>CANSZD010002054.1:237500-366450 GCA_947648045.1 Beta corolliflora | reverse complement strand
GGGAGAGAGGGTGGCGGGGTGGTGGGGAGAGGGATGGGGTGGTGGGGAGGGTTAGGGTTAGGGTTATGGGGTTAGGTTTAGGGTTTAAGGGTTAGAGGGGGTGAATTAGGGTTAGAGGGGTGAATTAGGGTTAGAGGGGTGAATTAGGGTTAATGACTAATGAAAACTTAACATCGTTAGTCACTGGTAAGGGCATTTCGTGAATTTTATTGGAGATAGTAATGGTGCACGATGCATTTTTTACAGGAAACAAGGTACCCCATAATTTTGAAAAACGCATTGGGGTCTGGTGAAAAAACCATTAGTTCTATTTTCATGTGAGAGAATTAATATAAATTAGCTAGATTTCCCATATAGGGATTATTTTCCAACAATATTACAATTTTACTTGGCAAATTTTTCCACAAGGTTATGATTCTTAAATTTCTTTCATTTAACAAGATGCATTGGCTCGTGGCAATATTGCATTAAAATAAAGCGAAACCGATGCTTAATTAACTTAAATTGATAAAGATAAAGTTTCGAAACCGATAAGGTCATTTGAGATCGATAAGGAAAGCCTATTTAAATTACATGTCAAGAAAATTAACATGCTTAAGTTGATAAATTATTTTGAAAAATTAGTTGTTATCAAAAATTTTAAAAGATTTTCTAAAATTTCAACCAGTGCTAATTCTGAAAGGTAAAAATTTAACTTTTATCATTTGGGGTGAATATAATACTTCCCCAAACAGAGCCATTGCCTAAACTCAAAATCTAGTAAGTATTTAAAACAAATATATATAATGAGAAAAACTTATGTAGTGTTTAATATTACAAGTGATGTAATATATAATGAGAAAACTTATGTAGCACTTATCAAATAATATAGTATTAAATTAAAGAAAGTATTATATATCACGATCAAATCACACTAGCTTAACAGTACCTTGCCAACACTATTTTTTTCCAAAAAAAGTTATTAATATAAAACAAGTTATTGTCACTAAGTTTGATCCTATAACTTAAAAATCTTTGTGCCCAACAAGGGTCGTAAAGTGTAAACCTCAAGTTTAAATTCATGGCAATAAATGAGTAATTCTTCAGTATTAGCAAGTTGACTATTTAAAATGACCAAATGTGGGTACTAAACTTAACTCATAATGTTTCTTTAATAATAATACAAACTAATGCTTACTAAAGAAGTAGATAACTCACCAACTACGCTTGTATCCTTTGGTCTAAGTCATCGTGAGTTCGTGACGATTTTCTACATCTTTCACCTAATTGATATATTAGTTAGTGGTAATTAAATGACAATCTATTATTATTGTTAATATATGTGTGAAAAGGGCCTAATATGGCAAGTCATCGTCACTCATCACCAGGACGATGACATCCAGTTTTTTTAATAACGAAGAAAAATAAGAAAGTTGACACAACATGACAAATGGTCGGACAAAGATGATACAAACTTAAGTTAGCGAAGAATGGATTATTTTTGGGAGTATTCAACCCCGATCGTTGGGCTTAAACGAGGCCAACAAGCACATGACAGCATCTTCTTGAATGGATTGGGTTTGTGTTGAGACTTCTAACACGAAGATGATACGCGAACTCGTTTAACACAATTCTTATTTACAAATATGGAATAATAATATAGAAAAAATTCGTTTAAGAGTACTGCGAAGTGGCTTCAACACGACAACACAAACACGATCAAAGACACGAAAATGGTGGGTTAAATGTTGAGAGAATCTTTCAAGCAACGTTTACATAATTAAACCCAATTGACGCGACACCTGTAACATTTATTAAATAAGAAGGCAAGTTAGTGGCGAGGATTTTCCAACCCCTTTGCTATATGGATACCAACAAAGTTAACACGCGTATACGAATACGAACTTTTACGAATCTAATAATGAGTTAAAACTCTGATTTATTTGTTAGACAATCAATTTGAAGTGCTACAAATACATGTACGTGATGCAACAGAGTTGTTGATTGCTCAAATTGATATTGCGAGGAAGTAACTGTACGTAATTGATATTGCGATTCATCTCATAGTTCATTAGTTTGCTTATGCATCTTCTCACCTACCATGTAGACTTTGTCTCATATCACATTTGGTGGGCCCTAGAGTTTTGCTGATACAAGACAACTTAGATTCTAATCAAATTAATTGGTTAATATTGCAAGAAAGTTTTACTTTGATGAAAAACGTATTGACAAGATGGCTTGACGATGTGGGATAAACAAAATATTTCTTACCAAGAAGAAAAGAGATAAATGAGAAGAGAAGATGTTTATTGAAATTAGGTTCTTTTTTATTTTAATTTACTCCTACATAGTACACATATATAGTAGAATGTTACTGTGAGTAGAATTTCCGTTTCGTAATTGTTATCATTCCTATGTTGATTACAGATTTACAAAGTGTTCTTGCTAGTAGTCTTAGCAATAAATGTGTCATGCTTAAGAGTTAAGAGCGAGTGACCATTATCATTTAGGTTTGTGGTTTATCTTTTTGGATAAACTTTCTTAGATGTTATATTGACTTATCTTGAAGGGTAAGTTAATTTACGGATCACAAATGCTTGGAAAAGACTGGTCTCACGTTAGTCTTAACGTGAGGCGCCTGTGTCCCAAGAGATGACATGCTTTTCAAAAACGAATCGTCACAAATTCTCACGATAATATTTTTGGCGAATTAGGTTAAGTGTTTTAAAGACAATAAGTTTCAAAGGCTAATCTATACGTAGCTTACATTATTTCTGTAGTTAAAATATGCGAGACATTAGTTAGTGTTATTCTATAATTAATTAAGATCTATTGAGCTTTGTTTAGTTTCCAATATAAACGAAGAAATAACTTTTTTATAAATATAAAATGTCAAATACAAAAGACAACCTCAAAAAAAAATCTTAAAACAACCTAGCATTTGGAGTAATTGTCTTAATTTCGGTTTGGTTCTTGGAATTTTTTTATATTCTCAAAATGACTTTTCTTCCTTGCACTTCTTCCCTTTGTTTTTGTACGATCCGGATCTAAAATAACCATTGTAGTTGTACTTGATGAGCATTGTTCTTCTACAATTGGTTTTGTAGTTAGGCCCGTCCCTGAGCCTGGGCAGGAGGGGCACCCGCCCAGGGCCCATGGCGAAAAGGCCCAAGCGCCGCTCTTGCACCGGCTTTCTCGTTAATAAACTTGCTTGCATTATTTTCACCAACCCGTTGACTTAGCTCATTGGTTTCCGGCTGACATAATGATAGATTCCATTTCATCTACATCTCAGAGTTCGAGTCCTACACGCATAGTTTTGTGTCTTTCAACTTTCTTTTTTTCTTTTGTTTTCACGCGAGTTTTGTGTCGTCTTTCAACTTTCCAACTTTCTATTTTTTTCTTTTGTTTTCAATGATTTTAAATTAGCTTCAATTTTCTATTTTTCCCGTCTTTTTTTTTGGTTTTTTTTATTTCTAGTGATTTTAAATAGCTACTTAATCTTTACTAAGTGGTTTTTTTCCCCTTCTCATATGGAGTAATTATGCTTATTGCTATTTCACACCCCCTTCGATTTTGTATAATTGTTCACTTTTTATGTTTACATTGCAATGTTATTTATTTCAATGTATATTACATTCAAAACGTTCGATTTTACCAAAATTGTACGAATCAATAAAGTAAGATAGTCAAATATATTAGATGTTAAAAACGCAAATATCAAAGTGGAACTTGCTAAAAAAGTTGGGGGTTCTATTGTTTCCTTTTTCTTTTTTTCACATTTCAAACCCCGAAAAAAATATAAAGATGTAATCGAAACGGCCAAAAGCGCTTACACAATTTCGTAATCCAAAACCCGGACTCAATTGACAAGACAATGTAGAGGATGACGTGATAAATTTAAGAAGCAATATATGACTCAATTTAGGTTGTCGGATCATGAAAGTATAACCAATTAACTATAAATCCGATGGGGTACCTTGTAAAAAATGTAAGCTATGAAACCCATATTCAACCGAATTTTGACCATTAATATGTTTAAATTAATATACGTCAAGAATAGTAGTTGACATTGGGGGAGGGTCTATTTTTCTTAGTTCGCCCCGGGGCCTCCAAATTGTCGGGGACGGACGCTGTTTGTAGTTAAGACTTTGTTTATACTTGCGTAATATTTTTGTACGTAGACTTCTTGCGATCCTTTCTTGCATCTTCATTATCTTGAATTTTGAGAATGAGATTGTAGAACTTCTTGCGGTTTCATATCGCCATGGGGTTACGTTGTTTGTAACTCGCTCTAGAGATTTCTCTATCCATTTCTCTTTCCACACTTCGCTCTTTTCAAATCTAGTCCACTTTTTGCACATGTACCTATGTTGTATTGTTGTAATTGAACGCATGTGCATGATTAATTGCATGTGCATGATACTCAAGGCATGAAAATATAAAAATTCTAGCAGCATAACTTTTACATCATGTTATTTAACTATTACGAATAAATTGATAACTAATAATATTTAGGTATTAGTTATGTTTTTCATAAAAAGTTAAACTTTCAAATGCAAAAGTTAAGTTTTCGGTACCAAAAGTGATCTGATCTGATTCTTCAAAGGTTTTGCAAGTGCAAGTTATCGTCCGATCATGGCCGAGCATATATTACCCTTTGTGATGAATATGTGTCAAACTCTTCTTTCACTTCAAACATGATAGACATCTTGTTAGATGAAACAACAATAAAGTAAGTGTTTGTGGACATTGCCATTGCAAACTCGTGCTCGAATATTTAACTTACATTCAAATTAAACAACGAATTCGGTTGTAGGCGAGAAAATGGAGGAGGAAAACAATGCAGGTTTTAGGGCGTCTCGATGGATTAGAGAAGAAAGTGCGAATGATTTATGCGTGATACTGAAATTATGGCTAATAAAATGCGTTATGTTATGGTTTCTATGATATAACTAACATATTTCAGCGCTTAACTAATATACTTCAACGCTTAACTAATTCATCCAGAAGCAATTTAAGGCTAGCATAACTAATAGGTCAAGCGCTTAACTAATTCTCATTGCCGTCAGGTTTGATGCACGCGCGTAATGTCAACATGACATCAGATGGTCTCACGTTAACACTAACGTGAGACCGTCTCTTCAAAAACGGACTCTATACGGATAGCATGAATATAGAGTTAAGTCAGTCTAGAAAATTCATCTAGGACTAATAACTTGAGGGAATGTGTTTATCATAACACATCCTTTATGTCTTTTATAGCGAGGAACGACATTTAATTTTTTTTTTTGACCATTTAAGATCTTAAAAGAAAATATTTGTAAAAAACGACCTTAGGACACTTTTATTGGTTTATTAGTCGGGGCACTCCATAAAGGACCATAATTCTCTCTCTGCATACCAGGTACCCTCCAAAACTCCACACGCAAATCTTCTAAAAACCCCAATATCTACCCCCTAATATTAATTATCCTAACTTCACACCACATCATTCATAATCATCAAATCACCTCTAATATTCTCACCTCATTCTACTCCCTAATACTAAAACCCGTTGGCCTCATATTTTCCTAATACCAAATGCCTACATCCTGCTATCAGATAACATGTACAACCTATTAGGTAGGCGTAGGTTTCTACATCAAATATACTAGGTAGATTGTTTTATTCACCAAATCACCAGGTAGGCGTGTTTCTACATCAAATCTATACCGCCTAATATTAATTATCTGATATTAATGTAGAAACAATGAAAAGACCTAAATAATTGTTTCTACATTAATACTCCCTCTGTTTTTTTTATCCTTCTCACTTTTCTGTGCGCGTCTCCCAATGCACTTCTTTGAACTCAAATATCTTTCGTTATATATTAGTAAAAATTATAATGATTGAATATTAATAAAGTACTAATTGAGACAAATCAAACAAGACTCCACATGACTATATTATTTCTTATATATTGAGAAAAATTGAGAAGATTCCCACTAAGTATTAATAGTGTCAAGATTCCAAGTGAGAAAGATAAAAAAACAGAGGGAGGATCAAATAACATATCATTAAAAAATTAGTCTTTTGCGTGTTTAATGAAACGACCTAGATTAATCTTTTTAGGGTGTTGAACTCAATTGCTTGATTATTTGATTGCATAAAACTAGTCTATCAATCGTGCTAAGTAGAGGCCAGCAATGGGTGAATGTGATTGCTGATCATGTTCGTACCCTTACCCCCGAACTCAATTTTTAGTTCATTGACCAATTATGAAATTATGACGGGGAAAGCTACATTGGATAAGTCCCTAAAATGTCCTTATGGTTTCTCAATATCAAATTAGGTTTGTGAGCCTTCCTTTAAAGACTTGAGGCGACTTCAAAACGTTTTTCAATTAAAACCCTTCAATGAGGTAGTCAAATTCGCGCTCACACCACATCGACGATAAAAATATGCCTACAGAGACAGATAGTCCGACCCAACGCTAACATGCATGCATGTCATGTGATGTGATAATAATACTTAGCCAGTGAAGAATTAGATAAATATGGCATGTATAGGTTCTACACCATTAAGTATTTTTCGGGAAGCTAATTAATCGAGTAACTGGATCTTCTATAAAAAAAGATCACAACTGATTCGCTGTCTCGATTGACGTGGATGTTCCAATAGAACCTTCGTTACATAAATTTGTTCTTCTTGATTCGTTAGGAGCCACTTGAGGGAGGCAGTATTCTAACTTTCCTCATGTACCAAAAATGTAATTAGGATTCAACTTGCGAAAATTTGTTGCTAATGTGTTGAAAGTTCACTTCGCTGGACAAATAATTAGAAATGCATCTATGAAGAGAACATGAGTTGATTACTCAAATTCTAAAATTGAAGCAATATTATACTAGTAGAAAGTATATATTATAGTAATTCATCTCAAGATTTGCTTTGACATCTTCTCACCTTCGTTAATCGGACTTTGTCTTGAATTGTAGTAGTATATACTCAACTCGGGGTGGATGTCACCGAACTTAGTTGGTAAAGTTTTGTGAGGTGGATCCAATATATACGTAACGTATCTCGCCTACATCATTCTTAGTCGTTTCATTTACACATAAAAAACTCTCTAAATATACCTGTGGACTCTGATTTCAACTTGCAACCATATATGTGTCAATATATATTTTTTAAATTTCTTTTATTGTTTACCTTTGACTTTTTCAATACTTCCTTTACTTCAATATTTTTTACTTTGTCAATACTTTTTTTATATTGATATTGTTTCAGTCAAATTGTCATTGAGATGTATGAAAGTAAAATTGCAATTCTTGTTCTTGAACGTCATTACTTACCTTTTAGTCTCTTACTAAATGTAACTAGTTAGCAATTACTCTTCATCATTACTTATCATCGATGGTAAATTTTTTATATTTGTTATTGAGTGAAGTTCCCAGACCAATACATATGAGTTTAAATTACTTGTAGGTTCATGAAGAATGACTGAAAATAAAAATTAGTGGGTTATTACTTAGGCTCGTTTTTGTACCGAACTCAATTGAACTAAATTTGTCCGAACCGAACTGAATTTGTTCGAACCGAACCGATTTGAAGTGAATGAAAACGTGAGAGCAAACTAACTCGAACCGGATTTTCCGAACTGAATTAACCGAATTTATCGAACCGAATCGACCAATTTTCATTAATTCAATCCAAAAGAATGAGCCTTATTCCATGACAGACAATTAATTTTTCGCACTCCCTCCTTCTTTATTAGTTTACTCTTTTGCTTTTTACGGTCTCCAAAACGTTTTTTTAATCTTTTAATATTTTAAATTGTGCATCAATAAAATTTATAAAAATTTGATGATGTAAATTTATATTATGGAGTTAATCTAATAAAATCTCACATGATATATTTAGTACTATGTATTAGTGTTTAAATATTATCAAAGTTAATAAACTTTAATTTTAAAAAAGTAAAGGGATAAACTAACTAAAAATAGATGAGTTATAGCTTCTATGCGGTCAACAATATACTCTTAACGAAAATTGTATGCACAAGCCCATTTGGAATAACTGGACACTTTATGAGAGGCGGGCTATAAAGGGCAAAAAAACCTCATACGTGAGTTGAAGACAAATTACCCCATGTTGAAAAAAGATGAGGAGAAGACAGAAGAGGGAGGAGTGCAAGCCCATTAAAAATTTAAAAGGTTCAATATTCAGTGTTATCCACGCAATGGTAAACTCAATTTTCTTTTATTAACCTTTAAAGCTTTTTCACATGTACAGAACTCATGGTTTGACTCAAATTAACTCTAATATGTACTATACCTATCTCCCCTAAAAAAAGTACTATACCTATCAATTGTCATTAATTTATACTCCATATCTAATATAATTATTTGAGGATTAAGGTTGATCTAGTAGTTATAAGACCTCCTTTGCATCTCGTGAGATCAGTGATAGGAGTTCGATTCTCACCACTTACAAAAAGGATCATCAATTTCCGCCTTCTTACAAGGGAATTCTCACTACCTTAAAAAAAGTATCTAATATATTTATTTACTAGCTGGTGGGATTGGGGGTGAGCAAAAGTCCATCCTATAAATTGTGGGTCATTAGTCCTAAAATCAAGTCATTGTTTATAAATTGGATCAGTAGAACCTCATGTCCTATAGTCCCTCTAGTACTTTAATTGTTATCCTACTTGATGTGGATACATATATATAATTGAGTAAATAGAGTAACAATAAAAAGAGAATATTAATTTAGTAATAGTGAGAGTTTATAGAGAATCCTATATCACATAAACATGAAGAGAGAGTGTAAAATAGAGGAATATTTAGTAAAGAGATCCCACATCACATGAAATAAGTAGGTTGGGTGGGGCAAAATTTTCATGATAATTAAGGTAACATGATAATTAATAAACTGATGAAAATAGTATGTAGGACAATAATTTGAGTACAAAGGAAGCATAAAATTCACAATATTTACTTTACCATATTTATACATAGTAGTATTTATGAAAAATATATGAAAACAAAAAGAAACCATGGGAGTAATATTTATGAATGTAAATTGTTGGTCATGAGATTGTTATGTTATACAAACTGAGAATTGATCACAAGTGAGAATAATTGTTTTTAAAGTTGTATGAAATTGGCAAGAAACACTATTTTGTCCAAAACTATCTTTATAAAAAAATTCCAAGAAAACCCTTTTATGACATTTTTGGTGGCATAAAAGTACTAATTTCTACTATTTGACCAAATTTATCACTGTTAACTTTTTTCTCCCCTTTTCTCCCTTGTTCCCTTTTTTTCTCCCCGGTTTATTTTTTTCCTTAATTACATTTCAAGCTTAATAATTAGGGATGTCAACGGGTCGGATTGGTCATAATTCAACTCCGACCCAACAAGAAATTGGATTTTAAATTCAAATCCGACAATCTAAATCTGAACCGACAAAAAATCCTAACATTTGAATCCGACCCGACTAAAAATCCTAATATCCGAATCCGACCCGATCCGACTCGAAGTTTTTATTCGTCCCATTTTTTCCAATAGAAAAATCTTTATGTAATTCAAAAATCTAATAATTACTATTTATAATACATGATATGATGTGTGTGGCTATATATCTTTTGAGTTTTGACACATACATTTTACATAACATACATAAAATAATACTAATATTGAAATAAGACTGATTGCCACAATGAAGTATATTTGCAAAGCCAAGGGAGGCTTGTACAACCAGATTCAGCTCTACAACTTGGCTCAATGCTAGTTCTTTCTCAATTGGAGGCACATATAAGCTTTTATGTGAAGCTCAAGTGAAGGTGAATTGGCATACTTATGTTTGGAATAGATATTCCATTCCTAAGCACATGTTTATTTTATGGCTTACTCTTCATGATAGGCTGAAAACTAGGGACAGACTGTTTAAGTATGGGGTTTGTGATAGCATGCAATGCCCCATTTGTGACCAGCTCTGAATCAAGCACTCATCTTTTTTTCGAATGTGCTTACAAATCGAAGTGCTTCACCGCCATCCTATCATGGCTGGGAATCCAGAGTATCAAACTCGAGATTATACACTATGTTAGGTTGGGTAAATAGATACCGTAAATCTTTGTTCAGAAAGAGTGCTCTATGTCACACTTGCTTACTCAGTGCGGAGAGCAAGGAACTTCTGCTTTGTCTAGGACTTTACTTTGTTTCACGGCCTGAGCATACAATACAAAACATAAAATTTAGTGTAAAAAATAGGATCCGTAAAGTCATAGGAAAGAAAGTGAACAATACGGATAGATTTTGGTAAGATAGCTTGTAATAGCTTGGCTCTTTGAGCTTGTTGTTTTCTGCATGTTCCTGGTCTGGTGAGCCCTTCCTAGAAGGTACCACTAGGCTTGGTTCTTGGCTTAGGTTGTATACTTGGTTTTGGTGCAATATTATTCTTTCTTACTTGGCAAAAAAAAAAAAAAAAACCGATTGCCTCAAAATCGAGTCGAGTATTATAAATAATACATTAATAAAAATAAAAATAAGACTAATTGTTTCAAAGTTGGAGTCAAATCGGATTTTTTTTATATAGGATCCGACTCGATCCTTCTCCGACTCATAGTCGAATTCGGATTACTTTCTTTCATAATCCATTAGGACTTTTTTCTTCGAATCGAATCGGACCCAGATCGGATATAATCATGCTTAAACCGATTTTTTACCGAGAAATTTAGGAAGGCCCCCAAAAAAATTCACCCGAAATTTCGCTCAAAATTTGGCTATTTTCGAGTCGGGCTAAAGTTGATCGCCTCTAAACAAAAAAAAAGCCTCAATTTTTGCCACATAGACCCTCTATGACTATACACAATTACACATGGTTGCATGACTTGCATCCCACATTCCCACTTATTTCACTGGCTTATATGCACGCTATGCGTGCGAAATTATTATCAAAGTTAAATTAATTGAGTAACTACATCTAGTAATAATTTGTAAACAAAATTATTTACAAAGTTTCGTCGAAGAAAAACATTTTCATAATGCAACAATTTAAGGACAAAGAAAGTAAATGAAGATCCGAAATAGTGTTTTTCTCTTGTTTCTTGTACTTGCTTTCATTATGCTTTTCTAACCATATGCATTCTTCTACTATTTACAAAGTTTTGTAGAAGAAAACATTTTCACAATGCAACAATGTAAAGACAAAGAAAGTAAATGAATATTTGAAATATTGTTTTTTTCTTGTCGTATTCATTATGCTTTCCTAACCACATGCATTCCTCCACCCAAACTACGTGCGACGCATAACCTGCACTATAAGAATTTTCTGGATTGAACTCTCTAATTAGTGGATATACGTAACTCATAATCTCACTGATTATGAATACTAAAGTAATATCATCTATATGGCAAATTTATAAAGTGCATATCAAATGTATAAGATGGATTGTAGTTTAAGTTAAATGAATAAATGTCAAAGTTCCGATAAAGTAAAATATGACATAACTTATAAATTTTCTTATTTTTTGTGTCCCTACCTCTTCCAATATATAATAGAGGTAGGGCAATCTTCATATGATCCCCGATCTTCTCCACATAACATATGTATAGCACGATAAGCACGATTATTTTTGTTACTCGAACTTTTCATTTTACCTCAAATACCCCCGGATCTTTGGGATGCCATCATGGATATGGACTATCTCGACACTTCATTTTAGGCCAAAACCATTAACTTTTTTTATTAAGTAGCTAAGCGGGACACTCGGATACATACGTACCAATGTTTGATGTAGGTACCGAGTTCAAGTAACGTAGACTATTATCGGACCCGTCATACGGTCATACCTTATCAACAATCATACACTATAGGATGTTGGATATATCTAATTTGATACAAAAATACATTCATATGCTGTTCAATTAAAAAAAAGGCAAAAAAATCAAGAAAATTCAAATCTAGGAGAATTCATCATAAATTCTATAGATTTTCGTATGAATCATTACCTAGGCTCATTACAGTTGCCTTCTCAATATACAAAAGAGACATAGCATTTGCACGACATTGGCAGTAAAGACTAAAGAGGTGTTAAGGAAATAATATATATCTTGGAAGATAGTTTCCAAAAAGATGAAGATAGAAGTTTCCTAGTGCTAGAGTTTTGCCTTATTTACAATATTGTTGTACGTTATATGTTGAAAGCTTAATAATAATATTCAGCAGCTTTTCCAAAAACATATCATTTACATGGTGTCGGAGCAAGATTGCCGACATATCTAAAACAATCGTGAAAATAGAACCAAAGATTTCATAGCAAAGCGAACTGACAGAAAAAATTAATGTACCATCTTTACACCTCACAAATTTGAAATTCCCACAGCAGAAGGCAGATTTAACGAAAGTTTATTTACGCCACCGCCTGGAATACAATGTCATGAAACAAATAAGGCTAACCAAAACATCTCTGACAAAGATTAAAAACATAGGGTAAAGGAAAATAAGAAAACAATATTGGCAATGCAGAAAAGTAATTGTAGATCGTAAATTTAATAACTAAAAAACAACATAGAATTACAAGTGTATCTATTAAATTTCAAAAAATACAAAGCAAATTAACTGATATTAAGACGTAACCTAATCAAACTATTTCAACACTGAAGTGATCATAAAAATAGAGAATTCGTCCAAACATTTCAATTTTCAACAATTGAACAATATGCATCACATAAGATTGGATCCGGTTTAATGATTGTAAGAGAAATCAACCGAACAACAACGGCAGATCTCATACGGGATTTCGAAATTCCAATAGAATTCAGCGGAAACAGTGAGAGATAGAGCGCAAGATCATAAAATCAACAAAAAAGTAAGATTTATTAGGATGAATAAGATAGATTGAGAGAGAGACTTACTTGGTAAGAATAAAATCGCAAGCAACCGGGGAGATCTCCAAGCAAATGTGCGAGTGAAAAGGATAGAGAAAGTTAAGAACTGATTTAAATGAAGCAGTCTTTTCTTTTTTAGGGAAGACAGAAGCAGATAGTTTATACGTAATATTTTTTTTTTGTTTTCTCTTTCTCTTATTCTATTAGATGTAATTTGCTTAATTTGTTGGGGTAAAATAGGGGTTTTCATATTTTTGGTGTCCTACCCCCTTCGACATATGGAATGAAGATATCGAAATAATCAAACACATACTTCCGTTGTTCTTTTTTAATTTAATCACTTCACTTTGACAAAAATCAATGAGAAGTCAAAAGTATGAGAGAAAATTGAAAAGATAAACTAAAAAAGTTGAGAAAAAAAACATGATATACAACACCCTAGTCGCCGCTTTTCTTTCTTTTCTCTTTCTCGCAAAACCCTTCTTCAAAGAAACCCATCTCCACCGAAAACCCCAAGCGGTGGGGGGCTCGGCAGCCGCCCGCCGCGGTGGCCGTCAAGCCCTCTTCCCCTTCCATTTCTTTTTTCATTCTTTGTATTTTATTTCGCTAGGTTTATCGTTTCCATAAGTCCCATCTGTCATGGCTTTTGCTCCCTTCATGGAATTTAGAGTCACCCCTTCGTGGTGGGTCAATTAGTCCTGCTTTTGTTTATTTTTGTGTATGGATCCGCGATATTGATTTGGAAGTTTCGTCTTCAGATTTGTGGAACCTGGTGAAGCATCATTTGCGCAGATTTGGGAAATCATACTCTCCGACCGAGAATCAAGAATATCGAGATGAAGGTCAGATTTCAGGTTACTATTATATCAGGCTTTAACGATGTTGAGTCATCTATAATCGATTATGGTTGGAATGTTACCATATCACGACAGCGGTCCCGAAGCGTCTACATTAGTAGCGTGGACAGATTGATATTTTCGATTATCTTTTTTGTAAGGGTTATTATGATTGTACATGTGGTATGACGTTTTATTAATGATAATTTCCCCATTCCCATTCAAAAAAAAATAAAAAAAAAAAGTGGAGAGAAAAATTTAAATGTAAGTTATTGTAATATTAAAAAGTGGACCACATGGGTGGAAAATAGGAGAAGATAAATGAGACATGTTACCATAAATAGAAAATGCAATAGTTTATAGATTAAAAATAAACGGACCAAAAAAAGTATGTAGATTAAAACGAAACGAAGTAGTATCAAATTTTAAGTTCATGTCTTGTTTAGAACCTACAAAATGGATAAATGAGGAAATATATCATCTTTACTACCATGCAAGCATTATTTGCCCATCTTATTCTCAAATTACATTATTCTCATTATATGGACACCATATATACTATGTCGAAATTAATCGACACATACTCGTTCGTTTATTTTTAATTACTCACTTTACTTTGGGGAGAATAACCAACGGAAGTCCAAAAGTATGAGAGATAAATTGAAAAAATGGAGAGAGAAACTAAAAAGGTAGAGAAAAAAATTAAATGTGGGTGGAAATAACATCATCCATCTACAAAGATAGAAAATGCAAAAATAGAAAATGCAATAGTGTTTAGATTAAAAAAAAAAGGATCAAAAAGAAAAATACGTAGATTAAAAAAGAAACGAAGTAGTATCGCATTTTAGGTTCATGTCTTGTTTAGAACCTACAAAATGGGGGAAAATGGGGAAAAATATCATCATTACTACCATAGTACCGTGCAAGCATTATTTGCCCATCTTATTCTCAAATTACATTATTCTTATTATATGGACACTATATATATAATACACTAAATCACCCATTTTTCATTATCCATCGTTCTTTATTAGTTTTATTTTCATATGAGAGGAATTAATATAGATTAGACTCTCATAACATCATCCATCTACAAAGATTTTCTACGAAACCACAGTTTTGATTTCATTCCTGAAGAATGATTTTCTATTTACTAGTACGAAGGTGTAATGTGTCATATTCTTTTTTATTATGCGTCAAACATACAATAATTTAGTTGATTTAGTTCGAGTATGCTTCTTAAAAATCTGTTTTTTCATGGAAAATTTGGAATTCATTGATTTATCGATTAGCCTATCTAATATGTTACGTATATAGTCAAGCTCAAGTAACGAATTGCAAAATCTTACAGCTTATACTCCCAAAACATATACCAAGGATCCTTGGGTCCAATGGTACGGCTTCCTATTTCCCACATGGGAGACCAATGTTCAAATCTTGGTGGAAGCAACATTTCAATATTGTTGGGGGGAGGGGGGGGGTTTGGGGCTTGTTGGCCTCCGGTGAGTGGCCCCCGTGCGAGCCCCTGCAGGAAATTCATCTTACCACTGCCTCCGAAAGGGCCCAAAAAAACTCTCAAAACATATTATAGTAAATAACAATATAGGATGAAAAAATCTAAGTAAAATAGGGATTATTTTCCATCAATATTAAATTGAAAATAGGGCCCTAAACAATTTTAGTTAGCGAATTATTCAAAAGGTTATGATTCTTAAATTTCTTTCATTCTACAACTCAAGACATTGCATTGCCTAAACCCAAAATCTAGTAAGTATCTAAAAAAGACATATATATTTACTGATATATACCAAGTAGTGTTTAATATTACAAGTGACATAATATATATATATATATATACTAGCCTTATATGCAAGTGATACGTGCGTTAATTTCAAAACTTGTTATTCTATTATATACTCTATCCTTATTATAGTTGTGATTACACTTAAAATGTGAAAAATAGTTAGATGAATTTAGATATATTAATTCGCAAATGTAAAAAACTAAAAAAGGTTGTGAGTGATTTTTAATATTAATTTTTGTGAATGAATTTTGAACAAAAAGAATAAACATAGTGAGTTGGTTTGACCGAATTAAAGAAGTATCAAATATAGTGAGTGTTTCGTACTTTTCGTGTCGACGTTATGTATACCATCTTCTTATTAAAAAAAAAAGTAAGATATTTTGTCCATTTAATTTTTTGATTGAAATATTTGATGCATATACCATTTTTAACTTGTTTAGAATGGCAAGTTGAAATGCGAAAGGGTTAAATTATTTTCTTTTGTAACTTTTTTTCATTCCATTAGATCATTAAGGGTAATTTATTATTTCTACAGGGGGACACCATCTTCCTCCCCTATATATATATATATATATATATATAGAAGTGAGTTCATATGAGAATGCATACTTACATGAGAAATGAGAATGGATTCTACGCGCTATAACTCTAATGAACAAGTGATGTAACTCTAATGAAAAAGTAATGTAACTCCAAAAAAAAAATTTTCAAAACAAAAAAAAAAAAATTTAGGCTTGAAGTTTTTCTGGCTATAACTCTAATGTACAAGTGTTGTAACTCTAATCCAATCGTGTCCGGTTGAGATTCATTCTCATTTCTCATGTAAGAGACATTCTCATATGATCCCGCTCCTATATATATATATATATATATATATATATGTATATATATATATATATATATATATATATATATCCTAGACCTTTAAAAAGTTGGAAGATTGGCTACTGTTCATTTGAACAGTGTTCTGAGTCACAAAAGCATGCAAATCACTGTTCATAAGGTTGGCAAATCTCAGCCCTTCATTGACCTTCCATCTGAGCCACACGATCTTTTTCTTTCTCTCCTCTTCTTCACGTGTCTCTTCTCTCTCCTCTCTATGTCTTTAACTGTGACCTCTTCTCTCTCCTCTGCCCTCTCTCCTCTGTCCTCTGCCCTCTTTTCTTTCTCCATTGCTATTCCATCATCTTTTCTTATTTTTCTTCTAAATTTTTCTTTTAGTTCACCCCATTAGACTTACAATCGGAGAAAATGAAAGATGACAACTTTGAAGCGCGAAAAATGCAAAGTGGAAAAAGCGGAAAGGTGGGTTAGGGTTTGCAAAGGGAAAAGATGAGTAAAAAGAGAGATCTTTGTTGAAAATTGGGTGTTAGAGAGGAGATGATGATGATGATTAAAAAACTTGGAGGAAGAGGAGAGAAAGATGGGTTTTATTTTATTTGAAGTATTTAGGAGAATTTTTGCTAATTACCGTCTCTACATCTAATTTCAGCCCATTGATGTCAGCTTTTTTTTTTTTTGGCTTTCTTTGATTTTCTGTTGATATTTTTTCCTAGGTATCTCGTATAATAATGTATGCACATTAAACTTCCAATTCTTTTGTTACGGATTCGCAAGCTACAAGTTCGAGTGAAATCAGCTGGTAATAATCCATCTCCACTTTCATTTTATCTTTCATATCTAAGGTGTTTTTTTTAAAGATCTATATGTGTTGTGTGTTGATGGTTTAATCTCAAACAATCTATATTTTTGGGTTTATTAGGGTGCGTTGTGTGTCCGATTTGGGTTTGATTTCTTGTTCCCTGGATCTATTTTTGGATTTTTGTTTCTTCCATATTGTAGGGAGGATTTCATGATGACAACAAAAGAAGCTTGAAGAAGAAATCTCTTTGGTCCGTAAAGTTGGAGGAGGTATACACCTTGCTATCTTCTTGTACTTCTTTCCAGCTTGTTCGTGTTAAATGTTGGATGCTGGGAATTGCTCATACGAATGAAAGTGGTCATGTTATGTTTATATCCCAGCTTGAACAACTAATGAAATTGCTTTTTAAGCTTAGAAATGTCGCCCTAGAGAGGATTTGAGACCCGATAAATAGATAGACCGTCACTTCTCCAACATGGTGTCATCGAACAACTAGAGTATTAGTGAAGTATGGATCACCGACTTTAGGGCCTCTCGACCATACAACAACCTTCTTACTCAATCTATACATCGCCCTCGCTAAGAGCCATCCTAAAATCAACTTGCCAACCGGCGGAACCACCGCCATATCTTTCATTGGCACCGTCCACTTGCACAATGCTCTTGCCCTTGCTAAAGTTTTTTACATTTTAAACTCTAAGCATAGCCTATTTTCTCGTTCGTAAACTTGTACAAGCTAACAAGTGCGAGCCGCTCTTCTATGCAAACCTGTTGTGCGAAACCTGGACTCAACTACCAAAGTTGTCAAGACTCAAGAGCATAGCCGTAGAAGGGTTATGCTACAATTAGTACTCCTCGTTCACCATTATGTGAATTCAAACTGTAAATTTAACTTGCATTACTTGCCGCAGGGCCTAATTAATGAACACAAACTGTCCATTGGGCATAAGGGTAGGACTAGGTTGAGAAGGAATTTATTGGACAGACACCAATGGACAAAGCACCAAGGCCAAAGTTGCAGACCAACTATTTTCCCAAATAGAAAAATAAGATAGAGACAAATTCTTGAATGGTTTAGTACTTACATGTGCGCACATCTCTCTTTCTCCTACCTCCTTGTTCCTTTATTGGTCCACCCATTATCACCCGCTATTGACCCGCAAACTCGACCTACTGCTATTAGCCTGACCCACTAACTATTAGTCCCCACTATTAGTCCAACCTGCTATTAAGCCACACAAGAAGAAATTTCCACTTTCATTAGTATCACAAAGGGTGATATGGGCAAGTCCAACATTTAACGCACTATTATCATGAAACCCGAACTAGAATTTCGGACTCTATTAAGGGAAGCAGACATTGAAATTGATTTCCGCTTTAGTATTTATAGCTACTCATATTCTTGTGACAAAATTTTCATGTTTCCCGATCATGTCATATTTTTGAAAGCTCTACTTTTATTTTTGTATTTATGATGGAAACCATGATTTACAATTAGATGAATACAAGCATGGACACTCGATTGTCATTGTAGACGCTTTGTCTTGCTTGGAGCTTGAGATAGTGGTAATAGTAAGACCACATTAGCTTTGTTAAACCACTAATAATATAGATAGAAAGATCCTTAGGTTACGTATAATCTTGGTATTTGTTGAGCTTAAAGAATCCCTTTATGTACATCGATAGGTAGTACAAGCGAAAAGAGGACTCTTTTTGGTAGCTACTTGGTCAAAAGAATTAATATGATGTATGCTCTCAAGCCTCTAATGTCCTTTGTCAAAATAGTGACACAAATCATGTGAGGAAACCCCGTTGCGATTTCAAGCTCGCCTTTAGTTCGAAATACTTGAATTTCCACTATATTTGATTGCTTTACTTTATACACTCTCATCATTTGCACAAAATATACCGTGACATAATAGTATGGAGCTAGGACAAAGCTTAATATTTGCGATACGTATAGACTTACGTTTCTTTTTCCTTTTCATTTCATTTAGTCTTCATTCCTTACCGCATTCATATGGATATTAACCGATTTTGTTTGCTTAAATCTCTCTCTCTATATTTATATTTATCCATATTCCTTTCTCTTACTTCGTAATTTGTTGCTTGCTTTATTGAAATTTAAGAATGATTTTAACTGTAAGGTGCAAATTTTTTTTGGGAAATTTATAGTGTACCATTTGTAATTTGTCAATAATGAAGTGTTGCGTGATTTGATGAAATTGAAAAGTTCTCTTTTCTCTCACATCATCGTTCTCTGTCTTCCACGCCTCTTTTGATTTCTCTCTCTTCTCTCCTCTTTCTCTATCCTCTTTTGCCATTGCTATGGAGTCTATGAAATTGAGGGAAAATAATCCGATCAAAGCTAGAAGAAGGTAAAAAAACAATTCTTTTATTTTAATTTTGCCTTATAAATTTAATTTTGCTTCTTCGTCTTCTTTTCCTCTCTTAGTTTCTCTCTATAACCACGTAACAACAGGAAGGGGATCTTCTTCTTCTCCTCGGTGAGTTTCTCTCTCTATTTTTTAATTTTGTTGTATTTTGTGCTCTGGGTTTTTTTGTTGCTTGTGGACGAAATAACCCACTTCCCATTTATTCCAGTTTTGTTACATTTGTTTTTTGTGATTTACGGATTAGGCTTCTTCTTCAACAAGATGCAACGAAATTAGAGCAAAAAGGTTTTTATTACTTTCCATTTTCTCTCTCTCTTGATTTCTTTGGAGGAGATGGCTAGGGTAAGTAGCAAATTGTAGTTTAAGAACTGACAAAAGAGTTTAGGAATATCTGAAACGTGATTTTTCTTTTTTTTTCCCAAGTATGAACCACCTTTAATTGCTATTGATATTCTTGTATAATGCTCGATTATGTGAATTATAGTGCCTTTTTATGGCTTATTAGGTTCTCGAGTTAATGGTTTAGAGTCTAATTAAAATTGTTTTCTAATTTTTTGATTTTTTTAAATTAAATGAAGCAAATGATATGAATTGTTTGTTCATATTTCGGTGAACCTACTTATTGATATTCCTTTTATGAATATGTTGAACCTACTTAAATCCCATTCAATACACCACACGAAACCGCCAATCATCAGGGATTATTCATATATCATAGATAGGTATTCCATCGATGGATTTTTGGTTTTTGTTTTATTGTATGCATAGCGAAATTTTTCTAAGAGCATGCCATGTTATAGTATATCCATCTTGAAGCGCATTTGTTTGAGCATAATGTCGAAAATCTTAAATTGTTTGATCGTTGATTTGATGTGTTTTGCGTGTCACAATTTGGGTGTTTGTCCACTACAAGGTTTAAGGAGGTTCTTTTGCAATGTCACCGCCTCAGATATTTCGGCCTCAAGCAGCCATATAAATAGCAATGTGAGTTGGTAGATAGATGTATATTGATGGATTTTTTTATTCATGAAGTCGTTATGCACAGTTGTAGTGGGGATCAATGTTTATGAACTAAAATTAGCCAACAGAATCGCTAGATGAGCTGACGTAAATTGTTGATCATGTCATTTTCCTGAGTGTTTCCTCCGTGTGGCTATGGCCTAAAATGTTATCTTCGTCCCCCTCCTTTCTCATCCCTATCCCATCTCTCTCTTCTCCTCCTTTTGGGTTAGTTGAGGTGTAAATTATCATTACTATATGTAACTAGAAAATAAGGGAGAAAATCAATCAACTATTGGAATTCAAAGAATATGACATTGCTATTGTCGGAGGTGGCTTGGTCGGCATGGCTCGGCATGTTCCTTGGGTTAGTCCGGATTACTATGTGGGGGTGCTTGATAGCACTTACTCCTTTTTTCTTGCCTCATCCCTCTTTTCCGTTTTTGATAATTTGCATATTTTATGAAGTTTTTATCACCTGTGCTCTTATGAAAAACCATTAGTCATTTGATTATGGTAATGTCTCTTCCCTACCGAATGCCGCTTTAGGCTCTTAATATATCTCATATGCCTTGCAACGAGCTCAGCGATAACCGTAAAGTTAAGTGTTGCAATCATTGATGACAATCCCGCATTGAACTCCGGAGGTGGGATTAATAAAGAGGAGCCTCCCCGATCCTAGAGTTAGCACAAGAATGAAGCAATTGCTATCTCCTTTCTTGAAAGTATGTTGTTGTTTGTTTTAGTATATTTTGTGTATCATCGTAATACATAAATTGATTTGATCTACAGCTCATAATATCCTGTGAAGTAATAAAATATTCTATTTAGTCGTGGTACTTTGTCAATAGGGGCGTTGTTTTATAATTAATATTGTGTCCTTTTAGTATGTTGAAGTTAATAGGGCAAGACAATTTTCTAATTTATAACCTTTCGATTTCCTATTTAGTTTCCAGTTACTAAGAAGTAATTGTTGCGAGATATAGGTGCTTGGAAGTTGGAAGTATGTTGAACAAAGAACGTCATGCTTATTTTGATTAGATGCGGGTAAGAATTGCTCCTCAAGTTCTCTTGTTGTATGTTGCTACATACTCTTTTCCTATATTCGATCTTGGATATGCAAATGTTAGTTTTTGTCCTTGATAATTTCAAATGCTTAAATAATAACATGGCTTTAATTCGGGCTCAAATATCTTCATATAGATTGTACATCCTACTTTCTAACATTATCTTTAAACTTTCTACGCTAGCCGTATTGAATGCTTGCATAATAAAAGGTGGTGCTTAGAGTACGCTATGTGTTGCCGATCTTCCATTACCGCATGTGTTTCCGTGGTGGTTGCACTTGTAATCCTTTCTTGTTTAGTATATTATGATATTATCTCTTTTATTAATGAATGACACATGTAATTGTAGTCAGCCAAGATTGGAAGATAAGTAATATACACAAGATTGTCTTCTATGGTTGCTTTGCTTCACCATGGATCTGTGTAGTTCACTCCTATTTTCTTCTTGTGTCTTATTTACTACATCATCAAAGTCAATATGCAAATGGGTCTTTCTACAACGGCTCTCCTGTTAGTGTTTATTGTCTAAGTAGGAATTTGTTTTTATGAGAGATTTTGTTTTCAATAATATAATGTGGAGCTACTAAATTTTCTTTCACCGGTGAATTTGCAGCCATTTTTCAAGAATCGGGTAAGTTCTCATCCTTTGAATCACCCTTATTTTTGCCGTTAAAGTTGTTTACATGCCTAATCTCCCCCATTTCCCAATATGAACACAATTTTTGCTTTGAATTTAAATTAGGATCTTTTCTAATATATGCTTTTTTTAGGTAATTCTTGAGGAAGTTGTAATGTTTTGGCCATAGTCCAGGAGGCCTAGGTGAAGATCCTTTCCTAGAAGCATAGCTTGTGTTCAAATGGTTCTATTTGTATCTTGTTGGGTCTTTTGTGCGTGGAACATGAATTTAAACTCGCCCTAACCGATAATAGTATTATTATCTTAATTAGTTACCGTATAAAAGTAATTAAGTTCTCCACATATGGATTGATCTCTTATTATATATACTTTCTTTTCTTTTATTTTTCTTTTTTGGTTTGATGGAGATAAGGTTTTAATAGTGTAAGACATTAACTGACGTTAGTTAATTTCAAATTTTTTTTCATTGTATATCCTATATTATAATATCTAAAAAATTTATTTATAAATGTGTTTCAAGCCTATTAGCTCAAATGGTAGAGCAATGTACCATTACGTATGGATGTAGGTTCAAGTCCTACATGGGCTAGAATAATTCTAAATTTCAAGTGACTTGTTTACTACCAAAAAGGGAAGAACTTAGGATAGGGCTCTCATAAATCGTTGTTAAAACTCATGATTAAATCTATTAGAATATGTATCATTCATAGCGATTCTAAACTGCTGTCAAATGGTGCCTCACCTATAACAACATCTAGATCAATAGTGGTTGGAAGCCGCTGTCTATAGCTATTTTCAACTGATGTCAATTGCAATTTTTGTAATAGTGGTGGTAGTGAATAACACTTGGATTCAAGAGTTGCAAAAACAAAAAGAGGGAGAGAGAGATAGGATCACAAGTTCACAACAAAAGCAAAAAAAGCCTTCTTGAATTTGTAAAATTGTAAGAGACGAGTGAATTAAGGTCGGAGAAGAATAACTTGCCATGGTCTTCAGATCTCTTTCCCACAACAAAAATTTGTGACTTGGCCATCTGAAATCTCAGGATTCGCTGTTTTTAGTCACATCCAGTTGCCTTAATTAGGTTTAGTCTCCTTTTCTCTTCTGAGTAAAATGTTCAAAATTTGTGGTCCTTTTTATTAAAATGAATTAGTTCTTGGTATAAGATGTTGTTTTGTTGCTTTTTCTTCTTCGTACTGTAATCTACTTGAATATAAAAAAGTTTGTAGCTATTAAGATTTGAAGTGTGCTTTATTTGAATTGCCTTTAGTTATTACGTAGGAATATTCTTGTAGGTTTGAATTGTCTTATTGAATAAAAATAAGTTTACCTCAAGTGCGATTTGAAGCCCTGGGTAACTTTCACCCCCTACATTTAACCATAACATCAGTACAGGCGGAGTAATACAAACGGATGGAGCATGGAAGCTGAACAGGTATAAAGCAGAGATGAAAGTTTGGAGCAATGATTCAGATTCAAACGGATTCAGCAAAAAAATAGATCTTGCACCAACTATAACAAGCTTCGGTGGACGTACGAAATATAGTGGACGAGATTCAATTTTTGCTTCTCTATGTCAAGGTGTTCAAATATGTAAGGTAAGGAGGCAACAAGTAGAACAGACTCACAAACTAGCTATATCAATACGGTGAAGTTAGTTTAGGACTTAGTATATATTTGTAAGTTGAATAACGTTTTGGTTTTACCTATTGTAAAAAAAAAAAAAAAAGTTTTTGATGTTCTTTTAGGAGTTCAAGAAATTGCGTTTTTATTGTCATATTGATACAATAAGATGATCTTTTAGCAAGCTTTATTCACTACAATATCTACAATACTAAAATGAAAAAAATACAAATGAAAAGGAAATTTCTTGTGTAGTCCATCAGTATTCAACTTATTTTCGCCTTTATCCGAATTTATCTTTTTTATCCGAACTTATTTTATCCGAACTCAACACTTATATCATCCGATCTTATCTTATCTCGCACTTATCTTATCCGATCCAAACTAATTAGACTTTATGATGTTTGTATTATTAGACTTATTTTATCTTATCTGAATTTATCTTATCTTATTTGAATTTTTATTATTTTATCTTATATTATCTCAACTTATCTTATTTTATCTGAAATTATTTTGTCTAGAATTTTTCTTATTTTATCTTATATTTTCTCAACTTAGTTTATTTTATCTGAACTTATCTGAAATTATTTTGTCTAAAATAAGTAAAAATAAGTTGACCAGAACATAGCCTAAAAATGAAGCTTCACTGATGAGTATATTCATTTATGTTTAAATGACTTGCATGGCCTCCACATAAAAATTATTGACCGATCACGATGTATGTTGTATCAATTTGTTACCTACACCTTTACTTTTATTATATTAATTTATTATAAAAATATTATTCAACTTTATCATTAAAATTGTAGTTCACACGTCTTTGTAGTACGTCTCACTTTTCTTGGTATGTCTTTAATACGTTTTTCCTTGAATAAAACATGACTTGTATAACATTCGCCTTGAAATGCGCTTTAGTAACAATTTACGCTCTTCGCTTAACAACTTTGGGCAAATTAAGAGACGTGTGTGAACAACTTAATCAATTGCTTTTCCGCATGAAACCAAAATTACAAGTGAAAGAATCAAACATCTTAGAGCAATAGCTTCATATTCAACATGCTAATCTAGCCAAATTCGAGTATCACTAATACGCCAATTTGGGGTGCTGCGCGCGTAGGCGCGCGGTGCAACAACTAGTATATATATATATATGTATATATATATATATATATATATACATATATATATATATATATACATATATATATATATATATACATATATATATATATATATATACATATATATATATATATATACATATATATATATATATATACATATATATATATATATATACATATATATATATATATGTGGTTGTTTGGTTGACATGAGAAAACATAGGAAATAAAAATTCCTAGGAATTGAAAATTTGGTGAGTTGTTTGGTTGACAACAAAATAGCAAAATGAAGGAATTAAAAATTCCTAGGAATTTTGAGTTCCCACAAAATGGAGGAATTTACTTACCTAGGTCCCCTAGGTAAGTAGAAATTCCCATGGGAATTTAATTCCACCATTGTCAACCAAATAATTTAACCAATTTCCCATGAATTTGATTAAGTAATTTATTTCCTATGAATTGCAATTTCATGGGAATTTTGACTTCCTATGTAAACCAAACGACCACTATATATATATATATATATATATATATATATATATATATATATATATATATATATATATATATATATATATATATATATATATATATATATATATATATATATATATATATATATATATTCTTCCGTAGCAATTATCAAATAACATATAGTATTAAATTAAAAGAGTATTATATATCACAATCAAATCACATTAGCTTAACACCACCTTGCCAACACTATTTTTTTCCCAAGTCATTGCACAAATGCTTGGGTAATCAATTACACCATAATTTATGGTGTAACAACCCACCAACCACCACTTCTTTTGTAAAAAGAATTCAAATGACATGAAATAAAATGACATGAGATTCATGTCATTATTTGTATAGTTCATGTCATTCTTGTTGGAGTTTATGTCATTATGCATGTTACACAATAAGTTATGGTGTAACATGTTACACCCAAGACACGCTCAAGTTATTGTGAGTTAGTCTAATAAAAGAAGTTATTGTGACCTAGTCTATATATATATATATATATATATATATATATATATATATATATATATATATATATATATATATATATATATATATATATATCAAAACCCAAAGCAAAAACATGCAATGTTGCCACATGTACTTCCCCCTCCCCCACACAATCAAATGAGACATCTAAAACCCAAAGCAAAAACATGCAATGTTGCCCATGTACTTCCCCTCCCCCACACAATCAAATGAGACATTAAACACCTGGAAATGTGTGTTTAAAGACTCAAACCCATGACCTCTTATTTGAGATATTAATGCACTAACCAACTACTCTACAATCTCATGTTGGTCTTTGTAGGGGAAAAATCATATAAAGACAATATAATAATTCTATTTTTAAAGCAACTAAATACAAATGTGTATTATATTAATACCCATAAAGCTAATGTTAATAATAGCGTCTTCTACCTCTCAAGATTCGATATATATTAAAAAAAAGTTCTTCAAATTTTTATAACCTCCGTAGTTTACAATATTACACCATTGAATTGCATCGTTATATTCTTACACATTAACTTAAATTTTAAAAACAAAATTGTATTATATTATTTGTAAGTAATATATGTACTCTCTGAAGTCGAGGGTTATATTGATGAATAATTCATATTATAATTTACTATGTAGAAAATTTTAAAGTAACCGGAAGATAATTTCCCGAGCACAATCAATACCTACAACTCTTTTTTCCACTTCTCTCAAGCTTTTGATTTAGGAAAAATTGTCAAAAATAATCCGAAGTTTGGGGCGTCTTCCACCATTAATCCCAAGTTTCTTTTTTCCTAGAATAATCCCAAGTTTGTATGCCATCTTCCAATATTGGCCTCAGTCAAAGGTGACCTCTTCACAGTAAAAAATATCGAGGGCCCAATAATTTTTTAATGTCTTTATTATTAGGATTTTTTGATGGAAATAATCCCACCTTTGAGCGATCCTTCCAAAAACAAATCCCACCTTTCATAAATTTGGGAATAATCCCACCTTTGTGGGACATTTGTAAAAAATGGGTCTTTTCACCTGGTCACCTCGTTCAAAAGGTGATGACCCATCTTTTATGTTTTATTTTTTTTTAAAAAGCCCTCCCACCCTCGCAAAGGCCCACCCCACCCCCACCCCGGGCCCCCCACCCCCTTGCCCCCCACCACCTCACCCCCCGCATCCCCCACCTTGCAGCCCCACCCCACCCAGCCCCTACCCCCACTCCCCACCCCCTCCTCCCCCGCAAACTCCCCTCCCCCGTAAACCCTCTCCCACCCTCACTCACAAAACCCCCACCCACCCCCACAAGAAGGCGGCCACCGCCCACCCCAATCTTCGTCTTTGGCCACCACCACCCTCTCTCCCCATCGCCCCTCCCCGTCGCCCCTCCCTTTTGAATTCCCGTGAGTAGCGAGAAAGAGAAAGAAAGGAGAAAGAGGTAGAAGAAGAAGGGTGGGTGTTTCTGGAAAGCGCGCGAGCGGTGGGGTTCGCCGAGAAGCGCGCGAGGTGGGGAGGGGCGGTTCACGGAAAGCGCACGAGCGGGGAGGGGGGGTTTCGCGCGAAGCGCGGGGGAAGGGGGTTTGCGAAGGGGTTTTGAAGGGGAGGGAGTTTGCGGCAGAGGGGGGGGGACCGGTGGGGATGGGGTGGGGGCTGGGGTGGGGTGGGGCGCGTGGGGGATGCCAGGGTTGGGGTGGGGGATGCCGGGGGGGTGGGGGCAAGGGGGGGACCGGGGTTTACCGTGGGTGCGAGGGTGGGGGTAGGAGTGGGGGTGGGGACCGCAAGGGTGGGGTGGCTAGGTGGTGGTAATTGTGGAGGAGAAGAAGTAAAGGAGGGAGAAAAGAGAAAACCTGCATTTGCAGGTTACCAACTGGTAAGGGTCAATTTTGAACAGATACATCCTAAAGGTGGGATTATTCCCAAATTTATGAAAGGTGAGACTGTTTCGGAAGGATCGCTCAAAGGTGGGATTATTCCCATAAAAAAATCCTTATTATTATTATACTTTTTTATCTTGTTATTATTAATTATTAATTATGCCTACCCATAATCACCATCATCATCATTGATTCATCATCCCCCGGATGACTTGTTTAACGTTTTTAAGTTTTTTTTTTTCATCTAATGTTAATGCCTCAAAATAGCAGGTCGAACATCATCATTAAGAGCATTGTTAATGATGAACAAAATAATGGTTCATGAGCTTGAACCATTAATATTTGTCTTAATGATGAATGGGATAATGGTTGACACATGGACCGAGGCAAAACCATTCGGAATTCCGAATAGTTCGTGAGCCAAATTCATGGCAAAAAATTGTTCCACACTGGCAGCTGCAAGGGAAGGAATTCAGGGGAAAAAAAACAATACGCCACGTGTCGCGCAGGGATTGGTTGAGCAGCGCGGAAAACGACAAATGTAGGGAGCAGCGCTGACGCGTTTCTGCGGTCCACTTGCAAGCTGCCATTTGTCGCGTTTCTATTCGCCCTTTAATTATTAACGTTACAAATTTTGTAACGTTAATATTTCAAAAAATACAACTCAAAAAAAAAAAAAAAATACCAAAATTCATATTTTTCCATTCTCTATATATAGACACCAATTTTGCTATACTTTTATCACAATTTCAGTTTTCTCGATCTTCTCTTCCCATTATCATTTATTTTCACATAATTTTGCTTTAGCTTACAATTTCAGTTTTCTCTTCTCTTCCCATTATCATTTCTTTTCACTTAAAATCAGATATCCTACAATTCTCTACAACAACTCCTCTTCTAAGCCTCGTTTGGTTCACATGGGAAGTAATTACCCATGGGAATTTACATTTCATGGGAAATTTTCCCCCTTGTTAATTTCCTAGGAATTAGACAAAATTGTTTGGTTGACACCATAGGAAATTGTATTTCCTAGGAAATTACTCACCAAGGGGGGGCTTGGTGAGTGATTTCCCATGGTCCATGGGAATTTATATTTCCCTTGGAATTTGTATTTCCTATATTTCTCTCATTTCCCTCCAACCAAACACAACACCCATATTGTATTTCCTAGGAACTTGTATTTCCAAGGGAAATAGCTTCCAACCAAACAACACCTAAATCTAAAATGAATTCCTACAAATTTAGTATAAGTTCAACTTCTTCTTCTTCTTCCGATGATTTAGAAGAGGATATCGAGAACCAAGAAGTAGATGACATGATCGACAATGTCACTTCTACTTACCTTCCTATCCTTGTGTCGGCGGTCACTCCTAGAATGAGACCGGGTGGGCGTACTGGACCTCGGGCTGATAGGGGTCGAGAAGAAGGTCATTTAAGGTTATACAATGACTATTTTGCAGAAAATCCAGTTTACTCAAATAGGATGTTTCGACGTAGATTTCGTATGCAAAAACATGTTTTTGAGCGTATCATGAATGAAGTCGTGAGGAATGATGACTGGTTCGAACAAAAGAGGGATTGCACCGGTCGTTTTGGCTTGTCGCCGCTGCAAAAGTGTATTGCAGCAATACGACAATTAGCTTATGGGTGTGCTTCTGACGCTTGCGATGAGTACATACGTATTAGTGAAAGTACGACAAGATTGGCGCTTCAGAGATTCGTTGACGGTGTCATCAACCAATTCTTTAATGTGTACTTAATACGACCGAATGAAGTCGATCTGAGGAGGCTATTACGAATTGGAGAAGAACGTGGATTTCCTGGCATGATTGGTAGCATCGATTGTATGCATTGGGAGGGAAAAATTGTCCAACAAAGATGGAAAGGACAATATCAAGGAAGGGCGAGGGGTAGCTACACTTGTGCTTGAAGCCGTAGCTGATAGGGACTTGTGGATTTGACATTCTTTTTTTGGAATGCCGGGAAGTTGCAACGATCTGAACGTGCTTCATAGATCTCCTGTGTTTGAAGATGTTTTAGAAGGTCGAGCTCCAGCTGTTAATTTCGCTGTAAATGGGCATCAATATAACAAAGGATATTACCTTACTGATGGTATCTATCCGAAATGGGCTACTTTTGTGAAGTCCATAACGAGTCCACAATCTCATAAAGACACTCTTTGCAAAACATCAAGAAGCAAAGAAGGAAAGATGTGGAACGAGCATTTAGAGTACTACAAGCTCGATTTGCTATTATTCCGGATGTCATCCCTTGCTTGGGATGTCGAAATACTTCATAAGATTATGTTGGCGTGCATAATTATGCACAACATGATAGTTGAAGATGAACGAGAAAACATACCAAAATTACATGGATCCATCGTAGTTCGATGTTGGGAGATCTCGACGTCGTTCGCTCGCAGAAACAATGAACAAAGCAAGAAGGTCGCTTTGAATATCATAACGAGCCGAATTGTCGACATCAACACATATTTGCAAAGACAAAGACAAATCGAAGATCAACAAACTCATTTAACATTGAAAACGATTTGATCGAACATATATGGGCAAAGTACAGTAAAATGGGAACTAAAATAATGGAATTTTTTCAATTTTAGTTTTTTATTTTATTGTTGCATTTAATTTTCCATGTCTTGTTTTCATTTGATATATGTAATATGTTTTGAATGGATGCATCTTTTTTTACTATTTATCAACTAATATTAATTAATTTAAAAAAAAAAATTAATTAGATTACGATAATTAATTAGTCATCGATAATTAATATATAATAAAAAGAACTAATTATGAATTAATAATTATAAGAGTTAATTACAATTAATTAGCGTTAATTTGGTTTTACATTAAATCAATACAACTTGTGATAATTATTTGAAGAGAGAAAATGTAATGCAAGTAGAAAAAAGGATGAGAGAGAGTGATTTAACCATTATTTTGGGCTCACGATTAAGAGTGAAATCGAAAATGGTTTGTGAAAACGATGCAGAGGAGAGAAGAACGGCGAGAGAATGATTAACCTTTTTTGGCTCATTATTAGTGATGCTCTAACATCCATCATCAACCTCAATCTAATGTGGGACCCAGCAACATCAAAATAGCATCATCAATTTTCATATAATGTTTTTTTTCACTATTAACACATCTACCATTAACAATCTTTGACCTGGTATTTTGATTATTCTCATCACTTTTTAACTTAAATTCTCGCAACCAACATCCATTGTTCACCAATGGAATCCATCTTCATCTCTTCAGCTTCCTTATCAAACCCCTTTTTTATTAATTTGCACCAGTTCAATTCAAGCTTTGGCGTTAATTATGGTCTTCAGTTGCCATGAACAAATTAAAAAGAAACCACGTCGTTCTCGGTGCCACAACAACAAAAGTGCGTGGAGGGCCGCGAAAATCACCAACAGCAATGGGTAGAGGAGAGAGAAAGAGAGCGGGCGAGAAAACTAAGAGGCAAAATATGAGTGAGAAGATCTAACTTTTGGGGTGGTTTTCAGAGGGTATGAGGTCTGAGTTTGGTTTTCGAGGTTTCAGGTGGGTGCGGTGGTGATTTTAAAGGGTGGGTCAATAAAAACTTAAAAGGGTTTTTTCTATGTTATACTTTGTGTTTCTTCACATTCTACGTTGTACCCTGATCTTTTTAAAAATTCCACACGTGCACTCAAACTTACATTTTTTAACGCACGATGCTAAACTGGCCGATTATATGTCATTAATTTCGTTAATTTTTTTTATTTATTGGACTAATTTGACTTATACATAGTTTAACCCTTAGAGGGATTATTCACAAATTAGATTTGTTCCACTCGGATTATAAAAATAAGTAGACGAAATTAATGACGTACAATCACCGAGGGGGCATTGTGCATTAAAAAGGTAAGTTTGAGAAGATCGCTGAATTTTCAAAAGCCTGGTACAACATGGAAATAAAAAAACACGCAGTATAACGTAGAAAAACCCAAACTTAAATTAATCAAAAAAGGACATCAATTATATTAAAAAAAGTTGGAGCCCGTGATTTCAACCTACTAAGCAGGTCACATTTGGGGTCAGACCAATATTGGAAAATGGCTTACAAACTTGGGATTATTCTGGACAGAACAAAACTTGGGATTAATGGTGGAAGATGCCCCAAACTTTGGATTATTTTTGATAATTTTTCCTTTAATTTAAAATTTCAAATGCACACGGTAAATAATTCGGGCGGATCGCTCCGATATAAAAACTAGTTTAATCTCTATAACTCAAAATCTTAGTGCCCAACAGGGTCGTAAAGTGTAAACCTCAAGTTCAAGTTCTTGGTAATAAACGAGTGACTCTTCAGCATTAGCAAATTGACTATTAACAATGACCAATACTAAGCTTAACTTTCAAAATGTTTCTTTGATAATACAAACCTAATGCTTACTGGAGAAGTAACTACAACAATAAATCAATTTAGCAACAATAAAAAATTGTTGCTATTCATGATAAATTTGATGCTAATTCGCGTTAGCAACAAATTGGAAACAAAAAGTAGTTGTTGCTAAAAGGCTTCTTGCCATATAATTTTAGCTACAAAATCTGAAACATTTTCGTTGCTACATCGCATCCATTAAAATATTGTTGCCATGTTGCACTACAAGAAAATTACCTTTTCGTGCGATTATTTTAAAGCCGATTGTACATTCGCTACAATAAGCAACTAATGTGTGAAATAAGATAAGGAAAACGTCACACTTTACAATCGCCATATTAAAATCTTTAAAAATCCGTACAAAAAGCCTAGTATGAGATATTCACCATTTATTTTCCCACGAATTTATATAAATATTAGATATAGATATTGTATCGTTTAAAAATCGCCATATTTATCCCTGAAATTCGGTACAAAAGACCTTCTAAATGACCCATATTTACGCGCTCTCTTGTTGACGAAATTTTCATAACTGGCGGACTTTCACTCAATTCAAAAACCACCGCCACTACCTCCAAATTATTTTGGATTTTAATTTTTAAGTTAGGTTTAGCAATTACGTCATTCTACTCCCCTTTCTTGTTAAAAACTCTGCTTTGAGTGATCTTCAAATTCGTGTGAAAATTCATGTGAAAATTCGCATGCAATCTTTTCTCTACCTCAAGTCGATCAACTCACCGGTAATCTTCAAATTCGAATACTTTTCCGGCCAGGTAATTAATTGAATTTGTTTGAATTTTCAATTTGTATTCGTGTGAAATTTCGCTGCTCGAACTTGCTACTCTAATTTGTTCTAATCCCCTTTATCGTTTTTTTAAAAAAATATGCTTGCCTGCAATCTTTTCTCTCCCTCAAGTCTATCAATTCAGCGCTAATCTTCAATTTCGACACTTTTCTGAATTTATATCCGTGCGAAAATTCGCTGCTTGAACTTAGTCGAATAATTTGCTTCTTGAATCTACTTCAATGTATTTGATTAGAAAGTTAGACACCGGAAGCAGTGCCAGAAATTGTTTGTCAAAGATCGCTTTTTTTAGTTTAGAACTATAGTTGTTCATCTTGTTTATGGGTTTGATTCGACTAATGATCAGTTTATTTTAGAGAACTTAAGATGTTTGTTTGAGTTTATTAGCTCCTTTTTTTGTCTTTATACGATGTTATTCTGCGTTATGAGACTGAATTAGATTGATCATTTATTGACTTCTTTTGGTTCTTTTGTTGATTTGAATTGTTTCTTTTTAGTGGCGAAGCTAAAAACATTGTCACCTCATGAGGATGCTGTGGATGCTTCTTGTGAATATGCTTCATATTGTGGAGGCTGTAAGATGCAGGATCTGTCGTACGAAGCCCAACTAAAATATAGAGCAACAAGTTCGGGAATTGATGATACATGTTGGTAAGTTTTCTGATTAAGAACCTGATTTTGTCAGCATTATGAAGCCCATTGCTTCTTGTGAAAATCAATTTCATTACAGAAACAAGGTTAGTAAAATGAAATTCTTTTAGCAACGACAACAACCATAAGTGGTAGGCCAGTCTTATACTATAATATCTATTTTGAAGCAGCTCACTCCCCAAAGATAGTAAATAACAATGGAAGGAGAATGGATTGCCATTAAGAAATAATAGTCCTTTGCCATAGCATTTTTGTCAATGTTGAGATTGGTGAACAAATACTTGATGTATGAGAAAAAAGATGAAATTCTTGGGGAAAGACCTTTACTGGTGGGTGGTGAAGATGAGGCATTATTGTCCAATGATCATGTCTGAATACTAATGTGTACATTCATATCTTCATCATATGTCTGTTATATCTTCTAAATCTTTTAATGTCAAATGCTTCTGTTCTGTTTATATCTCTACTACATCTAATATGTACGCAACTAAATATCAATCATGGACTATTGTTGCTTTTCTTCAGATGGAGTTCTCATTTAGCAATCGGAGATGGATACCTCAATAACTTTGGAAAGAAGAACAGGGTACTGGGAATAGTTATGCCCTTGGACTTCATGCTCCTGGTTTTTTTGACAAGGTTCTCGATGTCAACAAGTGCTTTTTACAAAGCGAACCCGGCAATGCGGTATGTTAAATGTTATATACTTCACTTTAGAGATAGATGAGCGCTTTTCTTCATCTGGTTTTGTTGCTCGGCAAACATCTGTATTAGCTATTATTACATATTTCGAGCACTACTTGAGTCTCTCAAAGCAAAGATGAATTTTTGTTTCTATCCTTCGCATAAGTCATATCTAATTGTTGTAATGCTGATATTTGTGTGTCATTCTTTTCATTGCCTTGATCATAGTAGACATAGTGTGGTTTGGTTCTTGACCTATTTCAGAGTTAATTTGTTTTTCTGATAATAGGTTTTCTTGGCAGTTCAAGGTTTGTTGGAGAGATCAGAGCTTAGTTCTTTCTCCTTATAAGGTTCACTCCCATGCTGGGTTTCTCAAGCATCTAGTGATAAGAACTGGCAGGTAACCTGGTTTCTTTGATCCCTCAAATACCATAACTGTATTCTGGTATGGTAACAACAAGATGTGACTATCCACTGTATATATTGAACAAATTACAATGATTTGCTTGAAGTCTAGCAACTTACAGAAGAAATTGGAGACTTTACCAACGACTTCGATGCAAGATACCACAAGAGGAACGAATTTGATAAAAAAGAAATCAAGAGCAATGCCACATTAAAAAACTCACAGACTAGTATATATATAGTGTTTTCAAATTTAGAAGTATAACGGAAGAACATATGATCATCAAAATGCCTCTTGCTTAACTGATAGGTAAAATGTTGGTTTCAATTTAAAATGTGTATGCTAACTTTTTATAATTGATTTGTGTATTAATTTTTGTCCCTATTTTGCAGATAATTCTACTTTGGAAATGGTGAAGTTGAGCCCACTTTAGTGCACATTTTAGCTACACTATTACAATTGTTGATTTGTTATGGACAAGTAGAATTTTTTAAGCTAAATCTCTAGAATTATAATTGTTTCTATAATTCGAAATGAAATTTGTGATTACTTTGGAGTTATTATCAATAATATTTATCTTGATATTGTGTTTATTTTAGCATCAAAATCGATATTGGTATGTGTATAATAAAGGAATTGTGATATCCAAAATAGATAGTAAAATTATTTGTTACAATAACAACAAAGAAGCAACAAATATTGTGGCGAATATAATCGCCGCCATAGAACTTTTAAGGTGTAGTCTTTATTAGCAATCATGGCGGTTCCATGACTAATAGCATCAATTAAATTCGATATAATAATTACATTCGCCACAAAAATTACTTAATAGTATCGATTTGATTTGTTCTCATGTTATTCAATGGCGCCGATTGTAATCGCAACTCTAATTTAAAATAATGTCGATTATATTCGCAACCATAACTAATTATTAGTGTTGATTGTATTCAGTACCATAATTAACAAATGGAGTCGATTGGATTAGCTGCGATAATTAACAATAGTGGCGATTACATTCGCTGTCGTATCTAATAAATAATGTCAATTATATTCGCAACCATAATTAGCCAATAGTGTCGATTGCATTCACTACCATATACAATTTTTGTGGAAGGTGGATCCAATATTTGTAGCAATTATAATCGCTACAATAATCACCACAATTGGATGTAACCATTCGTATCGATTATTTAGGTCTACCCCAAATAATGCGAAAACCACTACCAAAAGCTATGGTAACGGTGCTTCTTGTATCAAAAAGTCATTTGTTGGGGTAAGTATTCGTAGTGAATGCAATCGATACCAAAGGTTAAAATAATCGCTACGAAAAGGTAATTTTCTTGTAGTGTTGGTTGCTATATTTGGCGCATTTAATTTGTTGCCAACTATAGTAACGAAGTTATAAATGATTGTTGCTAATATCGCAACAAATTATTAATATTTTGTTGCTATAAATTAGCAACAAATTATTGACATTGGTTGCTAAAAATATAAACAAACTTTTAATTTTTTTTGAGTTATACTTTGACTAATGCACTATTCATATAACGTAGGTTAACCTTATGTATTTTGTTAATTGTTTGATAATTTGATAAACACGATTATGCAAACCAATAAAGAGAAGGAGAGTCAGTCCACTTATAAGTTTGAATGATATTTGCATATTGATACTAATAGAAATTGACAATAGTGTATAAAACTTGTTAACATATAAGGTGGTAGTTTGGCTAATCTTTCTTCGATGTGGGACATATTTTAAGGAAAAATCCGATGTTATTTCAAAGAACAAATAATAAAATATATTGTTTCCAACGACAACAAATCAAATATCTATTTCCATATTTGTTTCTAAATGGCAAAAAATTGAAAATATGATGTCATCTATTAACAAATCATAAAATTATTTGTTTCTAATGTCAACGAATGAAATATTGGTTGTCGTAATTTGTTGCTAAATGGCAATAAATTGGAGATATGATGCCATCTAGTAACAATTAGTAAAATTAATTGTTCCTAATGTCAACAGAACCAAAGTTGGTTGTCGTAGTTTGTTGCTAAATGGCAACAAATCGCAAATATGATGCCACCTAGCCACAAATAGTGAAATTAATTGTTTCTAATGACAACAAACTAAATATTTGTTGTCGTAGTTTGTTGTTAAATGGCAACAAATTGAAAATATGATGCTATCTAGCAACAAATAGTAAAACAAACTAGTTTCAAATAGCAACAAATAAAAAATATGTTGCTTTTATTTGTTAAAAAAACAGAGTAAAAAATGTCACTTTATAATAGGCAACAAAAAATAATATATGTTGCTATCTATCAACAATTCAAAATTTCGACGCCATAATTTGTTTCTATAATGCTCTAATTTTTGTAGTGTAGATAACTCACCAACTACGCTTGTATCCTCTAAGTCATCGAAATTTCGTGACTATTTTCTACATCTTTTCACCTAATTGATGTATTAGTTAGTGGTAATTAAATGACAATCTATTATTATTGTTAATATATGTGTGAAAAGCTCATGATGTTGGCCAAAGAGACCAATCTAATAGATAAGATGGTAGCTAGGCATTATTTATATATATAAAAAAAGTTAGTAGTTACATTTTAGAGCTTCTTTTTCTTGCTAAACTTTTTGATGGTTATACAATTAGTCCCCAAATTTCACATAAAAATTATCACGACGTGACTAATATAGAGCGTTACAAGCGTAATGATGCACATGTATTTTAATCTTAATATATGGGTAATACACCAATATCCACATGACTTCACCATCTAAGCTAGCTAGTTAATATCCACACACACATATATATTTTAATCTTAATATGGGTATTACACCAATATCCACATGACTTCACCATCTAAGCTAGCTAGTTAATCTCCCCACACACATATATATATAGAATTATATATGAAGGACAGAGTATGCACAAAGTGCATATTTGCACTACGTATATTATTTCAAAAGCAGATAATTATTCATACAATGTTTCGATGGTGGAAAGCAGGAACACTAGAAAAGTCTTATATATTTTGTTTTATTAAATAGATATTGAATAATTGATATTCTAAATACTACCTAATATGGCAAGTCATTGTCACTTATTGTCAGGCTGATGATCCAGTTAACTTATACGTCATTCTTTTATAATAAATAGAGCTAACAAAAATTGACACAACATAACACGACACGAACACTACAAAAACAAATCTAATTAGACACGGATAAGTCCGTCTCTAAATGGTCACAATTCGTCTCGAATTGCAGTTAGAGTCTTAGAGATGGATTTGAGATGGAAATTGGGACGTCCCTATAAAAGGCATCTCAAAATTTTTTGAGACAGGATTTTCGCAAATTTGAGACGGAAACATGTTCTGTCTCAAATTCGAGATGAAAAAGTCGTCTCTAATAAGGTGTATTTGTCTCAAATTAGTGACGGAATCAAAGTTTCGTCTCTAAATTGAGATGAAACATATGAATCCATCTCTATTTTTGTTTAGAGATGATACATTAATAATTTGTCTCACAATTGAGACATATTTCAAATTCATCTCTAAATCCGTCTCTATTTTTGATAATTTTTGTAGTGGAACCTGATACGAAAAAAATGGATCAATGTTGGGAATATCCAACCCGACCGTTTAGTTAAACGGATCAACAAGACACGAGTACACGACAAGTCTTACTAAATGGGTTGGGTTAGTGTTGATGTTTCCAACACGATATAACACTCTTGAACCCGTTTAACACAATTGCAACACAAATATAGGATATTAATATAGAAAATTGGTTTAAGATTACCAGAAAGTAGCTTAATACGACAACACAACACGATCCGGACACGAAAATGGTGGGTTGTTAAATGTTAAGAAATCTCAACACGTTTAATTAATTAAACGGGTCAACACGACAAGATACGTTTATTAAATAAGTTGGGTTATTGTCAAGGATTTTTCAACCCGTTTATATATAATACGAATAAGGACACGACAGGAATATGATAGAAATTTGGGGGCGCACGCGGAATATGTACGGACTCGAAAATACAATTTTATAATTTCATAATTTGCAAAGTATTGATTACATCAAAAAATTATAAAACAATATATTTTGGTGGGACACTTGTTCCACAGCTTACAAACATAACTCTCATATACTTTTTTTGTGTGAGCTCATGTCTCACATCTTTTAGGTATGGTGAGCTCATGTCTCACCCCTAATTATGTGGGTGTGTATTGTGTAGGAATTCTCCATGCTCCACAACAAATGTCTTCACCTCTATTTATACTATTCCAAACCTTATTCAAGCTTACTTGAGTGTTTTCTCCAAACTTCTAGAGTATTCCACTATCATTTTGCCATAAATATTGTCCAACAAATTCTAGAATTTTCTTCATACTTGAAGATGTTACTTATCATTTATCTCTCAAATATTTTACTTCCCTTTAAGGTATCTTCTAGATTTTTCTAAAATTATCTCCAACAAATACGACTTTTTTGCAGCTCTAAAAACTCTGATTCGTTAGACAATCAATTTGAAGTGCTACAAACATGTAAGTCATGATACAACTGAGTTGTCTCAAATTGATATTGCGAGGAAGTAATTGTACTAAACTGATATTGCGATTCATCTTTTTTTTTTTTTTTTTTTTTGACAAAAGCGATTCATCTCAATTCTCATAGTTCATTAGTTTGCTTATACATCTTCTCACCTACCATGTAGACCTTGTCTCAAATCATATTTGGTGGGCCCTAAGGTGTTGCTGATACAAGACAACTTAGATTCAAATCAAATTAATTGGTTAATAACTTATTAATATTGTAAGAAAGTTTACTTTGATGATAAACGTACGGACAAGATGGCTTGACGATGCGGGATAAACAAAATATTTCTTACCAAGAAGAAAAGAGAAATAAATGAGAAGAGAAGATATGTATTGAGATGAGGTTCTTTTTTATTTTATTTAACTGTTACATATAGAATGTTATTGTGAGAATCATGTGGGAGCTCCCACCTCCCAATTTCATAGTCGGGAGTTCCGACTCTCATTAACCCCAAATTTGGGGTATTTGTGCGTATATTTGCTTTTGGGTATAAATATCCACTTTCCAGTTTCTGGAAGTTTCCTTATGGGTTGAGATCCCTTTCTTACTCCATAACTCATGAGGGCTGAGCCTACTTGGCCAGTTAATTACCGAAACAAAAAAAAAAAATATTGAATGTTATTGTGAGTAGAATTTCCGTTTCGTAATTGTTGTAACACCTATGTTGATTACATATTTAGAAGTGTTCTTGCTAGTAGTCTTAGCCATAAATGTGTCATGCTTAAGATTTTTTTTTAAATGAGCGACTAAGCGCAATGATGTAGACGAGGATTCGATCTCAGGTCTCGGGTACCACCTCCACAAGACTTTACCAACTAAGATAGATGACATCCAGTCATGCTTAAGAGTTAAGAGTGACCATTATCATTTAGGTTTGTGGTTTATCTTTTTGGACAAACTTTCTTACTTCCTCCGTAACATAATAACTGCAACAAATGGTTATTATTTGTGAGATATAAAAATCTCTATTATATAAGTGAAGGGGGAGGAAGATGGTGTCATCTCACAAAAAGTCTGATATACCCTTAATGAATTTAAATTGTTATATATATTAAATAATATTTTCTTCTTCCTACTTATCATATATATTGAACAAGTTAACAATGGAATTAAATTTAAAATTTCATTTAAATATTAAATTAATGAGAATGATTTCCTCTCCTTACATATGTGTGAAAAAACTTTGATAAAAAATTGAATTGACAATATAACTTGATTGACACAATGAAAAAAAAAACTCAAGTTTCATATTAATAATTATACTGATAATATGTAAAACTTAAATGTTGATTACTAGCTATTCAGTAATCTCTATTATATAAATCAAACCTCTTCCACTTTATTAATATTCAACGATTGAACCTGATACACAAATTCTTCCACTTTATTTGAGCACAAGCTTTTCTTCTGCTTTATATTTCCTTCTCTCAGTATTATATATGAATAATGATGAACAAATAACTAAAAAAAACCCAATGAAACTATGATTTAAAAAAAAACATATTAAAAATATTAAAAATAATTATAAATGTCTGTTGTAATCACATTTTTGTTAACAATGATGAATAATTAATTGAGAAAATGTTAATATGACACGCACGCATAGCGTGCAAAACATGCTAGTATTCATTTGTTACAGTTGTTATGTTACGGAGGAAGTAGATGTTATAATGACTTATCGTGTAGGGTAAGTTAATTTCACGGATAGCATGAATATAGGCTCCGTTTGGTAGGGCGTAAAATATTTTCCTAGAAAACTGTTTTCCTCTATTTCCAATTTTACATTGTTTGGTGTGCAAAGGAGTGTAAAACCATTTTCCCTAGGAGTAAAATTGCTCTCCTAATGATGGAAAACCATTTTCCCTTCAAAATGGATGGAAAACCATTTTCCTTCCTTTTCCTTATCTCTCTTGTACACTCCTCTCACAACCTCCTTACTTTCCCTTTCATTTTCCTTTTTTTTCATCATTTTCCTTACATGGAACCAAACAACGGAAAACTAATTTTGGAATTGTGTTTTCCATTGTAAATTGTTTTTCATGAAAATTATTTACACTGAAAATGTTTTACACCCAACCAAACGGAGCCATAGAGTTAAGTCATTCTTTTTTTTTTTTTTTGAAGGGAAAAGCATAGTGCAATAATCAAGGGACAAAGTGTCCATGAGTACATAAGGAGCCACAACACTAGGACAGTGATTCACCCAGCATTGCTCATAACCAAAAGGCACTACCTTAGCAAGGTGATGAGCTACATAATTCCCATCCCTTTTAACATGAGAAAAACTAACAAAATCAAAGTCAGAAACTAGATAGAAAATGTCATTCTAGAAACTTCATCTAGGTCTGACTTAAGGGAATTTGTATCATAAATGCAAACCACATGCATGTGCCATGCTTTTTTTTTATTTATAAGTTGGGCTTATTTTATTAAGGGTAATAAAAGGCAACATAACCAAAGATGGCAATACATCCTCAACACAGCAAGCTCACAGTAAAGGAAAATTTATCCGAACAAATTTTTTATGTCTTTTTTGCGAGAAACAATATTTTTTTTCACAATTTAAGATATTAAAAAGAAATTATTTGTGAAAAACGACCTTAGGATAATTTTATGCAACCATGTATTATTATTACAACTAGAAACAACCTTTCATATTTTTTTTTTTTTTTTGGGCCTCCTTTTGGAAACCCGTGGTAAGATGAATTTCCTCTTGGCTGCTCTCGCACAGGGCCACTCACCCAGAGGCCCAACAAGCCCCAACCCCCCTCCCCCCCAACAATATTGAAATTTTTGCTTCCACCAAGATTTGAACCTTGGTCTCCCATGTGGGAGATAGGAAGCCATACCATTGGACCCAAGGGTCTTGGTAGAAACAACCTTTCATATGATATGGCTTCTAATCTCATGTTATAACAACTAGAAAAAAAATTGTATTGTTATCGACCACTTCTCCAGAACCATAATTTTACCTTTATTGACTTATATTGACATTTAGCTACTGATTTTTAGCAAGGAAATGATGGATCTATGATATCAAAGTCTGGCCTAATATTATCTTCAATACCTTGATGTCAATATTAATATATATATATAATGCTGTCAACAATTGTGAGAAGAAGTTTCCTTGACTTTGTATTCTGACAACAAGAGTATATGTACAGCCTATAAGTCAACCCAAAGAAGGGAGAAGCCCAAGCTATACAACAAGCCCACAAAAGGGAAAATAGGCCTAGAACAAATATAATATACAACACAAGGTATTTCCCAACATCCCCTTCAAGTTGGAGCGTGCGGATCATAAACGCCCAACTTGTGAAGGAAATACAAGAACTTCCGTTTACCCAAGGCTTTGGTAAATATATCGGCCAATTGATCATCCGTGGAGACATGAGATGTAGCAATAAGCCCATCCTGTAGCGCATCACGCACATAGTGACAATCAACTTCAATATGTTTAGTCCGTTCATGGAAAACTGGATTTTGGGCAATGTGTAAGGCGGATTTGCTATCACAAAACAGCATCATAGCACGAGGATGAGAGATACCAAGACTAAGAAGAAGGGCTTTGAGCCACTTAAGTTCGGCAGTGACAGCGGCCATAGAACGGTACTCGGCCTCGGCGGAGGAGCGGAAACAGTATGTTGTTTCTTGGTCTTCCAAGAGATGGGAGAGCCACCAAGAAACACTAACCAGCCAGTCAGAGAGCGACGAGTGAGCGGACAACTCGCCCAATCCGAATCACACCAACCAGTGAGAGTGAGATCACAAGCGGAACTAAGAAGAATACCTTGGCTTGGGGACCCTTTGAGGTACCGAACAACACGGAGAGCAGCATCCCAATGCTCTTGGCGAGGTACCTGCATAAATTGAGCGAGAATATGAACCGTGTAAGCCAAGTCCGGGCGAGTGAAGGAGAGGTAGATGAGACGACCGATGAGACGGTGATAGGACTCAGGATCAGGTAAGAAAGCACCCTGAGCAAGAGCTAAAGTATGGTTTTGTTCAATGGGGAAGCCAGCGGGCTTGGCACCCAAGAACCCAGATTCAGCAATAATATCAAGTGTATACTTCCGTTGACAAAGGAAGATACCATCAGTGCTCCGAGCAACCTCAATACCGAGAAAGTATTTGAGAAGACCCAAATCCTTCATATGAAAACAAGTGCTCAAATACTGTTTAAAAGAGGCAAGAGCGGAAGAATTATTACCCGAAATGATCAAATCATCAACATAGACCAGGACGTTCAGTTGAACATCGCCCTGATGCAGAGTAAAGAGAGAGTAGTCTGAATAGGACTGAAGGAAACCATAAGCCTTCAAGGAAGCAGCTAACTTAGCAAACCAACAACGAGGGACCTGACGAAGACCATATAAAGATTTCTTCAGACGACACACCATCCCAGGATGAGTAGGAGAAAAACCAGGAGGCAATTTCATGTAGACTTCCTCATCTAGATCACCGTGAAGGAAGACGTTGTGGACATCCATTTGATGCAATTCCCAATTTTTAGCAGCAGCAACAGCAAGGAATGTCCTAACAGTGACCATTTTAGCAACGGGGGCAAACGTCTCGTTATAATGATCAATACCTTCCTGCTGATGGTTGCCTAGAATGACAAGGTGAGCTTTGAGACGTTCAACAGTGCCATCAGAGTGATATTTAATTTTATAGACCCATTTGCAACCAAGAGCCTTCTTGCCAGCGGGCAAAGACTCCATAACCCAAGTGCCATTGTCCTCCAGAGCACAAATTTCTTTTTGCATAGCCTCACGCCAACCAGCATCTGTCATAACTTCTTTGAAAGAGCGAGGCTCAATTCCTGCAAGCACAACAGTAAGAAACCCACGGTGGCGCACAGAAAACTTATCACAAGTGACAAAATAAGCTATAGGATAAGGAGTACTTGAAGAACTGGAGGAAGCAGATGAACTGGGAGATGGACTTAATTTCTGGATATTATTGGTGACAAAATCACGCAACAATACAGAGGAGCGCTTGGCACGTTGACCACGACCAAGATGAGAAGAAGATGCGGCTGGTGACTCGGTCGAAGGAGGAGGGGCAGCAGCGATAACGCTGCTGGTGGCAGCAGACATGTCGCTGCTGGTGGCAGCAGGGGTGGCGCTGCTGGTGGCAGCATGCATGTCGCTGCTGGTGGCAATAGGGTCGGGAGTGGTAGGAGCTGCTGTGGGAGAAGCGGGTGGGGTGGGATCAAGGGTAGGCGGGTCACTCAAAATAGAGGCCATATCATCCAAGAAAGACATATCAACACCAACATGTTCAGGGACATCAAATGCATCATGAGAAGAAGCAGAAAGAGTAGCAAACGGGAACTCATTCTCATGAAACTTAACATCACGAGAAACAAAAATATCTTCGGTTTCAAGATCATACATCTTCCACCCCTTCTTGCCATTAGGATAACCAACAAACACACACTGCCGACTACGAGGAGCAAATTTATTACCTTTGATGTTCTTGTTATGAGCAAAGCATAAACACCCAAAAACACGTAAGGCATCAAAATCAGGAGGTTTGCCACACAGAAATTCAAAAGGAGTTTTACCATGTAGAACCCCAGATGGAGTACGATTAATGACATGAACAACAGCTAAGATACATTCACCCCAGAGACTAATAGGTAAATTAGCTTGAAACATCAAAGCACGACCCACATTCAAAATATGTTGATGCTTAGGTTCGACACGACCATTCTGTTGAGGAGTATGGGTACAGGAAGTTTGAAACAAGATACCGTGATCATTAAAATAAGAAAGCATGCAATTGAACTCAGTGCCATTATCACTTCGCACCAGCTTAACGTTAGTGGCAAATTGTCGTTCAACCATAGCAAAGAAAGAATGAAAGGCAGTATGAACTTCCTTTTTATCACGCAATAAATACACCCAAACATCACGAGAATAATCATCAACAAGGGTTAAAAAATAAATAGCATCACAAGATGAAGGAGTTCCATAAGGGCCCCATAAGTCACAATGAAAGAACTCAAAAATGCCAGAGGCTTTATTATCACTAGTAGGAAAAGAATCACGAGTTTGCTTAGCTTACGGACAAACAACACAAGCTTTATTTAATTTCTTCCTAGAAGTGCTAGAACTAACAGCAGGTACTAATTTGACAACATGATCTGAGGGGTGACCCAACCGACGATGCCACAGCTCGAACTTACTCAACATAGGAACCGTAACTGCTTGAACCGTAGGAATACCCCGGAAATAATAAAGTCCATCTCGCCGCTCACCGGCTCCAATCAGATTCCTCGAAGGTAGGTCCTGTATAGCACATAAGGAGTTAGTGAAAGTGACAAGACAAGAAGAGTGATCAATTAGCTGCGAAACAGATATAAGATTGCACTGAAGACGAGGAACAAAGAGAACATTCTCAAGCGTAAGTTGAGAAGAAAGATGTACACGGCCCTACATAGTAGCTACTGCACTGTGATCATCCGGCAAACCAACCGGGCAAGCAGAATTAGGAACAACATCAAATAAACAATCAAGAGTGCCCGTAACGTGATGAGACGCGCCGGTGTCAATGATCCAGGCACAAGAAATAGACTCACCCGTCATGCGATCGGCGGAAGGTGTTTGGGCATTTATCATATTTAACAGAACCTGTACTTGTTCTGGGCTCAAATCAGCAAGAGTAGTACCAGTAGAAGTGAAGGGAGAGGCGGCCAAAGAGGTAGAGGAGGGGGGTGTCAGTAACAGCGTGGGCACGCACCCCCCCGCACCACGAACAGGGCCAGCCGAGAGCTCAGCGCCACGACCAGCAGCAAGGGTAGCAGGGCCTTTGGCTTTGTGGCGATCCTCCCACCCTTCTGGGTAACCGTGCAATTGAAAACGCATGCCTATGTCATGACCACGTTTGTGGCAGTGAGTACAAGTCAGTTTGGACTTGTCAATGCGTGGACCACGACCTTTAGGACGATCAGCGTGAAAGGCAAAGGCGTGGGCCTCAGCAGCCACGGTCTTGCCGCGAGCGATAGACCGAGAGCGTTCTTCCTGCAAGAAAGCTTGATATGCACGATTGAGATCAGGAGGAGGCTTGGAGAGAGTAAATCAGAACGCACCAGGCCATATACATCATCATTAATGCCAATCAAAAACTGATGAAGCTGCTCCTCGTCGCGATCTTTGGCGAATTTCCCAACTACATCACATGTACACTTAGCACAAATGCAGGCGTGTAGGGGCTTGAGACGATGTAATTCGTCATAAAAACCCATTAGAAGCGTATAATAAGCTTCGACAGACATATTCTTGGATTGTTTACAATCCGTTATGGAAGCCCGCAATTGTTGTAGACGAGGACCGTTGGGCACACAGAAGCGCTGCTCAAGATACAACCACAAAGGTCGTGCCTCCTCATGAAAGGGAATAGAAGTCGCGGCAACGAGATCCATGCTTCGAAGGATCCAAGAGACGATCATTGAGTTTACAGTATCCCAATCCAAGAGTTGAGCAGATGCGGTTGGTTTAGAGAGAGTCCCGTCAACAAAGCCGAACTTTCGACGAGCTTTAAGGGATAGAGTGATGGCCCGGGACCAAGCCACGTAGTTATCACCCTTGAGAATTACATGGGTGATGAGATTACCGGGATGGTCGCCGGAGCCGAGATTATACGGCGAGGAAGCGTCCAATTTAGGAGCTTTATCATCCACCATGGTCAATCACAACAAAGCCACGTGGGTGGTGCTGCGATTGAGGGCAGAGAGAAGAAAGAAAGAAAAAAATTGGAGGTTCGAGTTTGCTAGGCTGCTGCTAGGGCTCCGATACCATGTCAATAATTGTGAGAAGAAGTTTCCTTGACTTTGTATTCTAACAACAAGAGTATATATACAACCTATAAGTCAACCCAAAGAAGGGAGAAGCCCAAGCTATACAACAAGCCCAAAAAAGGGAAAATAGGCCTAGAACAAATATAATATACAACACAAGGTATTTCCCAACAAATGCTTCCTTCATTTTCTTTTACTTGCAACGATGTGACATTTTCACTATTTATATGCTTACTTTGACCGCGAATTGTGACTAATATATAAACAAACTTTAGCATGCGAGATGTTGTTGGATTCATCTCAGTATATGTTTACCAGATTTCAACTTTTTATAATGTTCACAAGTAGATTATTAGAGATATCAATGGTCAAAGTCGTATATTGGCAAAAGCAAAAGTCCAAACGTTGCAAAATCGGAGGAGATATAATCTTAGCTTACTATAAAGATTTTAATATATATCCAACATTAACACCTGAGACTATAGATACATAAATCTGTCTCCCCATTTTAGTACCCTATGATGACTAATATCTCTGTCTAATTGGTCCAGATCGAAGAAAAATGAAAAATGAGCCTAAATAAACTATTTCAAGCTCAACATATTTCTAACCCATTTTCTAAGCCCGCTTTTAAAAACGTTTTAAAATAGTTTTATAAAAGTCCATCTTCGAAAACCTTATGAAAAAATATGAAGAAGCCCATTTTATAAAATATTTTTCTAGCCCAATTTAATTAATAGAGTTAATTACTTATATTGATTAGTTTTATTAATCATTTAACATTTTCAAAATATCTTTATATAAATTCATCTTTATCTCAAATATTTTTTAAAAATATCTTTTATAAAATCTTTTCCATGCCTATTTTAATTGCGCGCATATATATATATATATATATATATATGCCAAGGATCTGGGGATTTTAAACAGATAAACTTAAAACTTAAAACATGTAAACATGTAAGCAAAGTAAAGTAAGGCGGTTGAACCGGCCATGGTTTTACAGAAAAGACTTACAAAGAGTCTTGTATGAAACTTGATACTTAAAGAGTGTTACAATTTTTTGTGAGAGAAAGAGAGAGAGAGATTTTTGGAGGAGCTTGTGTTGCTGTGTTATGCTCTCCCTTGAACTGAAGGAGAAGCCTCAATATATAGGCAGGGAAGAGTAATGCTGTCATGTTGAAGAGTTGTAGATGAACAATTTGTCTTCTGCTTTATACTGTTCAAAGTTTTTGTCTTTTGATGCTTTTTACTACTGATGAATAGTACTTCTTTATATTGTTGACTACTTTTGTTGTTGATGCAGAAATTTGTCCGTTGTTGTGGTGTCACATCCTGATGAAGCTTGAAGATAGTGAAATAATCTTTTTTTTTTAAAGTCTGGAAACCAGCATCTTCTTCATTGTCACTGAGGTGGATGGAGGATTCTGCTGTAGATTCATGTTCCGAAGTAATGGAGGATTCAGACATGCTATTAGCAAGTTGTCTAAGGATCCGTGCATAATCTTCCGGGGTTTTTGCTGAAGCAAGTAATGAATTTGCCTGTGATTTTCGGCCAAGGAATTGAGATTGTTCTGGCCCTGTAGTCATGGTACCTGTGTTACAGTTTTTCTTCAACCATTCTCTGATGGCTGGTTCAAGAATAGAATGTGGTGTATTAAAATTTGACCACCATCTGATTTTAAACTTTCTTTGGAGAATCATGCCCCCTTGATCCTGGTTTACTTCAAGGAACCATTGACAAACTCAAAGAAGGTAAAACTTCATTGAAAACAAACATAAAGCGGGAAAGCGCCTCTCTATATTTGAAGGTTTGTATTGGGTTCGAAAGGTATTATAGCTTTTTGTAATGTTAGGGTGAAGGATTTCACTAGAAGAACCATATAACTTCCACCATTGGGAAAACCAAGATGGCAATTTTTCTGGCTGTATGGTTTTAGTGTTGAAGTAGATATGCCATGAATGGGATAACCTATTATTTTGTATTAAAAAGGTGGAGAACCAAGCCTGTTGGTAATCCCAATAATTATAAGTTTTACAATGTGGGAAAGTGTTATTGAAGCTAATGGGGAAGGCTTTGTGTTTTGAAGGGTCTTGATTCCAATCTTGAGGACTGAGAACCTTCAGAATTTTAATGGTTGAATAAGAGGGCTCAGCTTGCTCATTTTTATAAAAGAAGTGTTTGAATCCAGCGGAGCCGGTAACCTCAAGGATTGTCTGGTAATAATCTGCAGTTTTGGTACGATCCCATGGTTTATAAAACCAGTTTTTCCCAAAGATATTTTGTATGGAGACATAGGGATCCTCATCATGATACCCATGTTCAATGGTTATAATGTTTTGTGAGGCAGTTTTAACAAATTATTCTGAAGTCTCATTCTTCTTAGGTTGTGCAATCACAACTTGAGAGCTTCCGATTTTGTAAAGTTGTTTTTGAGGAGGGATTTTTTGGGAAGATTCTCCTTCCTCTGGTTTTAAAGTGACACTAATATTTTTCCCCGTAGGGGTTTTACCTTCTGTTGCTGCTTTGCTGGTGCTTCCTTGATTTTGCATAGAGTTTTGGAAAGCCTGAAGGAGCTGGGGGTATTTTTGGATGGATGAAGGATGCTCAGAGATTGAAAGGAGTCATTCTTGAACTTCATGTGTTCTATCAATAGAAGAGGTTTCACTCTCATTATTTTGGACAGCATCGTACCATGTTTTAATGGGTTTTTGTGTGGTGCAAATGGTTTTTTCAGGAGGAGGACGGGACTTCTCTTTATCTTTGGTCTTTCTAGGCATTTCTGTAAGAAATTCACGGGTTAAGAAGTCAGGGATAGAATTCTCTTCTCCTTTTATATGCTCAATTTCAAATTCAAAAATGCTTAAGATAGACTGCCATCTAGCAAAAACATGTTTTACAGCAATGTTTTGGACATCCTTTTTTAAAACAGCTTTAGCAGCTTGACAATCAACACGTAATAAGAATTTTTTATTTAATAAATCAGACTGGAATTTGGTGATACAAAGAACAATTGATAAAACTTCCTTTTTTATAGTAGAGTATTTTAACTGGGTATCATTCCAATGCCCCGAGGTGAATCGATAATGTAATCTTTACCATTGTCAACCCTGTTTTACAATACCTCCGTATCCCTTGTCACTGGCATCTGTTTCAACAATTTTTTGCAGGTCAGGGTTTGCTAAACTAAGGCATGGGATTTCTAAGACACGAGTTTTTATTGTCTTAACAACCTGGGTATGGAGATCAGACCAAGGCGGTGGGTTTTTCTTTAGTCTATCATGGAGAGGTTTTGCAATTCTACAAAGATTGGGATAGAAATCTAAGACATAATTTAAACTACCAAGAAACCTCTGTAATTGTGTTATATCTAAGATTTTATCAGGAAATTTGCTAGTGAATTGGAGAGACCTATCAATAGGGGTGATAGTACCACAAGACACAATTTGACCGAGGAATCTTATCTCAGTTTGAAATAAAGAAATCTTTTTTGCCGAAATAACAAGACCATTTTTCTTAATTAGATAGAAAAAAGTCTTAAGGTTTTTAAAGTGCTGATCAATCGTGCTTGAGTAAACTAGCACGTCATCAATGTAAACAATGCAAAAGTCTGAATATGGATTGAAGATATCGTTCATTATCCTTTGATACTCAGAGGGCACATTTTTAAGACCGAACGGCATAACATTCCACTCATATTGGCCAAAAGGAACAGTAAAGGCCGTTTTATAACGATGTTGTGGCTTGATCTGTATTTGCCAAAATCCGGATTTCATATCAAATTTTGAGAAGATAAAGGCATGGTGTAATTTTTGCATCAGATCTTTTTTATTGGGTATTGGATAACGGATCCAACGAAGGGCATCATTAAGAGGTTTGTAATTTATAACTAGCCTAGGCGTGTCACGTTCAATCTCAGAAGCTTTGTTGAAGTAAAAGGCCGCACAGCTCCAAGGGGAACGGGATTTGGAAATTAAGCCTTTGCTTTCGAGGAATCTAATTTCTTCTCGACAATGGCGTTCTAAGTCGGCATTCATCTGGGTTGGTCGGGCTTTGGTAGGGATATTCTTTTCATCAAAATCAGGCTCATAAGGTAAGTCGATCATGTGTTGCTTTCTATTCCAGAAGGCGTTGGGTAGCTCAGAGCAAACTTCATTTCGAGGAGGCTTTGGAAGTCAGCTATCTGAGTTTTTAGAACACTATCTTGTAATTGTGCCTCAATTTTTTGTAAATGGATTTTCTTTTTTAGATCATGAACGTCACTTTGTTTTCGATTGATAAGAGAATTTATCTCATTATTATAAATGCAGCTAGCCTTTATAATGTTGAGATTTCTGGTCTTGGGCTTTTCTAAGAAAAGGAAATCAAGCTTTTTATCTTTGGTTTTGAAGGATATTCCATCATAATTGACATTGTAAGGGGTTATTATATTTATGAAAGGTGTTCCCAAAATTACTGAATGGTGCATATTGGTAACGAGGACAAAATGGCTTTTTAGAGAGAGGCCTTGATTTAATATGTTGGCATATGTTTTTCCCTCTATATGCATTTTGGTGTTATTAGCAGAGCTAAGTTTTTCCAAAGTTTTTTGGTGAAAGCGTTTTGGGACGAGACTGGATTTAATACAATTTAAATCTGCTCCGGTATCGAACAAAGCTATAGTATTGATTTTGAAGTCACTAGAGAACTCAAGTGTGATTTTTATGTAATGCTTTCTAGAATTGATTTCTTTTAAAACAAAAAGGAAATTATCTGGGACTTTTGGGCTTTGTCCTTCATCCGGGATATCGTCATGATCACTCTCACTAGGGATATCTGGGACCATATGAGAAGTTAGAAGCTGAATGATGGCGAGTCATCTTGCTCGCTTAGTTTTAAGGTCTTTTGTGTCGGCTTTTATGGTTTTAACTTCACTGGAGGTCCGTATGGTTCTTTACGGCTTTTTTCTAGAACTTCTTTTTTCTAAAATAGAAGTGAGGTTGTATGGTTCAGTGCTTGAAGAAGGGAGGTTAGGGTCCTTTTCTTTAGGACTTTCTTCAAGGGATTTACGAAGACGCTCAAGATATAGTCTTTGTAAATCTGGATTGTTAATATCCTGAATAATATCTAAGATGAGGTTTTGTTCTTTGGTGAGAACGTTTAGGTTACAATCCTCATCATTAGTTGAAGATGAAGAATCTATATCATCATCCTGAGGGCCATAATTCTGAGCTGAATCATAAGATTCGGTTTCCTCATCAGAAGACTCTATTAAAAGAGCTGAAATTCTTCCTAGAGTTTCATCATCTAGGTTAAGGTTTTGGATTTTATTAGACATTCTACAAAATCTAGCCGTATGACCTTTTTTGCCACACTTAAAACAAGTTATGTTTTTTAAGTCGGGTTTTGTGGTGGTCTGTTGGTGTTTGCTATGGGGCTTCCATTTTCGTTGCTCAAAAGGTTTTTTATGGAAGACTTTCTCAACCTTCTTATAGAACCTTCGTGCTTTATAGGGTTTTTGGTAATGGGTCGTTTTGCTACAGTTCCCTTTACAAGTGTTTGTCTGAGGGGAAGAGACATCAATTTGTTGGCAGAAGGAACCTAATTCCTTTTTAGTCTCTTTTAACTCTCTTTTTAGGTGTTTTTGGAGCTTCAAATCTTGACATATTTGAAGGCCTTGTTTAGAGGTTACACTAACCAACTCACCGTAGGTTAGCCTATCGTAAGGGATTATATGTTCTCCAAAATCCTCACGGATTCTGTTTCTGACCTTCTCTCCCAATATGGTTGGAAGACCTGCTAGGAATTTTTCTTTCCAAAAGGGTTGGTTAGAATCTTCTCTAAGCATAACTCTGGTTAGGAAAGTATTTTTGTACCACTGGAAATCACTAAGTTTTTTGCATCTTAGATTAGACAAAAGATCTGCATTTTTGTCTCTGAGATGGGAGGAATCTCCAATGAAGTGAAGTGATAAGGTAAATATGAGGGTTGAGACAGAATCTTGAATTGGATCTCCATTTAGGTTAAGAATGGGAACCCCATGTTCAGTTGTCTGAATTGCATTCAAGATGTCCAGATGCTGTTCTTTGGTGAGATAGAAATCCCACCATCCTTTTAGTTGGCCAGAGAAGCCTGCAATAAGTAGTTCCGCAACCGTTTTATCTGATGTACCAGATTGGGTTTTGTAAGCATTTGAAGTCATCGTCATTTGCTGTAAAAGGTTTAAAATCTGGTGTTCACTCATACCATCTATATTCCATTCGTAGATGGAAGAGGCATTATATTTTGGTTGAACAATTGTGTTAGGCTGACTTCCGATTTGGGATTCACTAGACCTTAAAGGAATAATATCGAGAGGGCCAGTATGTTGCCAAGATAGTTTAGCTAATTCAGGTGTTTTAGGGCTAGTTTCCGGATCAGCGTAGTCACTTAAATCTAGGACACTAACAGTGTTATTCTGGACTGTTTCTTCCTCAACTATTTTTGAAGTAGAAGGTTCAATCCTGCTAATTTGGTCTCTAATAGCTTGAAGAAATCCAGTCCTTGAAGTTGTAACTTCCTTTTGAGCTTTCTGCGAAATCTGATAGGGTTTAAAAATTGGATTTCGGAGGCTTTTCTCTAAGGGAGTGGAGACTAAACTTGTCTCTGTTTTAAGGCTTTGTTTCTCAATTTTAGAAAGCTGCTTTCCTAGAGTGTTAAGACTGATATTAGTAAAATAAGTTTTGCTCTGATACCAGGATATGCCAAGGATCTGGGGATTTTAATCAGATAAACTTAAAACTTAAAACATGTAAACATGTAAGCAAAGTAAAGTAAGGCGGTTGAACCGACCATGGTTTTACAGAAAAGACTTACAAAGATTCTTGTATGAAACTTGATACTTTAAGAGTGTTATAATTTTTTGTGAGAGAAAGAGAGAGAGAGAGAGAGAGAGATTTTTGGAGGAGCTTGTGTTGCTGTGTTATGCTCTCCCTTGAACTGAAGGAGGAGCCTCAATATATAGGCAGGGAAGAGTAATGTTGTCATGTTGAAGAGCTGTTGATGAACAATCTGTCTTCTGCTTTACACTGTTCAGAGTTTTGTCTTTTTGAAGTTTTATACTGTTTAACAATAGTTTGCTGCTTTACACTGTTACACTTTTAACTGTTGTTAGTTTTGATGCAGAAATTTGCCCGTTGTTGTGGTGGTGACTGATGTACCTGTTGCTGATAGAAGATAGTGAAAGTATTTTTTTTTTTTTTTTTTAAGTCTGGAAACCAGTATCTTCTCCATCGTCACAAACCCATGGATCTTTTTGAGATATATGGTGGGAAGATATTTGAGCAAAATGAAACTTGCCTTCATCAGATAAATATTTTCCTCTGTAGATATCAGATAAATATTGAGAGGGAGGTTCTGAATGTTGTATGCCCGTAAGAAAGTATTTGTTGAAGTAGTGGGGGAAAACAACCATTGTATTGCCATAATGAACAATGGTAATTTGAAACGAATGGTGGTTTTGATGATGATTGATAATATGCGTCAAATTTTCTGAAATGGAAGCAAGCCCTTGAGCCCTGGCTTGGGCGGGGTTCTTTTGTGAAGGAATAAGGCGAGGGATACAAGCTTGGGTATTTAAGAAAATTAAGTAATGGGCTGGTCTTATTTTCCCATTACTCATTTCAATATTAGCAAAAATAGCTTCAACATAAGTCCATTCATGCCATCTGAAGGAGTGTATAGTAGAAAAGATATATTGTTGGAATTTTGTGAATTCTTGGAAAATAGGAGTCTGTGGAATTGGCAAATCATAGAACTTTCTTACCAACCCATATCGCCATGTGAGGAAATAAGGACTACTCTTTGGAAGATCATTGGGATGGAGGAAAAATCCTTTATCGAAGAAACCTGATAGACCCCAAAAATGCCAAAGATAGCAGCGAAAAATAGCGTGTTTTGTGAGGAATTCGGTAAAATTTTGATTGAATTTTGCTAATTTGACTTTGTTGAGGATTATTAGCTGTATTTCAGTTGGTAGACGGTCAATGTTTTTTAGAAGTTTCCCGGGAAAGGGTAAGTGCTTTTTGAGTGGATATTGCGAGTGGATAAATGGATATGGGGTGAGGGTATGTTAAAGGAATTATTTCTCGAGGTGGAAGGTATATTGTAGAGTAATTTGGGAAATCTTTGAAGGTGGTATTTAGGGAGTTGTTCCCATTTTTTAGAAGTTTTTGGGATTCTCATCTTGGAAGTTGTTATAAAAATCCCTGCAAAAGTTAGGTAATCAGGAAGAAAGTTGTTTTCTCCTCGGATAAACTTAATGTCAAAATCAAAGGTAGATAAAAGTGCTTGCCATTTAGTAAAGTTTTGTTTAACCTTTTGAGCATCTTTTTTATGAAATTATTTATTAAATAAATCATACTGGAAAATGGTAATACAGAGAAAGATTGATAAAACCTTTTGTTGTATAAAAGAGTATTTTATTGTTTTAACAGCCTAGGTATGGAGATCAGACCAAGGCGATGGGTTCTTCTTTAGTCTATCATGGAGAGGTTTCGCAATTCTACAAAGATTTGAATAAAAATCTAAGACATAGTTTAAACTACCAAGAAACCTCTGTAGTTGAGTTTTGTCTAAGATTTTATCAGGAAATTTGCTAGTGAATTGGAGAGACCTGTCAATAGGGGTAATAGTGCCACAAGACACAATTTGACCAAGAAATCTAATCTCAGTTTGAGATAATGAAATCTTTGTTGCTGAAATAAAAAGACCATTTTTCTTATTTAGACAGAAAAAAGTCTTTAGGTTTTTAAAGTGCTGATCAATCGTGCTTGAGTAAACCAGCACGTCATCAATGTAAATAATACAAAAGTCTGAATAGGGTTTAAAGATATCGTTCATAATCCTTTGATGCTCAGAGGGAGCATTTTTAAGACCGAAGGGCATAACATTCCATTCATACTGGCCAAAAGGAATAGTAAAAGTGGTCTTATAACGATGTTGTGGCTTAATTTGTATTTGCCAAAATCCGGATTTCATATCAAATTTTGAAAAGATAAAGACATGGTGTAATTTTTGCATCAGATCCTTTTTATTGGGTATCGGATAATGGATCTGACGAAGGGCATCGTTAAGAGGTTTGTAATTTATAACTAGCCTAGGCGTGCCTCGTTCAATCTCCGAAGCTTTGTTGACGTAAAACGCCGCACAACTCCAAGGAGAACGGGACTTGGAGATTACGCCTTTGCTTTCGAGAAATCTAATCTCTTCTCGACAATGGCGTTCTAAGTCGGCATTCATTTGAGTTGGCTGGGCTTTGGTAGGGATATTCTTTTTATCAAAGTCAGGCTCATAAGGTAAGTCAACCATGTGTTGTTTTCTATTCCAGAAGGCATTTGGAAGCTTAGAGCAAACTTTACTTTCAACGAGGCTTTGGAAGTCAGCTATCTGAGTTTTTTGAACACTACCTTGTAATTGATCGTTAATTTTTTGTAAATGGATTTTCTGTTTTAGATCATGCACATCACTTTGTTTTCGATTGATAAGAGAGTTTATCTCATTATTATAAATGGAGCTTGCCTTTATAATGTTGAGATTTCTAGTTTTGGGCTTTTCTAAGAAAAGAAAATCAAGCTTTTTATCTTTGGTTTTGAAGGATATTCCATCATAATTGACATTGTAAGGGGTTATTATATTTATGAAAGGTGTTCCCAAAATAACTGAATGGTGCATATTGTTAACGAGGACAAAATGGCTTTTTAGAGAGAGACCTTGATTTAATATGTTAGCATCTGTTTTTCCCTCTATATGCATTTTGGTGTTATTAGCAGAGCTAAGTTTTTCCGGTTTTTTTTTTGGTGAAAGCGTTTTGGGACGAGACTCGGATTTAATGCAATTTAAATCTGCTCCCGTGATCGAACAAAGCTATAGTATTGATTTTGAAGTCACCAGAGAACTCAAGTGTGATTTTTATGTAATACTTTCTAGAATTGATTTCTATTAAAACAAAAAGGAAATCATCTGGGACTTTTGGGCTTTGTTCTTCATCCGGGATATCATCAGGATTACTCTCACTAGGGATATCTGGGACCATATGAGAAGTAAGAAGCTGAATGATGGCAGAGTCATGCTGCTGCTTAGTTTTAAGGTCTTTTATGTCGGCTTTTATGGTTTTAACTTCACTGAAGGTCCCGTATGGTTCTTTACGGCTTTTTTCTAGAACTTCTCTTTTCTAAAATAGAAGTGAGGTTGTATGGTTTAGTGCTCGAAGAAGGGAGGTTTGGGTCCTTTTCTTTAGGACTTTCTTCAAGGGATTTACGAAGACGCTCAAGATACAGTTTTTGTAAATCAGGATTGTTAATATCCTAAATAACATCTAAGATGAGGTTTTGTTCTTTGGTGAGAACGTTTAGGGTACAATCCTCATCATTAGCTGAAGATGAAGAATCTATATCATCATTCTGAGGGCCATAATTCTCAGCTGAATCATAAGATTCGGTTTCCTCATTAGAAGACTCTATTAAAAGAGTTGAAATTCTTCCTAGAGTTTCATCATCTAGGTTATGGTTTTGGATTTTATCAGACACTCTACAAAATCTAGCCGTGTGACCCTTTTTTCCACACTTAAAACAGGTTATGTTTTTAAGGTCAGGTTTTGTAGTGGACTGTTGGTGTTTCCTATGGGGCTTCCATTTTTATTGTTCAAAAGGTTTTTTATGGAAGACTTTCTCAACCTTCTTATAGAACTTTCGTGATGTAAAGGGTTTTTGATAATGGGTTGGATTACTACAGTTTCCTTTACAAGTGTTTGTCTGAGGGGAAGAGACATCAAATTGTTGGCAGAAGGAACCTAATTCCTTTTTAGTCTCTTTTAACTCCCTTTTTAGGTGTTTTTGGAGTTTCAAATCTTGACATAATTGAAGGCCTTGTTTAGAGGTTACACTAACCAACTCACCATAGGTTAGCCTATCGTAAGGGATAATATGTTTGCCAAAATCCTCACGGATTCGGTTTCTTACCTTTTCCCCTAATATGGTTGGAAGACCTGCTAGGAATTTTTCTTTCCAAAAGGGTTGGTTAGAATCTTCTCTAAGCATAACCCTGGTTAGGAAAGTATTTTTGTACCACTGGAAATCATTAAGTTTTTTGCATCTTAAATTAGACAAAAGATCTGCGTTTTTGTCTCTGAGATGGGAGGAATCTCCAATGAATTGAAGCGATAAGGTAAATATTAGGGTTGAGACAGAATCTTGGATTGGTTCTCCATTTACGTTAAGAATGGGAACCCCATCTTCGGTTAATGCGGATTGCGTTTAAGATATCGAGTTCTTTGTTCTTTGGTAAGATAGAAATCCCACCACCCTTTTAGCCGGCCGCAGAAGCACGCAATTAAGAGTTCTACAACCTGTTTTATCCGACGTACCAGATTGGGTTTTATAAGCATTTAATGCCATCGTCATTTACTGTAAGAGGTTTAAGATTTGGTGTTCACTCATGCCGTCTATATTCCATTCGTAGATAGAGGAGGCATTATATTTTGGTTGGACAATTGTGTTAGGCTGGCTACCTATTTGGGATTCATTAGACCTTATTGGAATAATATCAAGAGGATCGATATTTTGCCAAACAAGTTTAGCTAATTCAGGTGTTTTGGGGCTAGTGTCTGGATCCGTATTGTCACCTAAATCTAGGACACTAACAGTATTATTCTGGACTGTTTCTTCCTCAACTATTTTTGAAGTAGAAGGTTCAACCCTGCTAATTTGGTCTCTAATAGCTTGAAGAAATTCAATTCTTGAAGTTGTAACTTCCTTTTGAGCTTTTCGCGAAATCGATAGGGTTTAAAAATTGGATTTCGGAGGCTTTTTTCTAAAGGAGTGGAGACCAAGTTTGTCTCTGCTTTATGGTTTTGTTTCTCAATTCTAGAAAGTTGCTTTCCTAGAGTGTTAAGGCTAATATTAGTGAAATTGTTTTGCAGGACAATATTCTTGAGGTTTGTTGAGGCTTCTTCCCGAGGTTTCTTAAGAGGGAAGGCCTTTACTTTGTGCTCGCCTATGGTAAAGGAAATTTGACGTAAAGGAGGATGGTCATTTTGAACCGTGCCATCTCGGAGTCTCCCAGGACGGGGGTCCTTCTATTGGCATTTTTGGTGTCTATCAGGTTTCTTCGATAAATGATTTTTCCTCCATCCCAATGATCTTCCAAAGAGTAGTCCTTACTTCCTCACATGGCGATATGGTTTGGTAAGAAAGTTCTATGATGTGCCAATTCCACAGGCTCCTATTTTCCAAGAATTCACAAAATTCCAACAATATATCTTTTCTACTATACACTCCTTCAGATGGCATGAATGGACTTATGTTGAAGCTATTTGTGCTAATATTGAAATGAGTAATGGGAAAATAAGACCAGCCCATTACTTAATTTTCTTAAATGCCCAAGCTTGTATCCCTCGCCTTATTCCTTCACAAAAGAACCCCGCCCAAGCCAGGGCTCAAGGGCTTGCTTCCATTTCAGAAAATTTGACGCATATTATCAATCATCATCAAAACCACCATTCGTTTCCAATTACCATTGTTCATTATGGCAATACAACTATTGTTTTCCCCCACTACTTCAACAAATAATTTCTTACGGGCATACAACATTCGAACCTCCCTCTCAATATTTATCTGATATCTACAGAGGAAAATATTTATCTGATGAAGGCAAATTTCATTTTGCTCAAATATCTTCCCACCATATATCTCAAAAAGATCCATGGGTCTGTGACGATGGAGAAGATACTGGTTTCCATGCTGGTTTCCAGACTTTAAAAAAAAAATACTTTCACTATCTTCAATCAGCAACAGGTACATCAGTCACCACCACAACAACGGGTAAATTTCTGCATCAAAACTAACAACAGTCAAAAGTGTAACAGGTGTAAAAGCGGCAAACTATTGTTCAACGAGTATAAAACTTCAAAAAGACAAAACTACGAACAAAGGTAAAGCGAAAGACGATTGTTCATCAACAGCTCTTCAACATGACAACATTATTCTTCCCTGCCTATATATTGAGGCTCCTCTTTCAGTTCAAGGCAGAGCATAACACAGCAATACAAGCTCCTTCAAAAATATCTCTCTCTCTCTCTCTTTCTCTCACAAAAAATTGTAACACTCTTTAAGTATCAAGTTTCATACAAGACTCTTTGTAAGTCTTTTCTTTAAAACCATGGCCGGTTCAACCGCCTTACTTTACTTTGCTTACATGTTTTAAGTTTAAAGTTTATATATATATATATATATATATATATATATATATATATATATATATATATATATATATATATATATATATATATATATATATATATATATATATATATATATATATATATATATATATATATATATATATTCTGTCTTGTTGGTCGGGGCATTCCATAATTCTCTCTCACGCCTACCTGCTATCTCCAAACTCCCCATTCAAATCTTCCAAAAACCCTAATCTCAACCTGCTAATCTCTACTCTATATGTCTAATTCTGACCCTTTGGTGTCCACCCATTTTGCCCAAATAACCCCAAAAACAAAGGTAATTACAAAATCAACCAATCATTAATATTTTTTTAAAAACAAAAACAAAATGGACAAACAGATCCTTGGCAGTTACTTCCCCTGCTCAAGTAAATTAACCAAAAAAAATACTACACTTCTCATGGCAGTTTCCTACTTCACCATCTTCCTCTTCCCAACCTTCAATTACCTTCAATGCTCCATTCTTCCTCTTCATTACTTGCAAAACAGAAAAAGAAAAAACAAACAATCGCACAAGAACCTAAACCCAGGTAATTACAAAGCATACGAAAAATTAAATTTGTATATAATCCAATTTTTGAGTCAAACGGTCTGTTTCTTTTTTTGTGATTTCAAATTTGGACACAAAGAGAAGTGGAGTAAATCAACAATAGCAACGACCAATTGCAAGTTGAATCAGGAAAATAAAAAAAGGTATTTGTTACTAATAGTAATGGAATGCAAATCATTTGTTTGAAAATAAGGAAAAAACCATAAAATGATTCATGTTAATTGAGACTCAAAATTTGCATTTCAAAACTCAAATTTTTTTGCCTGCCAAAACTTTAAATAGAAGAGGTGTAAGAGATAATTTGCACTCAAAGTCTCAAACTTTACTTATAAATTTGCTACTGTCAATATCTTTTCAAACTACCAATGATAATGTATAAGGGTTCTTGCATGATGTTCCTTATTAGGTGACAACAAGTCTATTATATATTATGTGCAAGTCTTCTTTCTGCAACAAATAACACATGCCATCTAAATTCTTCATTTCCAAGTCGTATAAAATTTCAAGGCATAATAAAAGTTCAACATAACTACACCATGAAGTGGGTAAAGCTACATAAAGAATTGAAAAAGGAGACAACGATACAGAAAGGAAAGAATATTGAAGTGGATAATGGAGTTTTTATGGAAAAAACACATGATGTAATTGCATGCAATCCAACAACATCACTCGCAGTAATTGCCTTCAATTTCTTTGATCGGGTTTTTGTGGTGGGGGAGATTTTTGAAGGTGGAAGAGGACAGAGTGGTGGTGTTAGGGTTTTACGACGGTGGCTGAAAGTAGTGGTAGGAAAGAGGAGATAGAAGCAGAGAAATGGGTCGACACCATATTTAAGGACTTTGATGGAAATTGATTTAGGAGATCTTGAGGGCAGCAAGTATAGTGAATATGGGGGGAATGATATGGGATGTCGCATGGAGGTAGTGGAAGGTGGTTGTTGTGAACTTGTGATGGAGAGAGAGAGAGGAGTATGATTTTTAGAGAGAGAAAATAGGTAGGCTAGAGAGAGAGATTAGAGATGTGATATTTGGTTGAAGAAATTTAGCTATGGTTTAAGTACTAAGTTAAAAAAAAGTTATTAATAGGAAGTTGAGTTATCTCTTGATATTGGATATTTGAGCTTCATTTAGAATCGGGCTTTGTTAGCTGAAAGACTGTTCGAGGCCACAGGACGGAAACCAGGGTGTAGTACGTCGCCGGCAAATAGTAGGCAGTCTCAAGGTAGTATTGTTATTTAATATTATACCTTTGTTATAAAAACATTTATGAGTATTTATTGATAGAAAGAACTTAAATGAACAGTGAAAAAGCTATAAGGTGTTTTAATCATTGAAGAAAGTTTAAAGACAATTGCAAACTTAGATCTTGCTTATAATTCCAAAGATAGACATTTTGTTTCCTTAGACAAAAATAAGTTTCTTTGTAGATTTGATAGTAAGTATAATCATAAATTACACAGTGATAGTTCCCACCTTAATAGCGTAACAGCCTTGTTAATTAGTTTAGCAGATAACTTAGAAAAACAAAATTATCACGAATCTTTAGATAAAATAGTCAGAGCTTTTATAGATAATAAAGAAGTCCAAAATAATAACGATTTCCTGAAATCGCAGATAAGCTCATTAAGTAAATAAGTTAAAACCTTAAAAGAAAAAACTCCTACTAAGGAAGAGGTTAAACAGCTTAGTTTTGACATACAACATAACAAGCCTAAACTCATAGAATTAGAGACTATATAGATCTTAAATCAAACTACAGATAAATTAAGTAAAGTTGAAACTCTGCTTCAAGAGATAAAAGAATTAGTTATAGGTTAATGTCCCGAAAAAATAGGGAAGATTATTTAACAGCTGAAAAGAAATCAAAAGAATATTTAGATTTTACAGATAACGAATTTGCAACTTATAATCCAACATCAAAAGGGGATAAATATAATACCATTAGATTTAATATTTTAACAGAATTAATTTTAGATCTAAAACAGCAAATAATAGAATTAAAAGACAAACTTAGAAGCGTCAAAGGACAAACTTCTAATACAAACGAAGAAAGTTTAATCAAAGCTTTTAAAAATCTTAGTGTTTCTCCAGAAGGAATAATTAAAAAGGCTAAACCAGTAACAGAGTTTAGATATTTTATACCAAAACCAGCAAAATGACTAGTTTTCCAAGAACAAGTAGATCCTTAAGTAGATCTTTAAGCACAATAACAAAAGCAGAAGAAGAAGTAGACACTAATAAAAGATTTAATTCTTTCAAGTGGTTAACTCAAAAAGAGCCTATATCCCAGTTGGAAGAATTAATAGATATAGAACAAAGCTTAGATAGATTTAGAAATAATAGAGTAAAATTGCTAGAACCAAAGACTTTATATAATCAAGGAATATTCGACAGATCAACCGCAATATTTAGAACATATAGAGAAGAAGCCATCAGCGTAATAAATGGATCTGAAAATATAGAACTCATATCACCACAGACAATCAAAACCTTAACAAAAAGGCATAACTATCTTCATATAGGAATGATAATTATAGGAGTTAAATCCTTAATTAGAAAAGAAACAGGAACTAAAGCCTTGTTATTAATAGTAGACAATAGTTGGACAGACCAAGATAAAGCCATTCTATTAGGAATGGAAGTTGACCTATCATCTAATAGAGGATTGTTTTACTGCGTACCAGATCTCTTAAAATCAATTAACGATACTAAGAATCTCAGTATTATAGTTAAAACCAAAGGTTTTGAAGGTTACAAAGGCAATAACTTGTCAGTAACAATAGGAACTATAGCTAAACTCAGTAAAACTACTACAAGAAACTATAAGTTAGAAGTAGATAAAGTTATTAAAACTATGATGTCCAAAGGGATAAAAATGATAGAACCAACATTGATAGATAAAGAAATCTTAGCAGGAGAAGAATGAAAACTCTCAGAGTTATTTCAAAACCATAAAAATAGCCCTTTAGTCCCACAAAGTAGTTATATGTATAAGGATAATAAAGGAAGACTTTCAGTTAGATTTGGAGAATATGAACAAAGTCCAGATCTAGATATAGAAACTGAAGAAAATGATACAGAATATAGCTTAGCAAATTATGAACTCAGTGAAATAGCTAAAGAATTAGAAGAATTAAAAAGAAAAATAGAAATAGCAAAGGCAGAAAAAGAAGATATTAGTAAAAGACTTAACTATATCCTATTTACAGATTGTCATAGATACACCAGTGCTAAGTTATATACAGAAGAAGGTCAAAAGATGAGAGAAATTGATCAACTAGAAAAACAATTAGAAGAAAAAAGAAAAGAAATATCACTTTTTAATGAAGAAGAACCACCTACTTATGATGAAAGTGATACAGAGGAAGACTTCACAGACTTAGGATATTATACAAGAATAAATGAAGACCAGTTAGAAGAAGAACAAGAAGTTCTTATTAGTCAAATACAGACTAAAACTAGAGAAGAAATCTTTAAAAAAAAATTTCAGATTTATAATATCAGAGAAGTATTAGATGATATTATTATAGAACTAATGAATGATTTAGGAATGACCTACTCCGAAGCTGAAGAAGAAATACAAAAAATATCATATAGAAAAAATAGAGCTAATCCAGGAAGGCAAATTAGGACCAGATAGTATCCACAGAACAGAAGCAGCCTTTATGGCTAACGGAGAAAGTTCATATGGTGATGTCTATAATCCATCAGATGAATACATGACTGGACCACCAGACAGACCAATATGGAAACAGTAAAGGGAGTCCAATCCGGCTAACGAAGGATTAAAATCCTTTGGAAAACCTTATAAGCACATCCCTTATAACCCTAGATTGCTAAACCTAGATTATGTAACCCCTCAACAGTATAACTCCCTTATACAAGATTGGGAACATTTAATTATCCAGGAATGGGCAAGACTAGCGAATAAAGAAGAAACAGATATGTTTGCCTATTTAGAAACATTCTTAGGAGAAACGACTCATGGCTTTGTATATGGCATATAAGACTAAACATCTAGATAAGTTAAACAACATAAAAGCAATGGGAAATAATCCCAATAATTTCACAAACTTAATTAGAATTATAGTCATGGGTACAACACCACAAGCAGACACTGTAATTCAACAAGACCAAGCAATTAGGAATCTAGAACAACTGTTAATTTCAAAATTCGACTACATTAATGAATTCTCTAGAGATTTTATGCGTAATATATCATTAACAAATAGAGCATTAGACGATTCCTTAGCAGATAAATATTTTCAAAAATTACCAGGAACTTTAGGAAAACAAATTCATGACGATTGGATAAAGCGCTATGGAATAATAGAAAACCTAGGAATAGGACCTAGAATTGCTTACACATACCAATACCTCAGAGATAAATGCAATGAAGAAATGGCAAATCAAGAAGTAAAGAAACAATCTTATGCATTCTGTAGAAGAGCCATTTACACACCATATAATTATGGGTATAGACCCAAATACAAAAAGAAATTTAGAAAATCTAAATACTTTGAAAAAGGTAGAGGCAAACCTCGGAAAGGACACCATTTCGATAGAAACCAAAAAACGAAGTTGCCAATGTTTTATTTGTGGAGAAGAAGGACATTTTGCTAGAACATGTCCAAAAAAGTATAAAAACCAAGAACGATCTTACTTAATAGAAGAAGCGGAAAAGATAGGATTTGATAATATTAAAGATGCTGACTCAGATGACGACTCAGTATATAGTTTTATAGAAGAAGATGACACAGAAATAGAATATATTATGACCAATACAGAATGTGAACACCATTGGGTTCATAGAAGAGGAACAGAAGATAAACCATGTCATCTATGTCAATGGTTTCCAGCAATAGAGTTAAGATACCAATGTAATGCTTGCTTTCTAGAAGCACGTAGACATTGCCTAGAAAAACCAAGTAGAAGAACTAGTCCCTAAGACGATCGAAACGGGAGAAAGTAGTTCCAATATTCTTAATAGAATAGAAATTATAGAAGAACAAGTAGCAGAAACTATTAGAAGGATTAAAAGAATAGAAGAAAAACAACCCTTAGCATCAGAAATAGAACAGTCTCTTCAAAATGAAGAAGAAACTATGAGTTACATTCAGACACCACTATATACCAGCCAGGGTTTACAAGTAACCCGCAAACTATGGTTTGACCACCAAGCCACAGTTGAAACTTATGCTATAGTAGATACAGGGTGCACTAAGAGCCAGATTACTACGAACCTAGTACCAGCTCAATTCAAACTAAAACATAAAGATATGATCACCAATATCTTAGCAGATGGGAAAACATGTTTGATAGAATAATATGTTAAGTCCATAGCCATACAATTTAAAGATTTTGCAGGAGGATATAGCCAAAAATACGATATACCTCAAATTAACATTTCACCAGCTTATAATTCCAGAACCCAGTTCTTGTTAGGTTTAAATTTTATAATCTCTCAACAGGGTAGTATCTCTATTACCAAAAATAGCGTTACAATCAGTAAAAATATTTACCATATACCAACACGTTATTATCAGCGAAATCGAGTTGCTTTGCGAAAGCGTGGTGGACAAAATAGAGAATTAGATTTTTTAGGAGAAGAAAATCAATTACAGCCTGAATCAGAAGCAGTAAGTTTCCTTCAGTATGAGGAATTTAGAGAATTAGAAAAGGGAGTAATATACACCAAACTTCCAATGTATCCTACAATTCAAAAACTTAGAACTAAAGGCTTAATTGCCAATGATATTAGTAAATGTAGAGTTAAAACTATTATTAATCAACAGGTTAAAAATCCAGATATAACTATCACTACAGCTAATATAGATTATTCCCCTAAAGAAAAAGAAGAATTTTAAAAACAAATAAATGAAATGCTCAAAGCAGGATTAATTGAAAAATCAAATAGTCCTCGAATGCGATTATGTTATGAGATTTGATATATTTGACTCGAGAACTATAAATTTGAATTTCAGGAAATATTGAATTATGAATTATGTATTTTGATTCTGTTTTTGTGTGGGGGAAGAAGTTGCTAGAGCAGTGATGAACAACATTCAATATTCTGTATATTCTGTATTCTGGGAACATGTTGATAGGCGTTTCGCGCACCTAACAAAAATAAATAACCTAACTAATCCTCCTAACTATGTAGTAGGGTAAGTCAGGGTCGATCCCACAGAGAGAAAGTTGTTATATGATTAGTTCTTAAACAATGGTAAGACTAAAGGAGATTGATATCAACGATGGTGGAATAAACTATACTAATCAATATCAAAATAAAAGACTCTAGAGTTAAGTATCCCCACTAGCATGAATTAATACAATAATAATTCCTAACCCAAACTAATTGATTAAATGATCACAAGGAAAAGTACACCCTATAAAATACCATAAACCTCTCCCGAGTATCTATGGCTTCCCTAATATGCACTCAAACCTACTCCCGTGGAATCATGCAAATTAAAGACATTAAACGCGGCACTCTAACTTCCTAACAATCCATTCTACCTAATCCCGTGGAGAACTTCATGTCCTTAATTGAAATATTCAAATCCGTCAAAACCCAACTCCCGTTGTGATCAAGACAATGGAATCATAACAATACTAGTTATCCCTAATCTAGTATTGGAATATGCACAATCAGTGGCGGATTTACACTGTGTCATGGTGGGTCACGTGACCCACCATTATTTTAAAAAAAATGAAAAACTTTTTATAAAAAAAAAAGAAAAAGAAATAAAGGCTCCCTCTTTTCCGTCTCTCTCCTCGGTCTTTTCAGTCTCTCTGACTTTCCTCCCTCTTTTCAGTCTCTCTTCTCTCTCTTTCTGTTTTCAGTCTCTCTCCTCTCTCTCTCTCTCATTTTCAGTCTCTTCTTTACAGATCGATGCCTCTCTCAAGGCTTCTTTGATTTATCAATACTTCTAATTTCTTAATGTTTGATTTTCTTCATGCTCTTAATTACTATTTGAGTAGTTTGTCAAATATGATATCTGCCGTATATTTCGAGATCCTTAAATCATTTTTGTAGGATCTATTATAGACCTGAAGAATCAAGATTCACGCTTTCTCTACCTGCCCTTCGTTTCTCTCTCATCAATGGCGAAAACTCACCCAGGAAAGCGGGATGTTAATTTATACACCATTAAAGGCACCAACAAAGTTGTCCGGGGTAAGAACAAAAAACCCACAAAAACCCTAATCATCAAATTCATTTTCTGGGTTTTGTTTGTTTTCCGATTGATTTTATTGGGTACTTATAATTTGATGAATTTTTGATTGAATTTGTAGTTGGAGATTTTTTTTGGGGGTAGTTAAATTGATAATTTTTTTGATTGATATTTTAGTTGGAGATTGTGTTTTGATGAAACCTGCTGACGTGGGCAAACCACCATATGTTGCACGCGTTGAAAAGATTGAAGCTGATAGCAGGAACAATGTGAAAGTTAGGGTGAGATGGTATTATATACCTGAAGAATCAATGGGTGGAAGAAGACAGTTTCATTGTGCAAAAGAATTGTTCTTGTCTGACCATCATGATGTACAGAGTGCTCATACAATTGAAGGGTACTATGCATTCGTTTAAGAACTACACTAAGCTTGAGAATGTTGGGGCTGATGATTACTTTTGTCGATTCGAATATATGAGCATTGGATTAGCTTTGAAGGTTTGATTGATTTTTATTCAAGTAATGCACTAAAACCCTTGTTTAAGGATTTTCAGAATTAGACCTATCATTTGATGTTTTCGGAGAGGCCATGAATGAGCCTTTGGTTTTATGTGTTTTATGTGCTGGTGGCATTAGTTGGAGATAGATAGGATTTCCCTCTAATGTGAAATTATTTGGTATATATGCATAATGCATTGATATGAGATTAAATTTGAATAGTTTAAATGAATTTGATTGATATGTTTCCCGTATCCGAGCCTGTACCCGTATCCGTCTCTGTGCAACCTAGTCGGTAGTGACCCACCATTCATAAATTCCTGGATCCGCCACTGTGCACAATCAATTAAGCAAGAACAATTAAGCAATTAATTTGAGAATGTATAGAAATAATCATGAATTAAATCATACTAGGGTTCAACTTAACCATAGATTATAAAACTATGAAAGCATAATTGAAATAAATAAATATATAGAAGAATAATAAAACATTATAATAGAAAACAAGGAGAAGAGAAGAAGAAAAGAGATACTTGAATTAATGGAAGAAAGGTGGAGTCTTGAAGAACTATGAAGATCTACAAGTTTCTCTCTCTAACTTTTCTCTAGGCATAAACTAATAATGATGATATAATATCTAAGCTGCTCAAAATAATGTTTAAAGTCCTATTTATAAGCTAAAATTAATATAAACCGACATAAGTTAGGTCACGCGGAAGATACGACAGTACAACAGGTTACACGGGCAAGCAACTACGCGCACGGGCGTGCAGGGTCGTGCACAGTCGAGCGAAATCTCGCTCGGTCGTACGAGCAAGGCAGAACCATTCGTGGCTTTTGATTGTAGGTTGCACGGTCGAGCATAAATCCGCACGGGCGTGTGGGCGAGGCAGTGGCTTCAGCTCAATTTTGAATAGCTATAACTTTTGATCCAGAGCTTTGTTTTGCACATGTAATATGTCGTTGGAAAGCTCTTGAAGTCTAGATTCCAATCCAGTTAGAATTACCTTATTATCATTCTTGTGTCAAAAGTTATGGGTAAAATTGTGCAGAGATGTCATATTTCACACAAGTACACAAAGTCGTGTGTATCTTCTTCACTTCCAATCCGTTTTGGGTACATGATATATCGTTTTGAAGATCATCCAAGTGCCTTAATCATCATATCCTCAAATAGGAGTCCAAAGTACCTGAGATGACATCAAAAGACCAAACAACCCGTGAAAGCATCGTAGCTTATAAAAAGGGACCTAAATATGCATAAATGCAATGTAAATGCTCTAATGCTACATGAAAATGCACCCTATTATGCAACTAAATGATGTTAGAATACTATTATGCTACATGAAAATGCACCCTATTATGCACCCTTATCAAACTCCCCCAAGTTAAACTATTGCTTGTCCTCAAGCAATCCAAACTAGAAATTCAAGGGAAGAGTAAAATGAGCTTTGTAAAGGACTTATACGTTCAACCATTCAATCTCCAAGACATGAAATTCGTGCATATGAAAGATATTATAATTATAAGATTAGACTAAGATAGACCACAAAACACGTCTCATATAAATTAATGTAATCGCAACTTGACTCACCATGGCAAACCACAAACCTTCCCCCAAGCTAGACTCAATTAAACTCGATGAACCTCACTTTAGTCGAGCACACTTTCTCTCATGTGTTTATAGGTATTTTTTCACTCAAACATATACTAAGTCGACTCAAATGAAATATTTTTCCTTAAACTTGACTATCGTCTCATTATCCACTTAAAAATTGCGAAAACATGCATGTAGATCATGAGGAATTACAAAGGGTTGTAGTGTGGCTAAGGTAAGAGTAGGAAAATATTTGGGAATGTGGTGCTAAAAGCCAACTAGCGGAGAAAATAACACTTTAACATCTATGGCCATTAGATGCAAATGCCACAAAAACTTCTACTAGAAGTTCAACAATACATTGCTAATAAATCAAGATAATACCCAACCTTATCAATTCCAACAAACATTATTTCACCTTTTATTCAATCTTTTTTTCACTTCTTTCTTTTTTTTTCAATTTTTCAGAATTATTCTTCACAACTTTTTCATCATTCTTTTCATTTTGCACTTTCACACTATAATTTTAAGCATTTTTTTCTTTCAACATATTTTCTTCCAATAATTACCGAAAAACCACAAACACAAGCGCAAAACATGAACTTTAATGCTACTCCACTTAACAAGGCTTTGGTAGAGAAATCATAAAAGGCTAGAGGCTTGTAATGTAGGTTGATCAAGAGAATGGGATATCAAAAGCTCAACATGGGTTAATTAAAGGGAATAATATATAGTAAAGAAAAATGTCTGAAGGCTCAAAACAATGAAAAGAACGCCTCAATCATATCAACACATGCATATGCCACATAAGTCTCAAAGAGTGCCAAGGCAAGTTCAAGAATCACACTTCATGAGGAACTATCACACAACAAAATATAGAAGACTGATGTAGATGTGTCAGTCTATAAGGCTTGAAAAATCCTCACTAGGCTTATGCTTACCGAGTAAAATCAAATTTTTCTTGGGGAATGTCAACCAATCTTACCACAAATCCATTCAAGTTGCAAAACAATCATACCACGAGGCGGTCAATGAAGACTAACTCAATCTTATAAAATTTAATTACAATATCCAAGATATGCCCAAATCTCATGAGTTATCAATGTCATGAATTAAAACATATATTTCCTGCATGAATGCAACAAAAATGCAAAACTAAACTAAAATGTTCCTAATACTAAGAAAGCAATAAATCCTAACTCACTTTCGTAGGAATCACGATTGCACTTAGCATGTGCAACAAGCCCTTTAAACCCCTAGGCTGCCCAAGTGGACGAGTGAGGTCTCGTGAAGGTTTTCAGAAGGCATACCCACAAAGCCAAAATATGCAAATATGCAGAAGAAATAAAATATATAATGAACCTAAACGAAAATATGTGCAAAGTTATGACCCAAAAAGTAAATCCTCCCCCAAGCTAAATAACACATTATCCTCAATGTGACAAAGAAATATAGGGAGGAGAAGGGAAAGAGAAACATCCACAACCACATAACAGGATCAACTTCCTCAATCACACAATCAAGTTAAACCAAAATAAATGGCAAAAAAGAGATATAACTCTCAAAAACTTGAACAGGAGGAAAGGAAAGAGTATACCAAAAGTGTCGTGGGTGAAAACCCAGAGTTGAACCTCCTCAACCATCATAAGATCGAGTACCTAGGAGTTAATCTCAATGAATGAAATTAGGAACTCAACCCCTGGATCACAAATTGCACAAAAACGAGAAGTTAGTAATTAAATGAAAAATTAAAATGTCCTAAATCTAAAAGTAAAAAGAAAAAAAAATAGGGTTAGAAAACTTATGCTGCCCCCCATGAATAGCTCATCAAAGTCCTTAGTAATTTGTCAAATGCATCTGCATGCATCTCACAAAAAAGCAAATAATATACAAAATAAAATGTAAAATAAATTAGTTATAATTCTCTACAAGACCTGTAAAAAGGAAAATCAAAGAAAAAGTTATATCCACAAGAGAAGGAAGAAAAAGAAAAATTATTAAACTTTTTACATGACCCAACGGGTTGGAAAGAAACCGAATGTACATTAATTACATGATCACATAAGTCATTCAAAGAGGGAGAAATAAGGAATGATGGAGGATATAATATAGGGAAAGAAGGAATGAGGTCAAGTTTTTGAGAGAAAGGAACATGAGACTCAAAAACAGTAGGTGGAACCAATAAAGACTCATGAATCACATCACTCTCATCTATAGACTTCTCCAAGACAGGTTTTTCAACCAAGGGTTCTTCCTTTAAAATATCCATCACAATGATTTTACCTATACTTTGAACATCAATCCCATAACACTCATTTTCTATCCAACCCACATCATCATCATCATAAATATACGGTTGGGGATGAGAATTTTGAGTATAATAATCAAATTCATATTGGGGTGAGGGGGTAAAATTATTCACTAAAATCACATCACAAGACAAAATATCATGAGAAGTAGAGTGACAATTAGAACAATAAGGAGGTGGTGTAATGTAAGTTGGGGGTGAAGGAATTAGTCTAGCTGATAAAGACATCTCCCACTCATAAGTATCCCTAGCCAACCACTCAATTAAATCCCAACAGTAATCAGGAGATTGGAATAGAAATCCTCCATTAGACATAGATTCTACCACCATCCTAGTTTCTTCATTTAACCCCTCATAAATCACTAGGCACATATCCCATAATTCAATTCCATGATTAAGACTAATAAAATCACCAAGTTTATGATAGTATTTCCAAAACACTTCATTCTCATATTGAGGAAAAGAAAAAAATACTCTAGAATTACTAGCATGAATTTGGGGTTCACGGAACATATATGGTAATTCATAAGAACTCATGCAAAAATTGGGAGAATTTTGATATGATGCATCAAAACTATAAACATGAGAACCACAAGAATTATGACTATGTTGCCTATCAGAAGAATTATCCCCGTCAAAATAATAAAATGACTCCATGATACGAAAAAAGAGAAAAAAAATATATATTCACAAAAGAAAGGAAAAAAAAATATACAGTCTAGTCTCACCAAAAATAAAAACTAAATAAAATAAACTATCTCCCTGGCAACGGAGCCAAATAGGTGTGTCGCGCACCTAACAAAAATAAATAACCTAACTAATCCTCCTAACTATGTAGTAGGGTAAGTCAGGGTCGATCCCACAGAGAGAAAGTTGTTATATGATTAGTTCTTAAACAATGGTAAGACTAAAGGAGATTGATATCAATGATGGTGGAATAAACTATACTAATCAATATCAAAATAAAAGACTCTAGAGTTAAGTATCCCCAATAGCATGAATTAATACAATAATACTTCCTACCCCAAACTAATTGATTAAATGATCACAAGGAAAAGTACACCCTATAAAATACCATAAACCTCTCCCGAGTATCTATGGCTTCCCTAATATGCACTCAAACCTACTCCCGTGGAATCATGCAAATTAAAGACATTAAACGCGGCACTCTAACTTCCTAACAATCCATTCTACCTACTCCCGTGGAGAACTTCATGTCCTTAATTGAAATATTCAAATCCGTCAAAACCCAAGTCTCGTTGTGATCAAGACAATGGAATCATAACAATCACTAGAGGAAAAAAGCCCAAGGGCTGCGGTCAAAAAGGGCCCAAGGGCTGCGTTTTTCGACCGCAGCCATTGGACTAGCAGCCCTTGGCATTTAGGAAGGGCTGCGGTTTTTAACCGCAGCCCTTAGCGCGTTAAGGGCTGCGGTCGGGCAAAACCGCGGCCCTTGGTAGGTTAAGGGTCAGCGGTTAAGGGCTTAAACCGCAGGCCCTTGGTGGGTTAAGGGCTGCGGTTTTGGCCCTTAACCGCAGCCCTTAACCCACCAAGGGTCGCGGTTTTTGCCCGAACCGGCCCTTGTGACCCAAAAAAAAAAAAAAAAAATTTTTTTTTTTTTTTGCATTTTTTTTGTCCTAAATGTTCCCAAACAGTTATATATATATATATATATAAGTATTATTTTTCATTACAAATTATGTTTCGTACACAAATTTTCAGAATTCATCTAGCTGGCAAGCAAACAATAAAGATAAAAAATTCCTAGATTTATTGCAAGGGCAAGAGTTCCCAAAGAAAAAGTGACATGGAAAATATAAACAGGATTCTTAACATAAGCCAACTAAGTCCAAAACCCAGCTAAGCATTCTCTATTACTGATTTCCTTCATATCCTTTTTCCTTTCTTTCTACTTTTTCGGAAATGGGGGAGGTTGGCAGCAAAGCTCTAGTATTTACAGTGTGCTTAGTTAGCAAAAGTGGAGGATAAGAAGGATAATGAGAGAGAAGGGGAAGGGAGAGGAGGGGAGAGAGGTGTGGACTTGTGTTTTCCTTTCAAATCTTTCCAACGTCACAGAGATTTGTTTACTAATAAGGAAAGGAAACTGTATCCTTCCATTTCTCTTCTTCCAAATATATATTCATTTAAAGGAAAATGAATCCAACACTCACCCTATCCTTCCTTTCTCTTCAGCTCCTCTCATCAAAAGTTCCAAACACATAATTAGGAAAGCTAATTTGTCATACAAGCTCCTGATGTTTATCATGAAAAATGAAATCCAGAAAACTGTATTATGTCCCATCGAAAAAAATACTCCTATAAATAGATGTTCTGATAAAATAAATAAGAGAATACATGGTCTAAATAAAATCTGCTATAATATGAAAGCTAGATCAGTTAACATGCAGATAATGACACAAAACAGAAGCTTTAATAAGTCCAATATGATATATTTCAGAGGTATATGGTCAACCTTCTCATTTCCTCTCGAGGGATCGATTTTCCGTTGCTTTTAACCATTGTTAAGAATTCTTCTTTATCCTGTTGATCATTTGTATCAGTACATTTCAGTTGCAGAGAAATGCAGCATTCCGTAAATCTTCTTTGGGGGGAGTGCGGGGGAGGGGCCGGGTCGGGGGAGTGCAAGCAGGGAGGGGCCGGTCACGGGGAGTGCGGAGGAGGGGGCCGGTCGGGGGAGCGGCAAAGGAGGGGGGCCGGGTCGGGGGAGCACACAGCGGGGAGGGGGGAATTTATTGCTAATCAAAAAAAGGTTGAGTTAAACACAACCACAATTGGGACACAGACTAATAAAACATACTGTAATAACCAAGGACAACAAAACACACACTCCTAACCAGCTTGCTGAAGTCTTCATTCTGAGGACTTGCCAAAAGATACAGGTTACTACCTCTTCTGCATATACTTCTGCATATCACAATTACATCACATTCAATGTTACCATTACTGTACCAAAGAAGATGTCCATCAAAAAATCATCAACATCCACACATATAATCAACTTCCCTCCCACCAAATCAATTATTTGATTCATTAAACAACTCAAATTCATATAACTTCCTCAATAAATCAACATCACTAAATCAAAGACCATATAAAGTCGACAATACTATAATGTTCAAGCACATAAATTTAAACAAGAAAAAAAAAATCTGGAGTGCAGCGGGGGGGAGTGCAGCAGGGGGGAGGGGCTGCAGGGGCGGTCGGGGAGTGCAGCGGGGGCAAAAGGAGGGGGGAGTATAGCAGGGGGAGTGCAAGGGGGGAGGGATGCAGGGGCGGTCAAGGGGGAGTGCAGCGGGGGGGAAGCAGTGAGAGGGGGGAGTGCAGGGGGGGGAGTGCAGGGGGAGTGCAGCAGGGGGGAGGGCGGAGGGGCCGGTCGGGGGGGAGTGCAGCGGGGGGCAGTGGGCGGGGAGGAGGAGTGCAGGGGGAGGGCTGCGGGGGCTAGTCGGGGGAGTGCAGCGGGGGCAAGCGGTGAGGGGGAGTGCAGGAGGGGAGTGCAGGGGGAGGGCGAGGGGAGAGGCTCGGGGGGGAGCGGGGGCGGGGGGGGGAGTGCAGCGGAGGGGGGGAGTGCATGAATACCATTTTGTCAATCTCACTTTCCCTTGTCGATTAATATGAACCACGAACTGAATCTAGAAATCACATTCCAATTACTACATTGATTAACCATTTCCACACAGCTTATAAATCAATCACATCTCATCTCATGTTCAGAGAATCGATCAATTTCAGTCAAAAATCAATGATTAACCATTAGTGCATAGGTTGTGGAACTTTTGAATTGTATATATTTGATAAGTTACGAATTATTTCTCATACATAACCTCAAATTTATGTCAGCTTGGTTCCATCAACCAGTAAAGCAGCAAGTGCTCATTCAGATATGAAGCACAGCAAGCAGTAGGCTCACCAAGGGTTTTCAAAACAAGACCAAGTTCAAAAACAATTTAGTTACTTAGAACAACTCAACAAGCTGATTTTATAATTTAACTTAACTATATAGAAAGTGATCGGATTTTATAATTTAACTTAACTCAACAAACTGATTTTGCTATTATACCAAAGATTCAGAAATGGGTTTGAGGAGCAAGTACCCATACAAATTCAGAATGAAAAGAGAGAGATTAGGGAGCTTAAACCTTGATAAGAATGCCTCAAATTGATTTGGGTGCACACCTCCAGTCCAATACCTAATTTACACCTCCACCACCGCTGGTTTGGTTTTGTGTGGTTGTTGGTGAAGATTCACGAAGAGAGAGAATGAAGAAGACCCCTCGCCGGCGAATTTTTTGAGTATGTTGTCAAATTGAGTGGTATCAAATGCCCATTGATTAGTCTTCTCCAGTCCAATACCTAATTTACAGTTCACATAATTTCAGAAACTAAAGAAGATTGCACACACATTAGGTTACCTCCAGATTCAAACACCCCATCACATAGAAGTTGCAGTGCCTAACTAAGAGATATGTATCTCATTTCTGACAAGAATTCAAGTAAACAACATCAACCCATCATTTTATTTGAAGTTCAAATATTAAAGGTTGGGATCATGACTAGCTATGTCTAAGTGGTGGCCAAGGTGGACTTCTAAAGGAATTCCATAAGCAACTTCTTCACAATAGCAGGTAGGGGGTTGGCGTAAGTAAAGAAAATAATTTAACTTCTAAACTGGGTGCATGGCTGCAAACTCAAGGGTTATAGCATTAACATGACAAAAAGACAGTAATATTATCTAATCTTGCTGATTTCCATATGTGGATATTACAAAGACTGAAAGAAGTACCAACACATGTATGACCCACAGACCACACACATGTAGCAAAATCACACAAGACCAAGTGCACAGACGGATAACTTCAGCTGCATTATGAAACAGGCATATCAATTAAAAGGAGTGAATTAAAATGGTGCATTTCAAGGTAGGATATCTCTTGCAATAAGCATTGCATGACATGAGGCAACAGATCTAGTTATGGTAGGCATAGCATACTACCAGTCTATCAGAGTAAGTGTAGATACAGGCTCTTACGTCTTTTCTTTTCTCATAACTAGAGTAAATATTGAAGACAATGAAATTCATGAAGAATGAAAACCCAGAAAAATTTACAAGATAATTGTTCAAATTTGAGCTACAATAGCAAAAACAGCATCAAAACACAAGCAACATTTTCCCCCTTTCCAATCATTAGTGATTACGCCTCAAACCTACCCTTATGCAATTCAACACTCATCTTTCAATTAAAACTCAAACATCTTAAAACAGTTTATGCAATAAACCACACAAATTTACAAATTTAAAACCTTTTTTCTCACCAATTCAAAATTGACAATACTAAACAAACCAAAACCTCAAAAAATCTAATTATATTCAAAATTAATCAATCAAATTAACTGAACACGAATCACAAGAAGATGAAAAAAAATACACAAAATTTAAATTACCTTGTTAATGCTAAGATTAGTAGGCCAGTGATGCAGCAATTTATAGAAGTAATCAAACATCTCAACAGAAGACCCGAATGTTTTCGGACCGAGAATAACCGGGTCTACAATCTTCTCCTCCTCCTTCTCATCGTCTACCTCGCCGCTATTTTCTTGCAACTTCTCCATCCTCGTTTCTTCGACGGGTTTCTCATCGTCGAGTTTCTGTTTCTTCGAAACGGCGCCATTTTCGTCAGTCGTTTCTTCGCCTTCTCTCTCTTGGTTGCGGCGTCTGTGTTTGAGGATGGCTTCAGGGTTTTGAGCTCCATGTCCTCCATTGTTTCTGCTTCAGTGATCTCAACGGAAGCCATTGATGAGAGATTACGAGTTTTCTCTCTCCTAGGGTTTTTGCAGAAGTTTGTAGAAAATGCGAGTACTGCGAGCCGCGAGGTGAGAGAGAGAGGTGGGGTGTAACTGTTAGGGTTAGTCAATTTTCGCTGTTTGAGGAAAAATGAAGGAAGAAGGAGGTGGGAATTAATTATAAACGCGGGAGGAAAAGAATAATAAGGCCCAAGGGCTGCGGTCAAGTCCAAAACCGCAGTCCTTAAGTGAAGGGCTGCGGTCATGCCCACAACCGCATCCCTTTAATAGATAAAGGGCTGCGGTTTTGGGCCTGACCGCAACCCTTCACTTAAGGGCTGCGGTTTTGGGCCTGACCCCTTTTGTTGCAAGCATTTGACATTTTTTCCTCTAGTGAATACTAGTTATCCCTAATCTAGTATTGTAATATGCACAATCAATTAAGCAAGAACAATTAAGCAATTAATTTGAGAATGTAAAGAAATAATCATGAATTAAATCATTCTAGGGTTCAACTTAACCATAGATTATAAAACTATGAAAGCATAATTGAAATAAATAAATATATAGAAGAATAATAAAACATTATAATAGAAAACAAGGAGAAGAGAAGAAGAAAAGAGATACTTGAATTAATGGAAGAAAGGTGGAGTCTTGAAGAACTATGAAGATCTACAAGTTTCTCTCTCTAACTTTTCTCTAGGCATAAACTAATAATGATGATATAATATCTAAGCTGCCCAAAATAATATTTAAAGTCCTATTTATAAGCTAAGATTAATATAAACCGACATAAGTTAGGTCACGCGGAAGATACGACAGTACAACAGGTTGCACGGGCAAGCAACTACGCGCACGGGCGTGCAAGGTCGTGCACGGTCGAGCGAAATCTCGCTCGGTCGTGCGAGTAAGGCAGAACCATTCGTGGCTTTTGATTGCAGGTTGCACGGTCGAGCATAAATCCGCACGGGTGTGCGGGCGAGGCAATGACTTCAGCTCAACTTTGAACAGCTATAACTTTTGATCCAGAGCTTTATTTTGCATATGCAATATGTCGTTGGAAATATCTTGAAGTCTAGATTCCAACCCAGTTGGAATTACCTTATTATCATTCTTGTGTCAAAAGTTATGGGTAAAATGGTGCAAAAGTATCATATTTCGCACAAGTACACAAAGTCGTGTGTATCTTCTTCACTTCCAATCCGTTTTGGGTACATGATATATCTTTTTGAAGGTCATCCAAGTGCCTTAATTATCATATCCTCAAATAGGAGTCCAAAGTACCTGAGATTACATCAAAAGACCAAACAACCCGTGAAAGCATCGTAGCTTATAAAAAGGGACCTAAATATGCATAAATGCAATGTAAATGCTCTAATGCTACATGAAAATGCACCCTAATATGCAACTAAATGATGTTAGAATATGCACTTATCACATGTCCTGAAAAGTCTTGCAAGCAGTACATAACGGAAGAGGGAGACGTTCCTTGTAAAAGCTTAGAGACTCCGCCTGGATGGCAACTCTATTCGTGTTCTCTTCCCCAGTATAATATGATTTCTGAAAGAAAATAGAATATGTATTTGAATATGCAAATGGTTTCGTGGAAAGTTATTTCAAACTTTATTTCTGAAGTAATGTTTTACTCTCCCAAGTATATGGAGATCATGTGCCGAATATGGGAATGATTTACTAAGAAACTCATTAGGAATATATGAAAGGAGTTAGCTATGCTACATATATTTGGATTAAAGGTTATTAAAAATAAAATTCAGAAGCAGGAGATATTACTATATCTTAGAGTATGTCATAATCAGAGTTGATTATGGGAGATCATATTAGATTCTATGGAATTTTGTTGATTCCTCCAATCGAAAGTATAAATTACTTAATTTGGGAGACATTCATTTTATTATTTTAAACAAGTAAAATTATAAATTGAGTGCATGTATTTGTTATATATTCTGCCATTACACATTCTCTATATCTTGATTTCAAATACCTCGTACGAGAAGTTTAACCATGTAAAAACATTTTAAGCCACCAAAAAGATTTTCTGGTTGGACAGTGTGAACACAGTTTCACTGATTTTGTTTTTGGAACTTGTCCTGGTGGGGGCAGAGTTCATTGCTAGTAAGTTTGCAGATAAATGCACTTCATAGGGGATTAACAATCAGAAGTTGTGATATGAGAGATGTTTAGTTCAACCTAAGATGGAGATTATATAGTTGTTGAGAAATATTCTTATGATGTATTATTGTATCTATTTGAAGATCGTATTAGTTCAGTTCATGAAGTTGTATATAGTATTTTGGGTTGTTGTATTGTGGACCATAAAAGAACCACGATCGCATTTTGAATTATGTTCCGCTGCAGGTGATTATCTAATTGAGGTTAATTAATGATGTTAATTAAGTGTTGATTGTGATTATTGTATTTTTTGGGAGTCGATCTAGATTCGAATGCAATTGGCACACTGAACTCCTAGTAGGAAGAAAAGGAGTTCACATTAGGGTATCCAAAGACCTATATCTTCTTTATATATTCATATAATCCCATTCTTGCACAAGACAGGAGAGAGACTTGACTACCACCAGCAGGAGACAGGACTCAAGTCCTTAGTCACTCCGCGTACGAAGAACCGCTTAGCAAACTCCGAAGCACCAACTGACGATACTAACTCTTTTTCTAACGAAATTTGGACATTCCAGTTACGACATTAGCTCGCAATAACGCTCAGCCATCCGCTCATCTCCGATGACGATATCCTCATCGAGGATAGCGTAGCGTGTAAAAAGAACTCCTTAGGCTGCTATGAACCAAATCACCAAATAGTGAGTTAATGCGAAAGCAGGCCGAGCTCCGTAAGACGGGCTTACCTGTTACAAAACAAACTTTACCTCGAGGAATCCGAGGACGAGAATTTCGAATCGTCGTAAAATCGTAGTACTAGTAAAAGTCTAGTAGGCAGACTTTCAAAATAGTCTTGTCCACGAGCAAATCAATGTGCGATAGCGGAAAATCCTCTTTGGGAACATGCTTTTTTGATATTTCAAAAATCGATGCATACGCGAACACGTCCATCCTTCTTGGGCACGAGGACGATGTTCGAAATCCAAATCAAAATAATTTACTTGCCTTAATGAAATCAATATAAGAGTAAGAAGACAGGTGAAGAATAGGCAAGAATCAACCTCTTCCGGGCGAGGTTTTGATAGATCACGTAATCCGAAAAGCGGCTTCTAAGTGAGATGATCTCGGCTTGTCCATAAAAATCGGTCGATCACTTCCCCCTATGTTGTAAGTGTAAACAATGTCGGAGATAATTAGTTAAGTAGAAAAGGCTCCCAACAAGTTTCCCGTAAGTAGATAGGCCATCCAATAGCTCTCCCGTTAAGGGAATTTTGAGATCTTGTTCCGGTTGCATGCGAGAAAGACCAACTTTTGACAAGAAATCTATTGCATACTTGCATTGGGTTCCAAACCTCTTTGCGACCTCATCACTTCAATCTCCGTAAAAGACTTTGAGTTTTCTAAATTTTTCCGGGTTCTTAATGTTTTCTTAAGCTCATTTATCGAAGCTAAGTCATTCATTACTAGAGAAAGCAATGTCATCCACATAAACCGAGAAGAAGGGAGCCTCCGGCTTCGACCTCCTTATAAACATTGAATGATCCGAATGACTTCTTTGAAAACCTAGGCTCCTTCCTTTACTCCTATTTTTGCTTTTATACATGTTGAAGTACCTTTAAAACCAAGCTCTTGGTGCCTGCTTTAGCTTGTCGGAGGTCGTAACGTAAATCGCTTTCTTGAGCTTGCATACTAAGTGAAGATTCCTAGGAGAAGAGAAGCCTGGAGTTGGAGGAGGCCGAATAGAAACAATTTCATTGCCTCCCTTCCCTTATGTTGTTGAAAGGCATTCTTCATGTCAAGTTGAAGGCAACTTTTTGTTTGATTGCAGCCAAGGCAAGAATGCCACGAATGGTGGTCATTTTAGCAACCCTGGGTAAATGTTTCTTCTATCTCTAAAGGGGTTCGACTCAATATTCTTGAAGGAATCCTTTAGCTACTAATCTAGCTTTGTATCTTTCTCCCGAGCTATCTCTGTTTTATGCTTGATCTTGTAAATTCACTTGTAGTCAATGACTTGTTTCCCTATGCAATGAGACTAAGTTTTCTTCTTTTTTTCGTGCATAGTCTTTCTTCAGAGAAAGAATTCGGGTTCATGAGAAGAATGAACCGACATGAGGTAAGCTCGATGTTTTAGAGAAAACGATTCATAAAATTAGAAAAAAATCCTTCAACGGGATAAGAAACTTGAGAAGATCAACGAACCTCGAGAGAAGGATCCAGAATCTAATCTAAGGAAGTGACTGGAAGGAAAGCAACCGGGCTAGACTCAAGATCTTCTAGAGTAGTCGACTTTGGGAAACAGATCGTAATCGCCGCCGAGAAGAAACATGTTGTTCCGGGTGACTGGAAGCCTCTAAGGTCAGCGAACAGTCGACAATCGGCGGAAGATGTTGGGTAAAGCCGCTGGCCCGAAGAGTGAGGGTGATCCATAACATCAACTAACGAGAAGAATGAAGTTCGAGTTGATGAACAGGAGAAGGCCATAATACATCTCCATCACCATTCTCCTCCGGGGCTTCTTAATTAAGAAAAGGAAAATATGAGGTGACCTCATTAAAGAGAACATTCAAGGATACATCGAGTCTCTTGGATTTCACGTCATAGCATCTATCTATATTCGGATTGAGCATATCCAAAAAAGACACAAGTGCTTGCCTTGAGGACAATTTCTCTCTTAACCGCCCAAGAATATGAACAAAACAAGTAAGTGCATCCAAACACTCGCAAATGCCTATAGGATGGTGCTTGCCCAGAAGAAGTTCGTGAGGTGCCGCCGTAGCTTCTTTCCTCTCTCTTCTCCCCAAAAACAAAAAAAGGAAAAAGGAGAGAGATGTCCCGTCCTTTCTTTATGCACATTCATATACATAGCCAGACACAAAGGTGTACAATCCGGTCAAAATCTGCGGTTCTTTAAGTGAATGAACTCTAGGTTTTCTTACTTGCTCTAGTGGGCGGCAAAGGCCAATCGAGAGGGGGAGAACGAATGGCTCGGGAATCGACCGGTTCCGAGCGGATTCGTGGAATTATTGTAGAAAAATTTGATTATCGTAGAATAAGAAGAGCCGTCTTATGAAATGACTTAACTTAAAAGACGGATTCCGCCGCTGCAAGGCGAGAGAGCAACTTATGCGGTCTTGCGGTGCACTCACTCCCGTTACAAGAATGAGATGAAGCTTTTTCTCGACTGGAGACCAATACCCCTTACAGCTCGCACCAATAGCGGCACTGAGCGGCCGGAGATTGATTGAAAAGCCAGCCCGCATCTTTAGGATTGTGATAAAGAGCACACACACGGGACCTGACCTACTAATCATCATCTCATCTAGCGCGAAGCAAAAAGAAAGGTCCCCCTTCCCGGCCCCCCCTAGCCACCTACCTACTCGTGCTCGTAGCTCGATCGGAGGTCAAGAGTGTGGTCCGGCGGAAAAACAGAAGTCGTCCGTATCAAGTGATACGTGAATTACTCAGTAGTGCTTCGCCACTACCGTAGCTGGCGGAAATAGCTTAATGGTAGAGCATAGCCTTGCCAAGGCTGAGGTTGAGGGTTCAAGTCCCTCCTTCCGCTCCTGGCTTCGTCGTTTAGTGGTAAGGAGTGGAGTAGGCGGCGAGTAGAGTGCATAAGTTTTAGAGTTAGAGAGAGGCAATGAAATTGAAGTGGGATGTGGAATGTGATTGGCTTACTGGGATTCAGCTGTTACAAGCCTTGATATAGTCATTAAAAGTATTAAAGTTGAAGTTTGTCTTAGAATTAGAAGTAAGTTAAGTGGAAATTGGTGTAAGGTTGATAGGGACTGGTTTAATGTTTTAATGACCAGTTAGTTGATGTGAGTATGTTGCTTTTGTGTTTTGTGTAGTTGTGGTTTTTTTCTGTCTGTTGGTTGTATTGTTGGGATGATGCTTTGATGCAATTTGGTAATAAATACTTCTTACATTTTTACCAAAAAAAAAAAAAAGTGTTGATTGTGATTATTGAATTTTAAGTGTGATTAGTTAGCAGCTCGGAAGTGCGGGCTGTTACAATAATTATGTAATTTTTTGAGGGGAATATATAATTATGCAAGTAATTTAACTTCAATAATAATTTCGCACGCATAGCTTGCATATAAGGCTAGTATTAATTATCCTAAATCCACACCACATCATTCATCATCGTCAAATCACGTCTAATTTCCTCACCTCATACTACTCCCTAATACTAACCCGTTGGCTTCATATTTTCCTAACCCCAAACGCCTACAGCTCCGCTACCTACAAATTCTCCCTAAAACTCCACTCACCTTCTATGCTCTCATATCTCATATATACTAATACTCATCATCCTCCTATGCTGATCTATCATCATTAATTTTTATAAAAGCCATAGCAAATCACATATCATCCTTGTTTCAAGCCCAAATGAGGTTATATATGAAAACCAATTGACAATAGGAGTTACTCCTTTAGCTTATAATGTGATACTTTCTCTAATGTGGGATAACTCACATGTGCACAACAAGCAAGGGGTTTAACACTCCCCTTCACATGTTAGTGTCTTTAGAATTAGAGCACACTGGTAAGGTACACATAAATAATCCTCATTGGGAATGAACGTCCAATAGAGGCCCTTACCCAGTTGCTTGACAATGCCTAATATGAAAAGCCCAACAACCTGGGCTCTAATACCATGATAAATTTGATAGAACTGAATATAGGCTTGGGAAAATCAATAAAGAGGAGGAGAGTTCAGAGGTTCTATACTAAAACCAATTGGCAATAGTAGGAGTAACTCTTTTACCTTATAATGTGGTACTTTCTCTCCTCTTTCTCTAATGTGGAACAACTCACATGTACACAACAAACAAGGGGTTTAACAACTCACACAATACGAAAAAGCTAAACATCATAAGCAATCGAACCTTCAAACCATATTTTCGATGCAACATATTAATTTCAAAGGCTTACTCAATTTTCAATCTAACATCTGTACAGATAAGCGACCTAGACAGAGGTAAAAGTTTCCGAGGGTCCTTTAAATATGCAACTCTTTCTTAATGTTTTTATTTAGATATTTAACGTGTTCCTGCGATTGTAATATCTGTGTATTATAATTAACTCTCTGCACATATTTCTTCATTTGTATCTCTTTTTCATGTATAATTAATTTTCATGATTGCAATTAAATTTCCACCTTGTATATTATTGCTAAAAAAAAGAGCTAAATAAATGTTCACAGATTAATATCATATTACATGGACAACTTGCTAGGTACCTAGTAATTTGATTGTTAATAAACATATCACCAAAAAATTAGTCTTTCGCGTGTTTAATGAACCGACCTAGGTTAATCTTTTTAGGGTGTTAAAATCAATTGCGTGCTTAGTTATTTAATTGTATTAAACTAGTCTATGAATCGTGTTAAGTAGAGGCCAACAATGGCCGAATATAATTTCAAATTATGTTCGTGCCCTTACCCCCCGAATTCAATTTTAAGACAATTCTATTTGGTTGTATCAAGAGTTACAAGTAAAAAGGGTTTGAAAATTTTAATCTATGATAACGATCGTGGCAACTCCACTGTTACCACTAATGTAGTCTATAAGTAGAGGTGTCAAACTGGGTCACTGTGTGGTTTTGGGTTCACCCAACCTGGGTCGGAATGATTTGGGTCGGAATAATTTGGGTGAGAGTGTGCCATGGGTCGGAATTGGGTGGGTCTGGGTGGACTTGGGTTGGGTCCAACTAGGTGAGGGGGCTCTCAGAATTGGGTGGGTCGGCTGGTGACTGGGTTGGGTGAATTTGGGTCCGAATGGAATAGGGTGAAGTCGGCCCAACTCGGCTCTCGGCTGGAATTGGGTCGGAATAAATCGGCTCTCAGAATGACTTGGGTCGGAACAAATCGGCTCTCGGAATGACTTGGGTCGGAAAAAATCGGTCTCGGAATGCCTTGGGTCGGAATAAATCGGCTCTCGAAAGGACTTGGGTCGGCTCAAGCCGGCGCCGTATTGACTTGGGTCGGAACAAATCGGCTCTCGGAGCAAATCGGGTCAAAACAAATCGGCTCTCGGAACAAGGCAGCATCGGGTGCGATTGGGTCGGCTTAAGATGGCTTTCGGAATAACTTGGGTCAGAAAAAATCGACATCAGGTGGAGTTTGCTTGGCTCGAGCCGTCTTTCGGGTGGACTTGGACTCTTAGAGACTCTAATTTTTACAATTATCGTTTTGGCGTTTTCATATATATTAAGTTATGAAGTCGGAAGTTATAACAATTAACATGTGATTGGTCATTGACTCATTGTGATAATACATTGATACTTATATTACTAATTTAAAAAGTAACTAAGCTAAGACTTATATTATTAGCTCTTGCCTATTGGGTTATTGCATATTTGCATTATTACATTGTACATGCACATTAAAGATTTAAAGTTATTAAATTTAATCATTAAAGTATAATGCTCAATCACCAAATCATCACATGAATACATGATTAAGACTTGGAGTTGGTACTATTAGGTTGGAGTTTGGACATTCGATTATCGACACTTAACACTTAGGTTCTTCACTTCTTTGTGACAACTAACATGTAACAACCATAAGTCCATATCGATTATTAATTAGAATCAATAAACTTAGACATTTAGTTAGTTAGTGACTTACTCACTCTCATTGAGTCACTATATAACAACAAAAAGAGTTAAAAGATGAGTTGAATTAAATAATTAGAAATTAAGAAATGAATATATGAGATTAGAATATTAGATATAAATTACTTATTAATGAATAACTGATAAAGTGATAACATATTAGTGAATATTGATTAATGATTGATACATTAACGATCAAAACACACATAGGTCGAATGACTCAAATAAACTTGTTCGATTTCAGTTCTTGCTATAATTCTAATTTGTTACTTTGTTAATCACTATTCACTAACTTCACAAACTTGTTACTTTGTTAGTTGTTAATTGGTAGTTTATACTAAGTAATAACTAGTAAATACAAAAACACTGAAATACAAATACTTATTAACGAATAACTGATAAAGTGATAACATTTTAGTCATAATACAAAGATAACACAATAAGTTTATAATTTTTATTAATAACTGATAAAGTGATAACATATTAGTCATACTTATTAACGAATAACTTGTTGAACACTACGCTATTACAACTTTGCCTTAACAGTTTCACATCATTCATAATCATCTTTACATGAATCTTCCAACTTGTTTAGAATTAATAATACTAATTAAACTTCTAAAGTTTATAATTTTTATTAATTTCTAACAATAATACTAGTTTAGGAAGTTAAGAAGATTACTAAACAAATCAATACTAGAATTACAAATTTAGAATACTTAAGGCCATTGATTTGAGAAAGATAAAAAAATGAACCATTGATATTTTTCAATCCATGTGCTTGGTCACTCTCAATGCTCATTAGTCCAAAAAAATAGTCATGGATCATGAATTGAGACCATTGATTAGAGAAAAGCAAATCTGATCCCTTCATTTCTCTACTCTCTCTCACTAACCGTAAATCTGATCTGAGCCCTTCAATCTTTTCATCCAGCGACCCTAACCTAAAACCCCCCTCATTTTCGGGTGTTTGGATCCTCTAGAGTTCTAAAATAACTCTACAAGGTAGAGTTTGAGCAATATCAACCATTGAATAGAAAATCAATGGCTCATATAGTATCTTTCCAAAATCCCCCTTATTTTTTCTCATCAAAATTCACCCCCTAATTTTTCCCTTCCCACCAATATGAGCCCTTGATTTTAAAAGAGGATCCGAACTCCATTTTCGGATTTTGCCCTCATTTTCCCTCTTTTCGAATCTGAACCCGAATCTCAGCCCCCCTCTATCTCTCAAAGTCTCTCACTCACCCATCGTCGGAACCCTAAGCTTTTACTCTCGTCGGATTTTCCCCTTATTTTCCCTCTTTTCAAATCGGAACCCTAATCTCAGCACTTGTGTTCTCTCACTCTCCCTCGTCGGAAATCAAGGCATTCTCACTCACCCCTCGTCGGAACCCTAGAAACTCGCTCGTGTTGTCGTGCGCCCCGCTGCGAGGATCTGAAGAAAAAAGTAAAAAAAGGTAACAAATTCTTGTGCGAGGAAAGTCTTGTGCGAGGAAAGTCATGTGCGAGGATGTGAAGAAAAAAGGTAACAAATTGAAGATCTGATGAAACGACTTGAATTCGTAGGCGTCGTACAATTGGTAAGAGACCACCTTTTAAACATATCGACAATTAGGCATAGTATTAGTAGAGGTTAGCATAGCCTTTTTTTTTTCTACTTACCTTGATACTAAATCGTCTTTGTATGAGTGCACGTTGATTTGTTGCACCTTGCTCTCTCGAGTAAGTGTAGGCTTCGAATGTTGTTGTCATGATGATATGATATGAATCTGGTTGTGGACCTGAGGTACTGATATGATGAGATTATTTTTTGATTGACTGCATGGCCATCTTTTCTTGAGAGGAGCTACATGAGTCCAACTATGATAATCAATTCTCTTCTAAATGCAGGTAATGTAAAATCTGCATTAGACATAACTGAGGAGGAATGGGATAATACTCTTAAAACTAATTTGACGGGAGCACGGTTGGTTTCAAAGTCTGTATTTTACTTCATTGTCTCCCTCTTCAATTTTATTGATTTACCCATTACATGAGTTTAATCCACTGATACAATCTCTCTCTTCAGTTTTTATTGAATAATGCGGGGCATTAGAAATTTGATGTATGAGTGACCCACAATCTCTATTAGGCTTGATTTTTCTTTTGAATTTCTTCAATTTTCAGTTGAGTTCCAACTCTTTTTTGTTAGAGAATCATAGATGCCAGTTAGATATTAGGTAAACTTTCTTCCCCTAAATTTGCCCTTTAGTTTAAATTTGATTTGGTTTGGTTTTGTGTGGTTTCTTTTTGTAATTATCTCGAAATGCAACTTCAAGATCCATGAAAGGTTGTTTTACTCTGTTTGGGTTTAAGTATGTGTTTTCCTTTAAAATATTTTACAGATTAACATTGACATGTTTTTTTGTTTAGCTAGCAAAAACTCACTCCCTAATCTTTTTTTTTTTTGAAAGAACTCACTCCCTAATCTTAATTAAGCCTTTGAACAGTAACTTATTAACCATTGGTAGAAATTGTTATGATTCCACTAACCATATTGGAGCAGGTAAGCCTTTGACTCTGGTGATGTATTGTTTTCTAGAGTGGAGTAGAGTAGTTCTTTTGTTTTCTTTTCAGTTTATTTTCTTTGCTTTGTTTGATTAGTTTATTTTATTTTTAGGGATATTATCTCAGATAACCCTGACATATATGCCTTTTTCCCAAATAACCCTGACATATTTTTTTTTTCTCAGATGACCCTGAACTTGTATTTTGTCATTAAACCTAACAGAATGACTAACGGCGTTAACTTTTTAAAATAAGAAAATAATTAGTGCTTTTTTAAAATTAAAAAAACCCAAATCATCTATCCTCTTTATCCTACACCCCACCCAGCCTCAAACTACTGAAACCCAACCCAAGCCCCCATAACCAGCAATGACGCCAACAACACCAGCAACCATGACCAAGACTCAGTGGTTTTTACGGCGGAACAACCTCTCGACGAAACCCTAGGACACTTGTTCTGTTACTCCACTCGCGTTCTCCCTCCTACTTCCTCCGATCAAGTTCTCTCTCCTTCTCACTCTCTTCGTTCGACGACAACAGTAAGAAGAGGATACGGTTTTTGCCTCTTCATTCCGATTGAGCGCAGGGCACTCTCTAGCTTGCTTGATTCAGGTTTGGTGGGTGTCGTTCTTAACGTTGGTTGCTGGGGCAAAGAGCAAGAAGGATTTTTGAAAATTTGTGGCCCGTAGGTGGGAGGAAAGATGGCAGTGGGTAGGGTGGAGATAAGAAGAAGAATAACAAACCCAATTCTAGCCCTTCCTACCCAGCCGACTGGTCGTTTTCTCTTCCTATGAAACGACGACGGCTAACAATGACGACTGAACCGATGTGTGTCAATAATGGCGTTGTTGATGTTGAGTGTGGGGAAATGGGGGGTAGTTATGGTTGTGATGCTAGAATTAACAAAGGCAGGGTTGAGGAATTGGAGGAGAGAGATGGGGGGTTGGCTGGAGGAGAGAGAAAGTGGTGGGCACCATTAATGGGTGCTTGACAAGGGTGAGGAAGAAAGAACATTAGAGAAGAAAGATATGATTTTGGGTTTTTTTTCTAAATTAAAAAAAGCAGTAATTATGTTTGTTTTAAAATAGAATTAACGCCGTTACTAATTTCGTTATGTTTAATGACAAAATACAAGTTTAGGGTCATCTGAGAAAAAAAAATATATGTCGGGATTATTTGGGAAAAAGGCCTATATGTCAGGGTTATCTGAGATAATATCCCTTATTTTTATTGCTTAATTTCTCTTGTTTATGTGTTTCTTTTAGGTTTCTTCTGTAAACTTTCCCTTATGTGGGTTTTGTTTGTTCTTAGAGGCTGTGCCCCTTTCTCTCTCACAAAAAAAATAGTTTCATGTGAGTTGCAACGATAGGCTCAGTTGTAGGGTTGTAATTTAGTACTGATCCAGACTTCAATCTAGTCAGCAGATTATAACTATCAAGTATTCATTGGAAACATTATGTTTTTGGTTTTGCTTGAATAAACCTTGAGCTCTTTAGATTTCTCTTTATTTAACTTTTGCACTCCAAATCCATTAGTATTTCTTCACAAGCAAAGTATGAAACTTGACTTATTTTCGTCTAATTAAAACAAGTTTTGATCTCACAGGTGGTACAAAACTATAGTTATCAAACAAGGTTGAAACAAGTGGTGCAAGTCAACACTAATCAACATACCTTATGGTTAATATGTCATTTGCTTGAAGCTATGTAAGTGACACTTAACAAGTAGTATATCTTAGCAACCATACCTAATAACCTAACATTAACTATTGATTTATTTTTTTCAGATATGCTTGGGAAGGACTTGAATTGGAGTATCAAGGTGGATTGAGATTCATTAAAACCCTAAAATACGAGATAATGTAGTTTGTCTAGATAATGAGCAATGCAGTAGATAATGTTGTGGTTTAGAATTTTCTTAATTTAAACGTTTTGTGCAGTATGTACTCCTTGAGTTAGCTTTGTGTCATACACAATTTCTTTTGAAATATACATTACTCTGTATAAACTTAACATTAAGCAAAGCACAATAAATTTTATAATTTATTTGTACGTGTATTGTCCTTTTATTATTAGGTGGAGATTAATATATTTTTAATTACTACTATTTTATTCAATATTGTAAATTTTTTGTCTCCTTTACATTATATAACTTCTCACTTGATTTAGTACATATTTTCATTCAGCTTATTAAATTGTAAACAAATACATAAGTAAATAAGAGAGTATTTGAGATTATATTAACCATACAACATATGTTAAAAAAACAATACAAAAACTATTGTATTCTTAAAATATCCTAAAACAAGTACATGATATTCAAAGTTTAACCCTTAAATTGAGAATGTAATATAAATTTTTATTTATTATTGAAAATAAGCAATTTGTTAACTTTAGATTGTTGGGTTATTAAATATAAGAAATTTTATTAAATGATCAATTGAATTTGATCTGATGTGGGTTGTTGATAGTTGGGATATTGAGGAGTGAGATCTAATTTTTGGTGAAAAAAGTGTAATTATAGTATTATACAAAATAAAAATATGTGAATTGCGTCTTTCTAATCATATGTGAATTGTTCTTTCATTTATATGAATTTCATCATTTCAATATTTTCATAATATCTCTTATTTCGTGATAAAGAATTTATCAAATCATATTTATGGGTTTAAATCTAGTTTTACATATAAACTCATTAGAGTTACTGCCATTTACTACAGCTATCAAACAGACTGTAGTGCTGTACTAGTTTTTTTTTTTTTTTTTTTTTGAAGAGTGATGTACTAGTTTTTTAGCCGTTTGCATTCCGTGTCGAAATATCATGAGTTTGAATCTCGGGTCTAGCTTTACTCTGTTCTGTGGATGGTAAAAGCCAATAAATGTTTTTCAACCAAAAGATTGTAGAACATATTTTTTCATAAGTTGATATCACATAAAGCAAAGACACTTGGTGAGAGCAAAACTAGTACTTGATATTGGACTTCCAACACCCTCTAAAAGCTGCTTAAGAGTACAACAATCTAATATGAATCTCGCTAAAGCAAGATTTGAAGAGTATAATCTTAATAAGTCGTTTTTCAATGACGCAAATGACGAATTGCAACTTGGAGTGTTGGTACTATATCGATCCCTTTAAAGTTTCATTTCAGTGATAGCTCTTTCTCCTCTTGGATAGTATTGAAAATATACACTACGATAATCCTTGATCTTCTTGTATAATTGTGGCCTTTCCTTGTCAATTAGCTCACTCAATGGTCCAATTTCTTTGTCAAAATGTGGAGAACATTGCATAGCCACTGACATCCTTTCTTTCTCTTTATCTATCACCACCTTGTGCACTACACTCTTCAATATGCCGTTACTCATTATCTGCATGAACGCAACTATAATTCATAAGTTGTCGAGGCTAGCTTCTACTTTTTACTAGACTTGCAGGTTTTTTTACATGTTGGAACTAAAAGAACATAGAGATATCAGAGAATTGATAGAAAGACCATAATGCATGCTGTTATTTTTATAGAAGAAAAGTATTATGCTGGAAAAGCACGCAAGTGCAACGAGAAGAACATGCAAGTATATATGATATTTGTGAGAAACCACCTTATATAATTATGCTGGAAAAGCACGCGTTTTTTATGTCACCTTATATGATATATTGAACATGGAGGTGCAGTGAAGAGATCGAATACTCATAGCACGAATCTAAATCGCAACGGAATTACCTCTAACTGCCTAACTGGTCACCAATATTGATGAATAGGGCATCAGAAACAACGGGAACTTTAAACCACTCGTTATCTTTTAAAACTTGAAGACCTTCAACTTGTTTGTCTTGCATAAGAATGGTAATTGCTGTAGCATCAGAATGTGGTTTAAGACCTAAAACATGATCTGGAGATGAACACGGAGGATAATAGTTGAATCTTGTAAACATCTTGCATTCGTTGCTTCCACATTCTTTTAAGAATATGTTTTCATCTAAGTTGAGTGATCTTGCGATTGCTTTCAGGATCATATCTAGTACTTCCCTCACTTTCATGGTGTACGCCTCCAATGTTTCTCTGCAAAATTCACAAATTTATCAGTTTTGTTATTGTTTATCTTAATTTTTAAACATATAACGACTTTGACCGTTAATATATTTGATTATTTATTAGTAAAAATTAATACAAAAAAACAAATTCAATAGCATCTTACAGATTTACACATACAATAATGTCAAATTGGGGGATCTGAATATTTTGCAAAAATAAAATTGGAACTTTTATAGAACAAAGGGAACATAGTCTTGAGGAGTATCATATAGTTTATGAATGTATGCATTATCACCTGAAATTTGGCATATGATCAGGCCAAAGTTTGAAATTCCGCTGTTCAAAAGGATGAACTATGAGCTGCAGTCTATCATTCCAATTATGACTTTGATTTTCAGAAACTGTATCACCTCCATACCCTTCAAAGCAATCTAATGTTCTGCAGTGCTTCTGCTTCACTTCTAGAGGCAGATCAAAAAATTCCTTCCCAACTTCACGAATTTGGTTAAGTAACGAGCTCGATAATCCATGATTTATAAGCTAAAATAACATTAACCAAATCACAAAATAAATTCAACTTCAAAGCTATTGACTTATTTGAACTTAATTATTAAAAAACTTATCTTTGTAACTTATGAAACCACTTATGAAACTTAATTAGACTTACTTTCTCAAATACTACCTCCGTTTTTTTTTTACACTTTGACATTTTACATTATTCACAAATTTTACTTTGACTATCGTTTATGATTCATACGTGAATAAAAAAATAGTCATGTGGGATCTTGTTAGATTCTTCTTAATATGTATTTTATTAGTATGTATTTTTTTATAATTTTTAGGGTTTTTTGTCAGAAAGTACCTAATAAAATACAAGTTTTGTAGGGAAGGATCAAGGACCTAATAAAAGAATTATGTCTAAAAAAGACCTATTAAAATACTTCTGGTTGTTAATAACAACCAGTTTAACAATAGAGCTTGCCACTTTAGTGCTACTCCTAAAAGTAAATTCATTCTGTGGTTGTCTTTACAGAATAGGATTGCCACTTTAGACAGAATTAGTAAGTGGAATAGAGCTTGTGACCCTGTTTGTAAGATGTGTAATGAGCATGATGAGTCTATCCATCACCTGTTTTTCTCATGTTTTTACAGTAGAGAAGTGTGGAGCAAGGTTCTACAATTTATTGATTATCTGCCTCAGAGGAGCCCTGAGCTTAAGCTTGAAACAGCTATCAGGAAAGCCAGATGCAAGAAGGGGAAGTCTAAGCTTTTTGTTATGATGTACACTGAGAGTGTTTACTCCATTTGGTTACAGAGAAATGCCAAAAAATTTAGGAACTCTCTTGTTAGTCCTAATCAGTTGGTGAAAGATATTATTATTAGAATAGCTTGTAACTGCAAGGAGAATGAAAGAACTAGTCTTCTTCTACATTAATTGGGTAGGAGGCTTGATGTAGGCTTGTGTTAGTACTATGAGTAGTCTGTTACTCTAGTACTTTATTTTGTAACCCATTTTTTTTGGTTATCAATAATATCTTTGAATTGCCAAAAAAAAAAAAACCAGTTTATGAATTTCAGGCCAAAACACCAAATTCCGGCGTTGACTGTAGATGAGCTTAGAGCAGTGAGTTGTAAGACACAAAGAAAGAATTGAAACCGTCAATTGGAGTTAAAAAAAAAAGTCAACGCCGGAATTTGGTGTTTTGGCCTGAAATTCATAAAATGGTTGTTATCAACAACCGGAAGTATTTTAATAGGTTTTTTAGACAAAAAAAATTTATTAGGTCCTTCCCTACAAAACTTGTGTTTTATTAGGTACTTTCTGACAAAAAAACCCTAATTTTTACATATAAAAAACTAGAGATATTAGTCCTCAAAGTTTTGCATTGACATGCGCAAAAAGTGTAAGTACGTAACAATTAGGCCCTGTTCTTTTGGACTTATTTTCAGCAAAAATAAGTAAAAATAAGTTCAGTTCAACAAAAATAAGTTCAGTTCGGCAAAAAATAAGTAAAAATAAGTTCGGTTCAAGAAGAAAAATAAGTTCGGTTCGCAAAAATAAGTTTAGTATACTATAATGTTGTAATTATTATATTTGTTTTCAATATTACTATTAATATTGTTATTATTATTAATATTATAATAACGATGAATTTGTAATTATTTTAAATTTTTTTATTTTTTTTATTTTTTAATTTTTTTTATTTTTTCATATTTTTTTATTTTTTTATATTTTTATATTTTTATATATTTTTATATTTTTTTTATTTTTATATTTTTTTATTTTCTTTTATTTTTTTATTTTAATATTTTATTTATTTATTTATTATTGTTATTATTATTATTATTTATTTATTATAATTTATTATTTACTATTTACTATTTATTATTTATTATTATTATTATTATTATTATTATTATTATTATTTATTATTTATTATTTATTATTTATTATTTATTATTTATTATTTATTATTTATTATTTATTATTTATTATTTATTATTTATTATTTATTATTTATTAATATTATTTATTATTTATTATTTATTATTATTATTTATTATTATTATTATTATTATTATTATTATTATTTGTTATTATTATTATTTATTATTATTATTATTATTATTATTATTTATTATTTATTATTTATTATTTATTATTTATTATTTATTATTTACTATTTATTATTATTTATTATTATTATTATAATTATTATTATTTATTATTTATTATTTATTATTTATTATTTATTATTTATTATTTCTTATTTATTATTATTTATTATTATTTATTATTATTATTTATTATTTATTACTTATTATTTATTATTTATTATTTACTATTTATTATTTTTTATTATTATTATTATTATTATTATTATTATTATTATTTATTATTTTTTATTTTTTATTTATTATTTATTATTTATTATTTATTATTTATTATTTATTATTATTATTATTATTTATAATTATTATTATTTATTATTATTATTATTATTATTATTATTTATTATTTATTATTTATTATTTATTATTTATTATTTATTATTTATTATTTATTATTTATTATTTATTATTTATTATTTATTATTTATTATTATTATTATTATTATTATTATTTATTATTTATTATTTATTATTTATTATTTATTATTTATTATTTATTATTTATTATTTATTATTTATTATTTATTATTTATTATTTATTATTTATTATTATTTATTATTATTATTATTATTATTTGTTATTATTATTATTTATTATTTTTTATTATTTATTATTATTTATTATTTATTATTAATTTATTATTTATTATTATTATTATTATTATTTATTATTATTATTTTTATTAATTGTTATTATTATTATTTATTATTATTTATTATTTATTATTTATTATTTATTATTTATTATTTATTATTTATTATTATTATTATTATTATTATTATTATTATTATTATTATTTATTATTTATTATTTATTATTTATTATTATTATTATTTATTATTATTTATTATTATTTTTATTATTTATTATTTGTTATTATTATTATTTATTATTTATTATTTATTATTTATTATTTATTATTTATTATTATTATTATTTATTATTTATTATTTATTATTTATTATTTATTATTTATTATTTATTATTTATTATTTATTATTTATTATTATTTATTATTATTATTATTATTATTTATTATTATTTATTATTAATATTATTTATTATTTATTATTATTTATTATTATTATTATTATTATTTGTTATTATTATTATTTATTATTTATTATTTATTATTATTATTATTATTATTATTTATTATTTATTATTTATTATTTAGTAAAATTATTATTATTATTATTTAAAATATTTATTTTTCATAAAAATAAGCAAAAATAAGTTCAGTTCAGCAAAAATAAGTTCAGTTCAGCAAAAATAAAATAAGTTCAGTTCAGTTCAGCCAAAATAAGTTCAAAAAACAGGGCCTTATTTGTACATGGAGGGAGTAAGTCGGGCCCAATATATATGTTATAATGGAAGGAACAAAAGGGGGAAAAAATCAACAAACAAAGAACACGCAGATTTTACGTGGTTCACTAGTAATATGTTATCAACATCCACTAGGTAGATGAGACGGTTTAATTGATTTGAAGAAGTTCAAAATGCAGATTTTACATGGTGCACTCACAATGGCTTGAGTTACTATAAGCGCCAGGTTCAAGGAATTGCAACTACCTTAATTTTATGATCTTAAATAAGACAAGACGTAACCCAGAAAATATAGATGATCATGGTGTCTAAAATGTGGAGGAGTGATGACAAAAACAAACCTGAAAACAACCCCAAGAACTAAGAGTTGTTTGAAGTTTACGCAACTCTTTTTGAAGTTGGTGTGATGATGAAGAAGCTGATGAGAGATGGCTAAGATCAATAATTGGACTTTCCATATATTTAATCTCAGAATGCTCAGCTGATGATTTTTCAGGAAGTTGGTAAATAATATATTTTTCTGGGACTTGGTTTTTTGCAGTTTTGAGTAGTTCTTGAACTGGCTTTGATGGTAACTCCAGCTTCACAGGAGTAATAAAGGATGCAGCCATCTTACTTGGTGATGGTGCTTCCACTTAATTAAATGATTGAGGTGAAAGGCTAACTGAAGAAAGTTGCAATCTTTCTTCACTGTGTTCTCACTCACAAACACAATGTGGTGTTGGAAAGAATGTTTTGCGCCTTAATCTTTACACCCTCTCTTAGGGATCCTAACCTAAAAGCTGCTATTTATATTCATCAGTAAAAACAAGAGGACAAAAAAGAAACATGTGCATGCTATTGAGCTTACAAAATGAGAGATTACAACTAACAAATAAAGAAAAAATACACTATGCACAGACACATAGTGTTACAGTGTTCAGCATTTAGAATGTAGCATTTAGTTCTACAATCAGCTTTCCATTATTCTTTCTCTTCAAGTTACTCTCAAAAACTGTATCTAAAAAAACACCCAACAATAATAAAGTATTTTAATGAGCTCTCTATTCATTTTTCACTATGTAATGGTCCCCATATCAATTAATAAAAACTCATTCTTTTCTGCCATGTGTCACCAATTGAATGTTTAGGGGCAATGGAGAGCTATTTCCCATTTCTCCCCAATGGTATCTCCTCTAAAAGACACTTTTCGAAATGTCTACATGGAGATACACTCAAAACACAACTAAGAGACCCACCCATTGTACATTCTCTAATGGTCCCCATGTCAATTAATGAAACTCATTCCTTTGTGCCACGTGTCACCAATTGATTGGTCGTTTTGCTGGTTATCAAAGTCTTTTTACTGGTCACCTGTTCAAAAGGTGATGACCCACCTTTTATGTTTTATTTTTTTTAAAAAAAGCCCTCCCCCCACCCCACCCCCACCCCCCGGTCCCCCCACCCTTGCCGGCCCCACCACCTCACCCCCGCATCCCCCACCTTGCGGCCCACCCCACCCCACCTGCCCCTACCCCCACCCCGGTCCCCACCCCCTCCTCCGCAAACCCTCCTCCCCATGAAACTCCCCTCCCCCGTAAATCCTCTCCCACCCTCACTCACGGTAAACCCCCACCCACCCCCCACGGGAAGGCGGCCCACCGCCCACCCCAATCTTCGTCTTTGGCCACCACCACCCCTCTCTCCCCATCGCCCCTCCCCGTCGCCCCTCCCTTTTGAATTTCCGGAGTAGCGAGAAAGAGAAAGAAAGGAGAAAGAGGTAGAAGAAGAAGGGTGGGTGTTTGCCCTGGAAAAGCGCGAGCGGTGGGGTTCGCCGAGAAGCGCGCGGGGGGTTCGCCGAAAGCGCACGAGCGGTGGGGGGTCGCCGGAAGCGCGGAGGAAGGGGTTTGCGAAGGGGGTTGAAGGGGAGGGAGTTTGCGGCGAGGGGGGGGGACCGAGTGGGGGGTGGGGTGGGGCTGGGGTGGGGTGGGGGTCAAAGGATGCCAGGGGGTGGGGTGGGGATGCCGGGGGGTGGGGGCGGGGGTGGGGGGGACCGGGGTTTACTGTGGGTGTGAGGGTGGGGGTAGGAGTGGGGGTGGGTACTGCAGGGGTGGGGTGGCTAGGTGGTGGTAATTGTGGAGGAGAAGAAGTAAAGGAGAGAGAAAGAGAAAACCCGTATTTGCGGGTTCTACGAAGTGTAAGTCCATTTTGAACAGATACATCCCAAAGTGGGATTATTCCCAAATTTATGAAAGGTGAGACTGCTTTGGAAGGATCGCTCAAAGGTGGGATTATTCCCACAAAAAAATCCTTATTATTATTATACTTTTTTATCTTGTTATTATTAATTATTACCTCCTTTTTTTTTTCTACATTCGACTACGATTTTCAAAGATTATTTAACTCTTAATATCTCTTATTTCGCTTAAGTAAAAATTATAAAAATTTGATATTATGAATCTAAAATTAATCAAATGATATATTTTTACTTATAAAATAATTAAAATAATCAATTCATTCCCAAAATCAAATGAAATAAAAAAGCAGAGGGAGTAATTATTAATTATGCCTACCCATAATCACCATCATCATCATTGATTCATCATCCCCCCGGATGACTTGTTTAACGTTTTTATGTTTTTTTTTTTCATCTAATGTTAATGCCTCAAAATAGCAGGTCGAACATCATCATTAACATCCATCATCAACCTCAATCTAATGTGGGACCCAGCATCATCAAAATAGCATCATCAATTTTCATATAATGTTTTTTTTCACTATTAACATCTACCATTAACAATCTTTGACCTGGTATTTTGATTATTCTCATCACTTTTTAACTTAAATTCTCGCAACCAACATCCATTGTTCACCAATGGAATCCATCTTCATCTCTTCAGCTTCCTTATCAAACCCCTTTTTTATTAATTTGCACCGTGCACCAGTTCAATTCAAGCTTTGGCGTTAATTATATATGGTCTTCAGTTGCCATGAACAAATTAAAAAGAAACCACGTCGTTCTCGGTGCCACAACAACAAAAGTGCGTGGAGGGCCGCGAAAATCACCAACAGCAATGGGTAGAGGAGAGAGAAAGAGAGCGGGCGAGAAAACTAAGAGGCAAAATATGAGTGAGAAGATCTAACTTTTGGGGGGGTTTTCAGAGGGTATGAGGTCTGAGTTTGGTTTTCGAGGTTTCAGGTGGGTGCGGTGGTGATTTTCAAGGGTGGGTCAATAAAAACTTAAAAAGGGTTTTTTCTATGTTATACCCTTGTGTTTCTTCAATTTCTACGTTGTATTCTAATCTTTTAAAAATTTCACACGGTACCCTCAAACTTACATTTTTTAATGCACGATGCCCAAACTGCTGATTATATGTCATTAATTTCGTTAATTTTTTATTATTTATTGGACTAATTTGACTTATACATAGTTTAACCCTTAGAGGGATTATTCACAAATTAGATTTGTTCCACTGGATTATAAAAAGTAGACGAAATTAATGACGTACAATCAGCGGTAGGGGCATTGTGCATTAAAAAGGTAAGTTTGAGAGTACTGTGTGAAATTTTCAAAAGCTTGGGGTACAACATAGAAATAAAAAAACACAAGGGTATAACGTAGAAAAACCCAAACTTAAATTAATCAAAAAAGGACATCAATTATATTAAAAAAAGTTGGAGCCCGTGATTTCAACCTACTAAGCAGGTCACATTTGGGGTCAGACCAATATTGGAAAATGGCTTACAAACTTGGGATTATTCTGGACAGAACAAAACTTGGGATTAATGGTGGAAGATGCCCCAAACTTTGGATTATTTTTGACAATTTTTCCTTTAATTTAAAATTTCAAATGCACATTGGTAAATAATTCGGGGCGTATCGCCCGATACAAAAACTAGTTTAATCTCTATAACTCAAAATCTTAGTGCCCAACAGGGTCGTAAAGTGTAAACCTCAAGTTCAAGTTCTTGGTAATAAACGAGTGACTCTTCAGCATTAGCAAATTGACTATTAACTGCTAGATTTGGGAAAACTCCTCAACTGGAGTGATTACCATTGATTATTATTTATAGTGTTACATCCTAGGATAGTCCTATTAGGATTAGGAAACTTATACAAAGTATAGCTCTAGGAACAAAATATATCCTAACTATATTTATATTCTATCACACCCCCACAGTCGGAGCGGGAGGAGGGCGAACGCTGAGACTGGACTTAAACTCCAAGAATAACTGCCGCGGAAGACCTTTAGTGAAAATGTCTGCAAACTGATATCTACTAGGAACATGCAACACACGTACGTGACCCAACGCAACCTTTTCCCAAACAAAATGAATATCCATCTCAACATGTTTGGTGCGTTGGTGTTGTACTGGGTTGCGAGATAAATAAATAGCACTAACATTATCACAATAAACAATAGTAGCTTGTCGGAGAGGACAATGTAACTCCAAAAGAAGATTACGTAACCAACAAGCTTCCGCGACAACATTTGCGACGCCTCGATATTCTGCCTCAGCACTTGATCGAGAAAGAGTAGGTTGACGCTTAGACTGCCAAGAAATCAGGTTATCACCGAGAAAACAACAATAACCAGAAGTAGAACGACGAGTGTCTGGACACCCGCCCCAATCAGCATCAGTATAAGTGATCAAGCGCAACTGAGTAGTAGGATATAAATGTAATCCATGATCAATGGTTCCCTGAATATAACGCAGGATGCGCTTTAATGCATTATAATGAGTCTCCCGGGGATCATGCATAAAAAGGCATACCTGCTGAACTGCATAAGCAATATCAGGACGAGTGAAAGTGAGGTACTGCAAAGCACCTGCTAAACTACGATAAAGAGTCGGATCTGTCACAGGGGGACCCGAAGCGGCACTAAGCTTAGAGTTAGTGTCAACGGAGTCGCCGCAGTTTACATGTGCCCATACCGCACGCTCCAATATTTCCTGTGCATATTTTTTCTGAGAAAGAAGCATGTAGGAAGGTGTCCGAGTAACTGAAATACCCAGAAAATAACTGAGTGGCCCCAAATCAAACATAGGAAATTGAGATTTCAAGTGAGTAATGATACGGTCCCGCAAGGAATCAGAAGAGGTGCATAAAATAATATCATCAACATAGAGAAGAAGATAAGCCATATCGTTACCCCCGACGAAAAGTGAATAAAGAGTTGTCACTCTGAGCAACAACAAATCCCATCTGAATAAGAAAATGTGCAAAACGCTGATACCAAGCCCGGGGAGCTTGTTTGAGGCCATAGAGAGCCTTGCGAAGGCGACAAACATAATGAGGAAATCGCTTATCAACAAAACCAGGTGGTTGATGCATATATACCGTTTCTGTAAGTCACCATGTAAAAAAGCATTTTTCACATCAAGGCGATGAATAGACCAATTTCGAGCCATAGCTAACCCCAACACTGTACGAATAGTAGCAGGACGAACAACTGGACTAAAGGTTTCATCACAATCCACACCAACCTCTTGAGACCTGCCATCACAAACAAGACGAGCTTTGTGCCTTTGAAGGTCACCTTTATCATTTTCTTTGTGAGTATAAATCCACATGCAATTTACAATATTCACCCCCATAGGCCTTGGTACTAATTCCCATGTCTCAGTATTAATTAAAGCACCATATTCATCATGCATCGCCGCATTCCAATTAGGATCAGTCAAGGCGTGTTTGTGATTTTTAGGAATTGGGGGAGCGATGTAGAGGAATGAGTGGTGAAATTGTATGAAGGGCGTATTTAGGATTGGGCTTTGAAATGCCTACTTTGGACCTAGTAGTCATAGGGTGTGGGGATGGCGGGGGCGTGTGGGCCGAATGGCGGGGAGTCCACGTAGGGGAGGTGGGCTATAGCGGGGTTGAAACACCCGTTGGGCTCCGGGAGCGCACAACACGGGGAGGGGTGATAAATTCGGGCCGGTCTTTGCGGCAACACGCGAGGGAGAGGAAGAAAGTGTTGGGCCTGGGCCATGAGTGAGGCGCGCATCAGTGGGGGGGTTGGGACCAGGTGGAGCGCGTGGTAGAGGGGAATTTTGGGCCTAAGTGATTTGTGGAGGGGGTGGGCGTGAATCTGGGCCAGCAGTGTGGGGAGGAGAGTTCCACAAAGGTAAAAGTAAGGGACTTGGCCCAGAATCATCCAAGAAGGTATACTCATCAGGCCGAAATTTTCTCAAGTTAGTAAAGGGAAAAGTATTCTCATCAAAGGTAACATGACGAGAAATTATGATTTTATTGGTGGCAAGATCGAGACACCGATACCCCCGATGATTGGATGGGTAGCCGAGGAAAACACAAGGAGTAGAGCGGGGAGCTAATTTGTGTGGAGTGGTAGCTGTCAAATTGGGAAAGCAAAGACACCCAAAAACCCGAATATGGTCATAAGAGGGGGTTATGTGAAACAAGATTTCAGCAGGAGAAATATTATTTTGTGTCTTAGTGGGCAAGAGATTGACAAGATAGGTGGTTGTTTCAAGAGATTCTACCCAATAGTGAGGAGGAACAGAGGCATGACATAAAAGAGTACGAGACATGTTATTCAAAGTCTTAAGCATTCGTTCAGCTTTGCCATTTTGGGAAGAAGTATGAGGGCAAGAGAAGCGAAAAATGATGCCATTTTGGACACAAAATAATTTAAACGGGGTATTATCAAATTCCCTACCATGATCACACTGAAAAGCTTTAATAGGGCGTTGAAATTGTGTTTGGACATATTGGCGAAAATGAAGGAATTTTTGATATACCTCAGATTTAAATTTCAGGGGAATGGTCCACACATAATGAGTAAAATCATCCAATAGCACTAAATAATACTTATGACCTTGAGAACTACGGATAGGAGAGGTCCATAAATCAGCATGAATAATATCAAAAGCAGAAGGAGTAGTACTATTAGATTGATGAAACGGTAAACGAAGATGTTTGCCTACTTGACAAGAATTGCAAAAATTGGAGGAAGGCTCCTTATTACAAGAAATTAAATCTCTACCCCTAAGAACGCTTAAAACTTGGGATCCTGGATGGCCTAGGCGATCATGCCAAGTAGTGGATGATGTGGCCGTGAGGGCGGTGGCAAGACATGTAGAAGGTTGACTGGGTCAATGGATATAACTCCCCAGAACTATTGCATCTCGCTATTATATTCCCCGTGCGAAGGTCCTTCCACGAAAAAACCATAAGGATCAAATTCAATAGAGGCATGATTATCAGTTGTAAATTTTCGGACAGAGATTAAATTTTTGATAATTTGTGGGGCAAAGAGGACATCACGAAGGGCTAAAGTATGGTGTGGAGTCGGGAGGGAGGTGTGACCATAACCATGAACAGGAATGCGATGACCATTACCAACTAAAATGTGATGAGTAGTGCTTAAATTAAACAAGGGCATAAGAGTACCTGATGAGTTGGTCATATGAGTAGTGGCGCCCGAATCCATGTACCACGAGTTATCCTGAGGAAGAGTCATTGTGGAAAATGCATTCCCTAACTCAGTGGGAGTCACAAGTGCCCCATAATCATAATAAGGAGGAGGGGCAGCATAATGGGCCTGTGGCCCATAGTGGGCAGTCTGGGCATGTAATGCTGGTTGGCTGGAGCGCGGACCTGGGCCGAGAGCGTAATGGGCTGGGGCAGGGGCCCGATAATACTGAGGATAGGGTGCTGGGCCTGGAGCCCAACCCCACGCTGGAGCATGAGGTTGAGGTGCAGATGGGCCGGCCCACGAATGATGGGCAGTGTTCGATGTCTGCGAGGGCGGTTGGCCAGCAGCGTTAGGGTGTTGCTGTTGGGCACCGCGGCCACGGCCACGGCCTCGGCGACCCCCCCTGCCGCGGCCACGACCGCCACCACCACGCTGGTTGGGTTGAGGTGGTGGCTGCGGCGTGAGTGCGGTGGATGTGGCGGTGGGAGGGCCTTGGGCGACGAAGGTGGATGGCGTGGGAGCCAAATCTTGGGCTCTCCGAGATTCTTCCAACAAAAGCCGCGAACGAGCAGATTCAAAAGAAGGTAAGGGCTCCGTCTGTTGGATCATCGTAGCCACAACATCAAAATCAGTACCATGAAGACCAGAAACAAGGCGAAGAACCAATTTTTGCTCGGAAACGGGTTGATCAAGATTGGCAAGTTGATCTTTCAAAGTCTTTAATTTCGTGCAATAGGACGATACGTCAGAAAAATTAGACAAGTGAAGGGAATTAAATTGATTTTCAAGATAGACAGCACGAGTATGTTTATTATCCTGAAAAATAGCCTTCAATTTGTCCCAAAGAGTTTGTGCGGAATCCCCACGGCAAAGAACGGTCTGTAGTAGATCAGAGGAAATAGTACCATAAATCCATTGTTTAACAATAGAATCAAGACGCGACCATAATGCATCGATATGTCGAAGGACGTTTGGTTGCTGAATTTATGTGATCTAAAACATTAAAGGCGTGGGCGTGACATTCAAACAACTCAACCCAATTGGAATATCGAACTTTCTCGCGATCAAGAATCAAAGGGATACAATTTTTAATGTTTGTAACCGAGAGGGCGGGGGTGAAAGTCGGTAGTAGGGGTGTCGTTTGTGGCGGGTGGGTTGGTTTCCGGCGGTGCCATTAGAGCGGAAGCAAGAAGCGCACAAAAAATACTGATGGTGGGGCCCACGTGAATAATAAACAAGTGTAGAAGTAAGCACGTGAAGAGAGTTATTGGCCGGCAAAACAAAACTCACTGCAGAAAAAGTGGACGTGAGTTCAATGGAAGCAGGAAGACAAATTAAAAATTTGTGCTTGAACGAAAAAGTGGACGTGAGGTCCAAGGATGCCGGACAAAATTTTGTAGGGAGGATAATTAAACCTACGCTCTTGATACCATGCTAGATTTGGGAAAACTCCTCAACTGGAGTGATTACCATTGATTATTATTTATAGTGTTACATCCTAGGATAGTCCTATTAGGATTAGGAAACCTATACAAAGTATAGCTCTAGGAACAAAATATATCCTAACTATATTTATATTCTATCATTAACAATGACCAATACTAAGCTTAACTTTCAAAATGTTTCTTTGATAATACAAACCTAATGCTTACTGAAGAAGTAACTACAAAAATAAATCAATTTAGCAACAATAAAAAATTGTTGCTATTCATGATAAATTTGATGCTAATTCGCGTTAGCAACAAATTGGAAACAAAAAGTAGTTGTTGCTAAAAGGCTTATTGCCATATAATTTTAGCTACAAAATCTGAAATATTTTCGTTGCCACATCGCATTCATTAAAATATTGTTGCCATGTTGGTTGCTATATTTGGCGCATTTGTTGCCAACTATAGTAACGAGTTATAAATGATTGTTGCTAATATCGCAACAAATTATTAATATTTTGTTGCTATAAATTAGCAACAAATTATTGACATTGGTTGCTAAAAATATAAACAAACTTTTAATTTTTTTTGAGTTATACTTTGACTAATGCACTATTCATATAACGTAGGTTAACAATAAAGAGAAGGAGAGTCAGTCCACTTATAAGTTTGAATGATATTTGCATACTGATACTAATAGAAATTGACAATAGTGTATAAAACTTCTTAACATATAAGGTGGTAGTTTGGCTAATCTTTCTTCGATGTGGGACATATTTTAAGGAAAAATCTGATGTTATTTCAGCAACAAATAATAAAATATATTGTTTCCAACGACAACAAATCAAATATCTATTTCCATATTTGTTTCTAAATGGCAAAAAATTGAAAATATGATGTCATCTATTAACAAATCATAAAATTAATTGTTTCTAATGTCAACGAATGAAATATTGGTTGTCATAATTTGTTGCTAAATGACAACAAATTGGAGATATGATGCCATCTAGTAACAATTAGTAAAATTAATTGTTCCTAATATCAACAGAACCAAAGTTAGTTGTCGTAGTTTGTTGCTAAATGGCAACAAATCGCAAATATGATGCCACCTAGCCACAAATAGTGAAATTAATTGTTTCTAATGACAACAAACTAAATATTTGTTGTCGTAGTTTGTTGTTAAATGGCAACAAATTGAAAATATGATGCTATCTAGCAACAAATAGTAAAACAAACTAGTTTCAAATAGCAACAAATAAAAAATATGTTGCTTTTATTTGTTAAAAAAACAGAGTAAAAAATGTCACTTTATAATAGGCAACAAAAAATAATATATGTTGCTATCTATCAACAATTCAAAATTTCGACGCCATAATTTGTTTCTATAATGCTGTAATTTTTGTATATATAGATAACTCACCAACTACGCTTGTATCCTTTGGTCTAAGTCATCGTGATTTCGTGACTATTTTCTACATCTTTTCACGTAATTGATGTATTAGTTAGTGGTAATTAAATGACAATCTATTATTATTGTTAATATATGTGTGAAAAGCTCATGATGTTGGCCAAAGAGACCAATCTAATAGATAAGATGGTAGCTAGGCATTATTTATATATATAAAAAAAAGTTAGTAGTTACATTTTAGAGCTTCTTTTTCTTGCTAAACTTTTAGATGGTTATACAATTAGTCCCCAAATTTCACATAAAAATTATCACGACGTGACTAATATAGAGCATTACAAGTGTAATGATGCACATGTATTTTAATCTTAATATATGGGTAATACACCAATATCCACATGACTTCACCATCTAAGCTAGCTAGTTAATATCCACACACACATATATATTTTAATCTTAATATGGGTATTACACCAATATCCACATGACTTCACCATCTAAGCTAGCTAGTTAATCTCCCCCACACATATATATATAGAATTATATATGAAGGATAGAGTATGCACAAAGTGCATATTTGCACTACGTATATTATTTCAAAAGCAGATAATTATTCATACAATGTTTCGATGGTGGAAAGCAGGAACACTAGAAAAGTCTTATATATTTTGTTTTATTAAATAGATATTGAATTATTGATATTCTAAATACTACCTAATATGGCAAGTCATTGTCACTTATTTTCAGGCTGATGATCCAGTTAACTTATACGTCATTCTTTTATAATACATAGAGCTAACAAAAATTGACACAACATAACACGACACGAACACTACAAAAACAAATCTAATTAGACACGGATAAGTCCGTCTCTAAATGGTCACAATTCGTCTCGAATTGCAGTTAGAGTCTTAGAGATGGATTTGAGATGGAAATTGGGACGTCCCTATAAAAGGCATCTCAAAATTTTTTGAGACAGGATTTTCGCAAATTTGAGACGGAAACATGTTCTGTCTCAAATTCGAGATGAAAAAGTCGTCTCTAATAAGGTGTATTTGTCTCAAATTAGTGACGGAATCAAAGTTTCGTCTCTAAATTGAGATGAAACATATGAATCCATCTCTATTTTTGTTTAGAGATGATACATTAATAATTTGTCTCACAATTGAGTCATATTTCAAATTCATCTCTAAATTCGTCTCTATTTTTGATAATTTTTGTAGTGGAACCGGATACGAAAAAAATGGATCAATGTTGGGAATATCCAACTCGACCGTTTAGTTAAACGGGTCAACAAGACACGAGTACACGACAAGTCTTACTAAATGGGTTGGGTTAGTGTTGATGTTTCCAACACGATATAACACTCTTGAACCCGTTTAACACAATTGCAACACAAATATAGGATATTAATATAGAAAATTGGTTTAAGATTACCATAAAGTAGCTTAATACGACAACACAACACGATCCGGACACGAAAATGGTGGGTTGTTAAATGTTAACAAATCTCAACACGTTTAATTAATTAAACGGGTCAACACGACAAGATACGTTTATTAAATAAGTTGGGTTATTGTCAAGGATTTTTCAACCCGTTTATATATAATACGAATAAGGACACGACAGGAATATGATAGAAATTTGGGGGCGCACGCGGAATTGTACTGGACCCGAAAATACAATTTTATAATTTCATAATTTGCAAAGTATTGATTACATCAAAAAATTGTAAAACAATATATTTTGGTGGGACACTTGTTCCACACCTTACAAACATAACTCTCATTTTTTTTTTGTGTGAGCTCATGTCTCACATCTTTTAGGTATGGTGAGCTCATGTCTCACCCCTAATTATGTGGGTGTGTATTGTGTAGGAATTCTCCATGCTCCACAACAAATGTCTTCACCTCTATTTATACTACTCCAAACCTTATTCAAGCTTACTTGAGTGTTTTCTCCAAACTTCTAGAGTATTCCACTATCATTTTGCCATAAATATTGTCCAACAAATTCTAGAATTTTCTTCATACTTGAAGATGTTACTTATCATTTATCTCTCAAATATTTTACTTCCCTTTAAGGTATCTTCTAGATTTTTCTAAAATTATCTCCAACAAATACGACTTTTTTGCAGCTCTAAATATAGGTTAAAACTCTGATTCGTTAGACAATCAATTTGAAGTGCTACAAACATGTAAGTCATGATACAACTGAGTTGTCTCAAATTGATATTGCGAGGAAGTAATTGTACTAAACTGATATTGTGATTCATCTCAATTCTCATAGTTCATTAGTTTGCTTATACATCTTCTCACCTACCATGTAGACTTTGTCTCAAATCATATTTGGTGGGCCCTAAGGTGTTGCTGATACAAGACAACTTAGATTCAAATCAAATTAATTGGTTAATAACTTATTAATATTGCAAGAAAGTTTACTTTGATGATAAAAGTACGGACAAGATGGCTTGACGATGCGGGATGAACAAAATATTTCTTACCAAGAAGAAAAGAGAAATAAATGAGAAGAGAAGATATGTATTGAGATGAGGTTCTTTTTTATTTTATTTAACTGTTACATATAGAATGTTATTGTGAGAATCATGTGGGAGCTCCCACCTCCCAATCTCATAGTCGGGAGTTCGACTCTCATTAACCCCAAATTTGGGGTATTTGTGCGTATATTTGTTTTTGGGTATAAATCTCCACTTTTCAGTTTCTGGAAGTTTCCTTATGGGTTGAGATCCCTTTCTTAGTCCATAACTCATGAGGGCTGAGCCTACTTGGCCAGTTAATTACCGAATCAAAAAAAAATATAGAATGTTATTGTGAGTAGAATTTCCGTTTCGTAATTGTTGTAACACCTATGTTGATTACATATTTAGAAGTGTTCTTGCTAGTAGTCTTAGCCATAAATGTGTCATGCTTAAGAGTTTTTTTTTAAATGAGCGACTAAGCGCAATGATGTAGACGGGGATTCGATCTCAGGTCTCGGGTACCACCTCCACAAGACTTTACCAACTAAGATAGATGATATCCAGTCATGCTTAAGAGTTAAGAGTGACCATTATCATTTAGGTTTGTGGTTTATCTTTTTGGACAAACTTTCTTACTTCCTCCGTAACATAATAACTGCAACAAATGGTTATTATTTGTGAGATATAAAAATCTCTATTATATAAGTGAAGGGGGAGGAAGATGGTGTCATCTCACAAAAAGTCTGATATACCCTTAATGAATTTAAATTGTTATATATATTAAATAATATTTTCTTCTTCCTACTTATCATATATATTGAACAAGTTAACAATGGAACTAAATTTAAAATTTAATTTAAATATTAAATTAATGAGAATGATTTCCTCTCCTTACATATGTGTGAAAAAACTTTGATAAAAAATTGAATTGACAATATAACTTGATTGACACAATGAAAAAAAAACTCAAGTTTTATATTAATAATTATACTGATAATATGTAAAACTTAAATGTTGATTACTAGCTATTCAGTAATCTCTATTATATAAGTCAAACCTCTTCCACTTTATTAATATTCAACAATTGAACCTGATACACAAATTCTTCCACTTTATTTGAGCACAAGCTTTTCTTCTGCTTTATATTTCCTTCTCTCAGTATTATATATGAATAATGATGAACAAATAACTAAAAAAAACCCAATGAAACATTGATTTAAAAAAAAACATATTAAAAATATTAAAAATAATTATAAATGTCTGTTGTAATCACATTTTTTGTAACAATGATGAATAATTAATTGAGAAAATGTTAATATGACACGCACGCATAGCGTGCAAAACATGCTAGTATTCATTTGTTACAGTTGTTATGTTACGGAGGAAGTAGATGTTATAATGACTTATCTGGTAGGGTAAGTTAATTTCACGGATAGCATGAATATAGAGTTAAGTCATTCTAGAAACTTCATCTAGGTCTGACTTAAGGGAATTTGTATCATAAATGCAAACCACATGCATGTGCCATGCTTTTTTTTTTATAAGTTGGGCTTATTTTATTAAGGGTAATAAAAGGCAACATAGCCAAAGATGGCAATACATCCTCAACACAGCAAGCTCACAGTAAAGGAAAATTTATCCGAACAAATTTTTTATGTCTTTTTTGCGAGAAACAATATTTTTTTTCACAATTTAAGATATTAAAAAGAAATTATTTGTGAAAAACGACCTTAGGATAATTTTATGCAACCATGTATTATTATTACAACTAGAAACAACCTTTCATATGATATGGCTTCTAATCTCATGTTATAACAACTAGAAAAAAAATTGTATTGTTATCGACCACTTCTCCAGAACCATAATTTTATCTTTATTGACTTATATTGACATTTAGCTACTGATTTTTAGCAAGGAAATGATGGATCTATGATATCAAAGTCTGGCCTAATATTATCTTCAATATCTTGATGTCAATATTAATATATATATATAATGCTGTCAATAATTGTGAGAAGAAGTTTCCTTGACTTTGTATTCTGACAACAAGAGTATATGTACAGCCTATAAGTCAACCCAAAGAAGGGAGAAGCCCAAGCTATACAACAAGCCCACAAAAGGGAAAATAGGCCTAGAACAAATATAATATACAACACAAGGTATTTCCCAACACCCCCTTCAAGTTGGAGCGTGCGGATCATAAACGCCCAACTTGTGAAGGAAATACAAGAACTTCCGTTTACCCAAGGCTTTGGTAAATATATCGGCCAATTGATCATCCGTGGAGACATGAGATGTAGCAATAAGCCCATCCTGTAGCGCATCACGCACATAGTGACAATCAACTTCAATATGTTTAGTCCGTTCATGGAAAACTGGATTTTGGGCAATGTGTAAGGCGGATTTGCTATCACAAAACAGCATCATAGCACCAGGATGAGAGATACCAAGACTAAGAAGAAGGGCTTTGAGCCACTTAAGTTCGGCAGTGACAGCGGCCATAGAACGGTACTCGACCTCGGCGGAGGAGCGGGAAACAGTATGTTGTTTCTTGGTCTTCCAAGAGATGGGAGAGCCACCAAGAAACACTAACCAGCCAGTCAGAGAGCGACGAGTGAGCGGACAACTCGCCCAATCTGAATCACACCAACCAGTGAGAGTGAGATCACAAGCGGAACTAAGAAGAATACCTTGGCTTGGGGACCCTTTGAGGTACCGAACAACACGGAGAGCAGCATCCCAATGCTCTTGGCGAGGTGCCTGCATAAATTGAGCGAGAATATGAACCGTGTAAGCCAAGTCCGGGCGAGTGAAGGAGGGGTAGATGAGACGACCGATGAGACGACGATAGGACTCAGGATCAGGTAAGAAAGCACCCTGTGCAAGAGCTAAAGTATGGTTTTGTTCAATGGGGAAGCCAGCGGGCTTGGCACCCAAGAACCCAGATTCAGCAATAATATCAAGTGTATACTTCCGTTGACAAAGGAAGATACCATCAGTGCTCCGAGCAACCTCAATACCGAGAAAGTATTTGAGAAGACCCAAATCCTTCATATGAAAACAAGTGCTCAAATACTGTTTAAAAGAGGCAAGAGCGGAAGAATTATTACCCGAAATGATCAAATCATCAACATAGACCAGGACGTTCAGTTGAACATCGCCCTGATGCAGAGTAAAGAGAGAGTAGTCTGAATAGGACTGAAGGAAACCATAAGCCTTCAAGGAAGCAGCTAACTTAGCAAACCAACAACGAGGGGCCTGACGAAGACCATATAAAGATTTCTTCAGACGACACACCATCCCAGGATGAGTAGGAGAAAAACCAGGAGGCAATTTCATGTAGACTTCCTCATCTAGATCATCGTGAAGGAAGGCGTTGTGGACATCCATTTGATGCAATTCCCAATTTTTAGCAAGAAGCAATGAAGAAGGAAAGTCCGAACAGTGACCATTTTAGCAACGGGGGCAAACGTCTCGTTATAATGATCAATACCTTCCTGCTGATGGTTGCCTAGAATGACAAGACGAGCTTTGAGACGTTCAACAGTGCCATCAGAGTGATATTTAATTTTATAGACCCATTTGCAACCAAGAGCCTTCTTGCCAGCGGGCAAAGACTCCATAACCCAAGTTCCATTGTCCTCTAGAGCACAAATTTCTTTTTGCATAGCCTCACGCCAACCAGCATCAGTCATAACTTCTTTGAAAGAGCGAGGCTCAATTCCTGCAAGCACAACAGTAAGAAACCCACGGTGGCGCACAGAAAACTTATCACAAGTGACAAAATAAGCTATAGGATAAGGAGTACTTGAAGAACTGGAGGAAGCATATGAACTGGGAGATGGACTTAATTTCTGGACATTATTGGTGACAAAATCACGCAACAATACAGAGGAGCACTTGGCACGTTGACCACGACCAAGATGAGAAGAAGATGCGGCTGGTGACTCGGCCGAAGGAGGAGGGGCAGCAGCGATAACGCTGCTGGTGGCAGCAGGCATGTCGCTGTTGGTGGCAGCAGGGGTGGCGCTGCTGGTGGCAGCATGCATGTCGCTGCTGGTGGCAACAGGGTCGAGAGTGGTAGGAGCTGCTGTGGGAGAAGCGGGTGGGGTGGGATCAAGGGTAGGCGGGTCACTCAAAATAGAGGCCATATCATCCAAGAAAGACATATCAACACCAACATGTTCAGGGACATCAAATGCATCATGAGAAGAAGCAGAAAGAGTAGCAAACGGGAACTCATTCTCATGAAACTTAACATCACGAGAAACAAAAATATCTTCGGTTTCAAGATCGTACATCTTCCACCCCTTCTTGCCATTAGGATAACCAACAAACACACACTTCCGACTACGAGGAGCAAATTTATTACCTTTGATGTTCTTGTTATGAGTAAAGCATAAACACCCAAAAACACGTAAGGCATCAAAATCAGGAGGTTTGCCACACAGAAATTCAAAAGGAGTTTTACCATGTAGAACCCCAGATGGAGTACGATTAATGACATGAACAACAGCTAAGATACATTCACCCCATAGACTAATAGGTAAATTAGCTTGAAACATCAAAGCACGACCCACATTCAAAATATGTTGATGCTTAGGTTCGACACGGCCATTCTGTTGAGGAGTATGGGTACATGAAGTTTGAAACAAGATACCGTGATCATTAAAATAAGAAAGCATGCAATTGAACTCAGTGCCATTATCACTTCGCACCAGCTTAACGTTAGTGGCAAATTGTCGTTCAACCATAGCAAAGAAAGAATGAAAGGCAGTATGAACTTCCTTTTTATCACGCAATAAATACACCCAAACATCACGAGAATAATCATCAACAAGGGTTAAAAAATAAATAGCATCACAAGATGAAGGAGTACCATAAGGGCCCCATAAGTCACAATGAATGAACTCAAAAATGCCAGAGGCTTTATTATCACTAGTAGGAAAAGAATCACGAGTTTGCTTAGCTACGGACAAACAACACAAGCTTTATTTAATTTCTTCCTAGAAGTGCTAGAACTAACAGCAGGTACTAATTTGACAACATGATCTGAGGGGTGACCCAACCGACGATGCCACAACTCGAACTCGCTCAACACAGGAACCGTAACTGCTTGAACCGTAGGAATGCCCCGGAAATAATAAAGTCCATCTCGCCGCTCACCGGCTCCAATCAGATTCCTCGAAGGTAGGTCCTGTATAGCACATAAGGAGTCAGTGAAAGTGACAAGACAAGAAGAGTGATCAATTAGCTGCGAAACAGATATAAGATTGCAGTGAAGACGAGGAACAAAGAGAACATTCTCAAGCGTAAGTTGAGAAGAAAGATGTACACGGCCCTGCATAGTAGCTACTGCACTGTGATCATCCGGCAAACCAACCGGGCAAGCAGAATTAGGAACAACATCAAATAAACAATCAAGAGTGCCCGTAACGTGATGAGACGCGCCGGTGTCAATGATCCAGGCACAAGAAATAGACTCACCCGTCATGCGATCGGCGGAAGGTGTTTGGGCATTTATCATATTTAACAGAACCTGTACTTGTTCTGGGCTCAAATCAGCAAGAGTAGTACCATTACAAGTGAAGGGAGAGGCGACCAAAGAGGTAGAGGAGGGGGGTGTCGAATGGCGTGGCACGCACCCCCCCCCGCACCACGAACAGGGGCAGCCGAGAGCTCAGCGCCACGACCAGCAGCAGGGGTAGCAGGGCCTTTGGCTTTGTGGCGATCCTCCCACCCTTCTGGGTAACCGTGCAATTGAAAACGCATGCCTATATCATGACCACGTTTGTGGCAGTGAGTACAAGTCAGTTTGGACTTGTCAATGCGTGGACCACGTCCTTTAGGACGATCAGCGTGAAAGGCAAAGGCGTGGGCCTCAGCAACCATGGCCTTGCCGCGAGCGATAGACCGAGAGCGTTCTTCCTGCAAGAAAGCTTGATATGCACGATTAAGATCAGGAGGAGGCTTGGAGAGAGTAAATTAGAACTCACCAGACCATATACATCATCATTAATGCCAATTAAAAACTGATGAAGCTGCTCCTCGTCGCGATCTTTGGCGAATTTCCCAACTACATCACATGTACACTTAGCACAAATGCAGGCGTGTAGGGGCTTGAGACGATGTAATTCGTCATAAAAACCCATTAGAAGCGTATAATAAGCTTCGATAGACATATTCTTGGATTGTTTACAATCCGTTATGGAAGCCCGCAATTGTTGTAGACGAGGACCGTTGGGCACACAGAAGCGCTGCTCAAGATACAACCACAAAGGTCGTGCCTCCTCATGAAAGGGAATAGAAGTCGCGGCAACGGGATCCATGCTTCGAAGGATCCAAGAGACGATCATTGAGTTTACAGTATCCCAATCCAAGAGTTGAGCAGAGGCGGTTGGTTTAGAGAGAGTCCCGTCAACAAAGCCGAACTTTCGACGAGCTTTAAGGGATAGAGTGATGGTCCGGGACCAAGCCACGTAGTTATCACCCTTGAGAATTACATGGGTGATGAGATTACCGGGATGGTCGCCGGAGCCGAGATAATACGGCGAGGAAGCGTCCAATTTAGGAGCTTTATCATCCACCATGGTCAATTGCAACAAAGCCACGCGGGTGGTGCTGCGATTGAGGGCAGAGAGAAGAAAGAAAAAAAAAAATGGAGGTTCGAGTTTGCTAGGCTGTTAGGGCTCCGATACCATGTCAATAATTGTGAGAAGAAGTTTCCTTGACTTTGTATTCTGACAACAAGAGTATATATACAACCTATAAGTCAACCCAAAGAAGGGAGAAGCCCAAGCTATACAACAAGCCCACAAAAGGGAAAATAGGCCTAGAACAAATATAATATACAACACAAGGTATTTCCCAACAAATGCTTCCTTCATCTTCTTTTACTTGCAACGATGTGACATTTTCACTATTTATATGCTTACTTTGACCGCGAATTGTGACTAATATATAAACAAACTTTAGCATGCGAGATGTTGTTGGATTCATTTCAGTATATGTTTACTAGATTTCAACTTTTTATAATGTTCACAAGTAGATTATTAGAGATATCAATGGTCAAAATCGTATATTGGCAAAAGCAAAAGTCCAAACGTTGCAAAATCGGAGGAGATATAATCTTAGCTTACTATAAAGATTTTAATATATATCCAACATTAACACCTGAGACTATAGATACATAAATCTGTCTCCCCATTTTAGTACCCTATGATGACTAATATCTCTGTCTAATTGGTCTAGATCGAAGAAAAATGAAAAATGAGCCTAAATAAACTATTTCAAGCTCAACATATTTCTAACCCATTTTCTAAGCCCGCTTTTAAAAACGTTTTAAAATAGTTTTATAAAAGTCCATCTTCGAAAACCTTATGAAAAAATATGAAGAAGCCCATTTTATAAAATATTTTTCTAGCCCAATTTAATTAATAGAGTTAATTACTTATATTGATTAGTTTTATTAATCATTTAACATTTTCAAAATATCTTTATATAAATTCATCTTTATCAAAAATATTTTTGAAATATCTTTTAAGAAAAATTCATCTTTATCTCAAATATTTTTTAAAAATATCTTTTATAAAATCTTTTCCATGCCTATTTTAATTGCGCGCATATATATATATATATATATATATATATATACCAGGATATGCCAAGGATCTGGGGATTTTAAACAGATAAACTTAAAACATGTAAACATGTAAGCAAAGTAAAGTAAGGCGGTTGAACCGGCCATGGTTTTACAGAAAAGACTTACAAAGAGTCTTGTATGAAACTTGATACTTAAAGAGTGTTACAATTTTTTGTGAGAAAAAGAGAGAGAGAGAGAGAGAGAGAGAGAGATTTTTGGAGGAGCTTGTGTTGCTGTGTTATGCTCTCCCTTGAACTGAAGGAGAAGCCTCAATATATAGGCAGGGAAGAGTAATGATGTCATGTTGAAGAGCTGTAGATGAACAATTTGTCTTCTGCTTTATACTGTTCAAAGTTTTTGTCTTTTAATGCTTTTTACTACTGATGAATAATACTGCTTTATACTGTTGACTACTTTTGTTGTTGATGCAGAAATTTGTCCGTTGTTGTGGTGTCACATCCTGATGAAGCTTGAAGATAGTGAAATAATCTTTTTTTTTTAAAGTCTGGAAACCAGCATCTTTTTCATCGTCATTGAGGTGGATGGAGGATTCTGCTGTAGATTCATGTTCCGAAGTAATGGAGGATTCAGACATGCTATTAGCAAGTTGTCTAAGGATCCGTGCATAATCTTCCGGGGTTTTAGCTGAAGCAAGTAATGAATTTACCTGTGATTTTCGGCCAAGGAACTGAGATTATTCTGGCCCTGTAGTCATGGTACCTGTGTTACAGTTTTTCTTCAACCATTCTCTGATGGCTGGTTCAAGAATAGAATGTGGTGTATTAAAATTTGACCACCATCTGATTTTAAACTTTCTTTGGAGAATCATGCCCCCTTGATCCTGGTTTACTTCAAGGAACCATTGACAAACTCAAAGAAGGTAAAACTTCATTGAAAACAAACATAAAGCGGGAAAGCGCCTCTCTATATTTGAAGGTTTGTATTGGGTTCGAAAGGTATTATAGCTTTTTGTAATGTTAGGGTGAAGGATTTCACTAGAAGAACCATATAACTTCCACCATTGGGAAAACCAAGATGGTAATTTTTCTGGCTGTATGGTTTTAGTGTTGAAGTAGATTTGCCATGAATGGGATAACCTATTATTTTGTATTAAAAAGGTGGAGAACCAAGCCTGTTGGTAATCCCAATAATTATAAGTTTTACAATGTGGGAAAGTGTTATTGAAGCTAATGGGGAAGGCTTTGTGTTTTGAAGGGTCTTGATTCCAATCTTGAGGACTGAGAACCTTCAGAATTTTAATGGTTGAATAAGAGGGCTCAGCTTGCTCATTTTTATAAAAGAAGTGTTTGAATTCAGTGGAGCCGGTAACCTCAAGGATTGTCTGGTAATAATCTGCAGTTTTGGTACGATCCCATGGTTTATAAAACCAGTTTTTCCCAAAGATATTTTGTATGGAGACATAGGGATCCTCATCATGATACCATGTTCAATGGTTATAATGTTTTGTGAGGCAGTTGTAACAAATTATTCCGAAGTCTCATTCTTCTTAGGTTGTGCAATCACAACTTGAGAGCTTCCGATTTTGTAAAGTTGTTTTTGAGGAGGGATTTTTGGGAAGATTCTCCTTCCTCTCGGTTTTAAAGTGACACTAATATTTTTCCCCGTAGGGGTTTTACCTTCTCGTTCTTTGCTTTCTGGTGCTTCCTTGATTTTGCATAGAGTTTTGGAAAGCCTGAAGGAGCTGGGGGTATTTTTGGATGGATGAAGGATGCTCAGAGATTGAAAGGAGCCATCCTTGAACTTCCTGTGTTCTATCAATAGAAGAGGTTTCACTCTCATTATTTTGGACAGCATCGTACCATGTTTTAATGGGTTTTTGTGTGGTGCAAATGGTTTTTTCGGGAGGAGGACGGGACTTCTCTTTATCTTTGGTCTTTCTAGGCATTTCGTAAGAAATTCACGGAGTTAAGAAGTCGGGGATAGAATTCTCTTTCTCCTTTTATATGCTCAATTTCAAATTCAAAAATGCTAAAGATAGATCGCCATCTAGCAAAAACATGTTTTACAAAGAATGTTTTGGACATCCTTTTTAAAACAACTTTTAGCAAATGACAATCAACACGTAATAAGAATTTTTTATTTAATAAATCAGACTGGAATTTGGTGATACAAAGAACAATTGATAAAACTTCCTTTTTTATAGTAGAGTATTTTAACTGGGTATCATTCCAATGCCCTGAGGTGAATCTGATAATGTAATCTTTACCATTGTCAACCTGTTTTAAAATACCTCCGTATCCCTTGTCACTGGCATCTGTTTCAACAATTTTTTACAGGTCAGGGTTTGCTAAACTAAGGCATGGGATTTCTAAGACACGAGTTTTTATTGTCTTAACAACCTGGGTATGGAGATCAGACCAAGGCGGTGGGTTTTTCTTTAGTCTATCATAGAGAGGTTTTGCAATTCTACAAAGATTGGGATAGAAATCTAAGACATAATTTAAACTACCAAGAAACCTCTGTAATTGTGTTATATCTAAGATTTTATCAGGAAATTTTCTAGTGAATTGGAGAGACCTATCAATAGGGGTGATAGTACCACAAGACACAATTTGACCGAGGAATCTTATCTCAGTTTGAAATAAAGAAATCTTTTTTGCCGAAATAACAAGACCATTTTTCTTAATTTGATAGAAAAAAGTCTTAAGGTTTTTAAAGTGCTGATCAATCGTGCTTGAGTAAACTAGCACGTCATCAATGTAAACAATGCAAAAGTCTGAATATGGATTGAAGATATCGTTCATTATCCTTTAATACTCAGAGGGCGTATTTTTAAGACCGAACGGCATAACATTCCATTCATATTGGCCAAAAGGAACAGTAAAGGCCGTTTTATAACGATGTTGTGGCTTGATCTGTATTTGCCAAAATCCGGATTTCATATCAAATTTTGAGAAGATAAAGGCATGGTGTAATTTTTGCATCAGATCTTTTTTATTGGGTATTGGATAACGGATCCAACGAAGGGCATCATTAAGAGGTTTGTAATTTATAACTAGCCGAGGCGTGCCACGTTCAATCTCAGAAGCTTTGTTGACGTAAAACGCCGCACAGCTCCAAGGGGAACGGGATTTGGAAATTAAGCCTTTGCTTTCGAGGAATCTAATTTCTTCTCGACAATGGCGTTCTAAGTCGGCATTCATCTGGGTTGGCCGGGCTTTGGTAGGGATATTCTTTTCATCAAAATCAGGCTCATAAGGTAAGTCGACCATGTGTTACTTTCTATTCCAGAAGGCGTTGGGTAGCTCAGAGCAAACTTCACTTTCGAGGAGACTTTGGAAGTCAGCTATCTGAGTTTTTAGAACACTATCTTGTAATTGTGCCTCAATTTTTTGTAAATGGATTTTCTTTTTTACATCATGTACGTCACTTTGTTTTCGATTGATAAAAGAATTTATCTCATTATTATAAATGCAGCTAGCCTTTATAATGTTGAGATTTCTGGTCTTGGGCTTTTCTAAGAAAAGGAAATCAAGCTTTTTATCTTTGGTTTTGAAGGATATTCCATCATAATTGACATTGTAAGGGGTTATTATATTTATGAAAGGTGTTCCCAAAATTACTGAATGGTGCATATTGGTAACGAGGACAAAATGGCTTTTTAGAGAGAGGCCTTGATTTAATATGTTGGCATCTGTTTTTCCCTCTATATGCATTTTGGTGTTATTAGCAGAGCTAAGGTTTTCCAAAGTTTTTTGGTGAAAGCGTTTTGGGACGAGACTGGATTTAATACAATTTAAATCGTCCTCGTGATCGAACAAAGCTATAGTATTGATTTTGAAGTCACTAGAGAACTCAAGTGTGATTTTTATGTAATGCTTTCTAGAATTGATTTCTTTTAAAACAAAAAGGAAATTATCTGGGACTTTTGGGCTTTGTCCTTCATCCGGGATATCGTCATGATCACTCTCACTAGGGATATCTGGGACCATATGAGAAGTTAGAAGCTGAATGATGGCAGAGTCATGCTGCTGCTTAGTTTTATGGTTCTTTCTGGCTTTTTTCTAGAACTTCTTTTTTCTAAAATAGAAGTGAGGTTGTATGGTTCAGTGCTTGAAGAAGGGAGGTTAGGGTCCTTTTCTTTAGGACTTTCTTCAAGGGATTTACGAAGACGCTCAAGATATAGTCTTTGTAAATCAGGATTGTTAATATCCTGAATAATATCTAAGATGAGGTTTTGTTCTTTGGTGAGAACGTTTAGGTTACAATCCTCATCATTAGTTGAAGATGAAGAATCTATATCATCATCCTGAGGGCCATAATTCTGAGCTGAATCATAAGATTCGGTTTCCTCATCAGAAGACTCTATTAAAAGAGCTGAAATTCTTCCTAGAGTTTCATCATCTAGGTTAAGGTTTTGGATTTTATTAGACATTCTACAAAATCTAGCCGTATGACCTTTTTTGCCACACTTAAAACAAGTTATGTTTTTTAAGTCGGGTTTTGTGGTGGTCTGTTGGTGTTTCCTATGGGGCTTCCATTTTCGTTGCTCAAAAGGTTTTTTATGGAAGACTTTCTCAACCTTCTTATAGAACCTTCGTGCTTTATAGGGTTTTTGGTAATGGGTCGTTTTGCTACAGTTCCCTTTACAAGTGTTTGTCTGAGGGGAAAAGACATCAAATTGTTGGCAGAAGGAACCTAATTCCTTTATAGTCTCTTTTAACTCTCTTTTTAGGTGTTTTTGGAGCTTCAAATCTTGACATATTTGAAGGCCTTGTTTAGAGGTTACACTAACCAACTCACCGTAGGTTAGCCTATCGTAAGGGATTATATGTTCTCCAAAATCCTCACGGATTCTGTTTCTGACCTTCTCTCCCAATATGGTTGGAAGACCTGGTAGGAATTTTTCTTTCCAAAAGGGTTGGTTAGAATCTTCTCTAAGCATAACTCTGGTTAGGAAAGTATTTTTGTACCACTGGAAATCACTAAGATTTTTGCATCTTAGATTAGACAAAAGATCTACATTTTTGTCTCTGAGATGGGAGGAATCTCCAATAAAGTGAAGTGATAAGGTAAATATGAGGGTTGAGACATAATCTTGAATTGGATCTCCATTTAGGTTAAGAATGGGAACCCCATCTTCAGTTGTCTGAATTGCATTCAAGATGTCCAGCTGTTGTTCTTTGGTGAGATAGAAATCCCACCATCCTTTTAGTTGGCCAGAGAAGCCTGCAATAAGGAGTTCCGCAACCGTTTTATCTGATGTACCAGATTTGGTTTTGTAAGCATTTGAAGCCATCGTCATTTGCTGTAAAAGGTTTAAAATTTGGTGTTCACTCATACCATCTATATTCCATTCGTAGATGGAAGAGGCATTATATTTTGGTTGAACAATTGTGTTAGGCTGACTTCCGATTTGGGATTCACTAGACCTTAAAGGAATAATATCGAGAGGGCCAGTATGTTGCCAAGATAGTTTAGCTAATTCAGGTGTTTTAGGGCTAGTTTCCGGATCAGTGTAGTCACTATAATCTAGGACACTAACAGTGTTATTCTGGACTGTTTCTTCCTCAACTATTTTTGAAGTAGAAGGTTCAATCCTGCTAATTTGGTCTCTAATAGCTTGAAGAAATCCAGTCCTTGAAGTTGTAACTTCCTTTTGAGCTTTCTGCGAAATCTAATAGGGTTTAAAAATTGGATTTCGGAGGCTTTTCTCTAAGGGAGTGGAGACTAAACTTGTCTCTGTTTTAAGGCTTTGTTTCTCAATTCTAGAAAGCTGCTTTCCTAGAGTGTTAAGACTGATATTAGTAAAATAAGTTTTGCTCTGATACCAGGATATACCAAGGATCTGGGGATTTTAAACAGATAAACTTAAAACTTAAAACATGTAAACATGTAAGCAAAGTAAAGTAAGGCGGTTGAACCGGCCATGGTTTTACAGAAAAGACTTACAAAGAGTCTTGTATGAAACTTGATACTTAAAGAGTGTTACAATTTTTTGTGAGAGAAAGAGAGAGAGAGAGAGAGAGATTTTTGGAGGAGCTTGTGGTGCTGTGTTATGCTCTCCCTTGAACTGAAGGAGGAGCCTCAATATATAGGCAGGGAAGAGTAATGTTGTTATGTTGAAGAGCTCTTGATAAACAATCTGTCTTCTGCTTTACACTGTTCAAAGTTTTGTCTTTTTGAAGTTTTATACTGTTTAACAATAGTTTGCTGCTTTACACTGTTACACTTTTAACTGTTGTTAGTTTTGATGCAGAAATTTGCCCGTTGTTGTGGTGGTGACTGATGTACCTGTTGCTGATAGAAGATAGTGAAAGTATCTTTTTTTTTTTTTTTAAGTCTGGAAACCAAAGATGGAAACCAAAGATCTTCTCCATCGTCACGCACCCATGGATCTTTTTGAGATATATGGTGGGAAGATATTTGAGCAAAATGAAACTTGCCTTCATCAGATAAATATTTTCCTCTGTAGATATCAGATAAATATTGAGAGGGAGGTTCTGAATGTTGTATGCCCGTAAGAAAGTATTTGTTGAAGTAGTGGGGGAAAACAACAGTTGTATTGCCATAATGAACAATGGTAATTTGAAACGAATGTTGTTTTTGATGATGATTGATAATATGCGTCAAATTTTCTGAAATGGAAGCAAGCCCTTGAGCCCTGGCTTGGGCGGGGTTCTTTTGTGAAGGAATAAGGCGAGGGATACAAGCTTGGGTATTTAAGAAAATTAAGTAATGGGCTGGTCTTATTTTCCCATTACTCATTTCAATATTAGCACAAATAGCTTCAACATAAGTCCATTCATGCCATCTGAAGGAGTGTATAGTAGAAAAGATATATTGTTGGAATTTTGTGAATAGGAGTCTGTGGAATTGGCACATCATAGAACTTTCTTACCAACCCATATCGCCATGTGAGGAAATAAGGACTACTCTTTGGAAGATCATTGGGATGGAGGAAAAATCCTTTATCGAAGAAACCTGATAGACCCAAAAATGCCAAAGATAGCAGCGAAAAATAGCGTGTTTTGTGAGGAATTCGGTAAAATTTTGATTGAATTTTGCTAATTTGGCTTTGTTGAGGATTATTAGCTGTATTTCGGTTGGTAGACGGTCAATGTTTTTTCGAAGTTTCCTGGGAAAGGGTAAGTGCTTTTTTGAGTGGATATTGCGAGTGGATAAATGGATATGGGGTGAGGGTATGTTAAAGGAATTATTTCTCGAGGTGGAAGGTATATTGTGGAGTAATTTGGGAAATCTTTGAAGGTGGTATTTAGGGAGTTGTTCCCATTTTTTAGAAGTTTTTGGGATTCTCATCTTGGAAGTTGTTATAAAAATCCCTGCAAAAGTTAGATAATCAGGAAGAAAGTTGTTTTCTCCTCGGATAAACTTAATGTCAAAATCAAAGGTAGATAAAAGTGCTTGCCATTTAGTAAAGTTTTGTTTAACCTTTTGAGCATCTTTTTTATGAAATTTTTTATTAAATAAATCAGACTGGAAAATGGTAATATAGAGAAAGATTGATAAAACCTTTTGTTGTATAAAAGAGTATTTTATTGTTTTAACAGCCTAGGTATGGAGATCAGACCAAGGCGATGGGTTCTTCTTTAGTCTATCATGGAGAGGTTTCGCAATTCTACAAAGATTTGGATAAAAATCTAAGACATAGTTTAAACTACCAAGAAACCTCTGTAGTTGAGTTTTGTCTAAGATTTTATCAGGAAATTTGCTAGTGAATTGGAGAGACCTGTCAATAGGGGTAATAGTGCCACAAGACACAATTTGGCCAAGAAATCTAATCTCAGTTTGAAATAATGAAATCTTTGTTGCTGAAATAACAAGACCATTTTTCTTATTTAGACAGAAAAAAGTCTTTAGGTTTTTAAAGTGCTGATCAATCGTGCTTGAGTAAACCAGCACGTCATCAATGTAAATAATACAAAAGTCTGAATAGGGTTTAAAGATATCGTTCATAATCCGGATGTTGTGGCTTAATTTGTATTTGCCAAAATCCGGATTTCATATCAAATTTTGAGAAGATAAAGACATGGTGTAATTTTTGCATCAGATCCTTTTTATTGGGTATCGGATAATTGATCCGACGAAGGGCATCGTTAAGAGGTTTGTAATTTATAACTAGCCTAGGCGTGCCTCGTTCAATCTCCGAAGCTTTGTTGACGTAAAACGCCGCACAGCTCCAAGGAGAACGGGACTTGGAGATTACGCCTTTGCTTTCGAGAAATCTAATCTCTTCTCGACAATGGCGTTCTAAGTCGGCATTCATTTGAGTTGGCCGGGCTTTGGTAGGGATATTCTTTTTATCAAAGTCAGGCTCATAAGGTAAGTCAACCATATGTTGTTTTCTATTCCAGAAGGCATTTGGAAGCTTAGAGCAAACTTTACTTTCAAGGAGGCTTTGGAAGTCAGCTATCTGAGTTTTTAGAACACTACCTTGTAATTGATCGTTAATTTTTTGTAAATGGATTTTCTGTTTTAGATCATGCACATCACTTTGTTTTCGATTGATAAGAGAGTTTATCTCATTATTATAAATGGAGCTTGCCTTTATAATGTTGAGATTTCTGGTTTTGGGCTTTTCTAAGAAAAGGAAATCAAGCTTTTTATCTTTGGTTTTGAAGGATATTCCATCATAATTGACATTGTAAGGGGTTATTATATTTATGAAAGGTGTTCCCAAAATAACTGAATGGTGCATATTGTTAACGAGGACAAAATGGCTTTTTAGAGAGAGGCCTTGATTTAATATGTTAGCATCTGTTTTTCCCTCTATATGCATTTTGGTGTTATTAGCAGAGCTAAGTTTTTCCGAAGTTTTTTGGTGAAAGCGTTTTGGGACGAGACTGGATTTAATACAATTTAAATCTGCTCCGGTATCGAACAAAGCTATAGTATTGATTTTGAAGTCACCAGAGAACTCAAGTGTGATTTTTATGTAATACTTTCTAGAACTGATTTCTTTTAAAACAAAAAGGAAATCATCTGGGACTTTTGGGCTTTGTTCTTCATCCGGGATATCATCAGGATCACTCTCACTAGGGATATCTGGGACCATATGAGAAGTAAGAAGCTGAATGATGGCAGAGTCATGATGCAGCTTAGTTTTAAGGTCTTTTATGTCGGCTTTTATGGTTTTAACTTCAGCCTGAAGGTCCTGTATGGTTCTTTCTGGCTTTTTTCTAGAACTTCTCTTTTCTAAAATAGAAGTGAGGTTGTATGGTTTAGTGCTCGAAGAAGGGAGGTTAGGGTCCTTTTCTTTAGGACTTTCTTCAAGGGATTTACGAAGACGCTCAAGATACAGTTTTTGTAAATCAGGATTGTTAATATCCTGAATAACATCTAAGATGAGGTTTTGTTCTTTGGTGAGAACGTTTAGGGTACAATCCTCATCATTAGCTGAAGATGAAGAATCTATATCATCATCCTGAGGGCCATAATTCTCAGCTGAATCATAAGATTCGGTTTCCTCATCAGAAGACTCTATTAAAAGAGTTGAAATTCTTCCTAGAGTTTCATCATCTAGGTTAAGGTTTTGGATTTTATCAGACACTCTACAAAATCTAGCCGTGTGACCCTTTTTTCCACACTTAAAACTGGTTATGTTTTTAAGGTCAGGTTTTGTAGTGGACTGTTGGTGTTTCCTATGGGGCTTCCATTTTCGTTGTTCAAAAGGTTTTTTATGGAAGACTTTCTCAACCTTCTTATAGAACTTTCGTGATTTAAAGGGTTTTTGATAATGGGTTGGTTTACTACAGTTTCCTTTACAAGTGTTTGTCTGAGGGGAAGAGATATCAAATTATTGGCAGAAGGAACCTAATTCCTTTTTAGTCTCTTTTAACTCCCTTTTTAGGTGTTTTTGGAGTTTCAAATCTTGACATAATTGAAGGCCTTGTTTAGAGGTTACACTAACCAACTCACCATAGGTTAGCCTATCGTAAGGGATAATATGTTTGCCAAAATCCTCACGGATTTGGTTTCTTACCTTTTCCCCTAATATGGTTGGAAGACCTGCTAGGAATTTTTCTTTCCAAAAGGGTTGGTTAGAATCTTCTCTAAGCATAACCCTAGTTAGGAAAGTATTTTTGTACCACTGGAAATCATTAAGTTTTTTGCATCTTAGATTAAACAAAAGATCTGCGTTTTTGTCTCTGAGATGGGAGGAATCTCCAATGAATTGAAGCGATAAGGTAAATATTAGGGTTGAGACAGAATCTTGGATTGGTTCTCCATTTACGTTAAGAATGGGAACCCCATCTTCAGTTGTCTGGATTGCGTTTAAGATATCGAGTTGCTGTTCTTTGGTAAGATAGAAATCCCACCACCCTTTTAGCTGGCCTAAGAAGCCTGCAATTAAGAGTTCTGCAACTGTTTTATCTGACGTACTAGATTGGGTTTTATAAGCATTTGATGCCATCGTCATTTGCTGTAAGAGGTTTAAGATTTGGTGTTCACTCATGCCGTCTATATTCCATTCGTAGATAGAGGAGGCATTATATTTTGGTTGGACAATTGTGTTAGACTGGCTACCTATTTGGGATTCATTAGACCTTATTGGAATAATATCAAGAGGATCAGTATTTTGCCAAACAAGTTTAGCTAATTCAGGTGTTTTGGGGCTAGTGTCTGGATCCGTATTGTCACCTAAATTTAGGACACTAACAAAGATTATTCGGACTCGTTTCTTCCTCAACTATTTTTGAAGTAGAAGGTTCAACCCTGCTAATTTGGTCTCTAAGAGCTTGAAGAAATTCAGTTCTTGAAGTTGTAACTTCCTTTTGAGCTTTCTGCGAAATCTGATAGGGT
>CANSZD010002054.1:0-230000 GCA_947648045.1 Beta corolliflora | reverse complement strand
TAAAGATTAACAAAAACGTCAAACTCACAATCAAAAAATCATTACGGAAGTTATTGGTTAGAGAAGCCATCCACAAATGGTTTGCTTCATTGGTAGCACCCGTTGTCTGTGAGATAAAAGCGCCCGATGCCCAATCGAGAGGAACATTCGCCACCTTATTGGTATATCTAATGTTGTACAAGTGTTTCTAGACAATTAGCAATTGACACTATTGGAGAGCAAAAGAGTTACTAAAAAAACGAAGAAAGAAGCAATATTGACAACACTCCCCTACAAAACCAACACAAATGGCCACATATTTCCTCCGTTTTTTATGAGTTGCAACATTCAATTTCTCATAATTATACAATGCAACTTTGACCATTAATATATTTAATTATGTATTTGTCAAACAAGGGTGGTATTTGAAAATACGAGGAATCTAACAAAAACCTACATAATAATACATTTTTGTGACGTATATATACATGAAAAAATATGGTCAAAGTTAGTAAAGTTAGACAACAAGATATTCCTTTTGCCCCTTCCAGGCGATCGAAAAATAAAGAAATGGTTAATATATTCAAGATAATTAAGTGTTTACAAAATACCGTCTCAATTCATCCTAGATGTGGGAACTAATAAAAAAGGGAGGAAGTATAAGGCATACAACACATTAACCCTTCTTGTTTGAACAAAACTTAGCGTAGAACGGTTTAAATTTTTTTTTTGGAGCCAACTTTCGGGAACCGTGGTAAGATAAAATTCCTTTGGTCGCACAAGGTCACTTACCCAGAGGCCCAACGAGCCCTAAACCCCCTCTTGTAAAACCATATACATTTTGCTCCATAAAATGTTTCTGAACTTAATCACATTTGACTTAGACTATTTTAACTTGTGGAGTCGAGGCAGCACTTCTACACTGATTCACAGCCCACAACCCCACACAAACAAAACCAAGTAAAGAGAAATTAATTGAATAGCAAAACATGATGACAGGAGGTTACGTTGTTACCTCGCACTCACTCATTGCACCTGGAATGAGCATCGTCTGGAAGGACCTTTTTTAAAATGTCTCTAAGAACGCACACGAAAATTGGATCTTTAATTGCAATTAATATTATCGTATCAACTGTGGACGTACATACTTGCCAATAGTCTCAAGAATAGATCAAAAGATCAATTTCGTTCAGATAAAATCAATGTATGGTCTCATCTAGTTTGTTCATGACAAGCCTAATTCTCAATATAGTTAAGTATATGTGTATCATGTTTCAAAAGACATACATAATGGTCATGGAACCAAGTACATAACCTGTGACATTCTCAGATTGTACTCATAACACATTCATTTAAAAAGAGCATCTACCCCAAGTAGAAAAGGTGTTCCCTTTGTCCGGCAATCTTTCCGCCAAAATTTTGGTAGCTTGTAGAGCATCCTGCATGTGCTTCCAGAGGCAATCACTGCACGAACTTGGTCCTTTCTTTAGCTAGTGCTCTACTAATCCTAAACATTAGCATTGATTGAACAATAAAAGCATCCTTTCTCAACAATTCGAATAATATTGCTATTAGTTTTCTCTCCTAAACAACGAGAAAGTTTTCACCTTTCCTCAACAATTCGGAAAATCATAATACAAAACCTGAAAAATTCATACTCCTGAAGCTAAATCTACCAAACCCATAAAAAATAAACGACGCTGAAACCCTAATTCGATTAAAAAAATGATTTGCTGCATCAGAAAAATCCCAAAATTCAAAACTCTAACATGTAAATTCAATCGAAATCTTAAGAATTAAACCTTGAATCAACAAAATCAACCCCTCAACACTCAGTAAAATTACCGAGATAAACAATCAAACGAACCCAACAAAAAAAGACGATTTTTTCCACCATAAATTTAAAAACAAAAAATGAGATTTGGAACTAATTAACCCAAAAAAAAGGTTTAAAAAGAAGAGCTCACAAGTTGTTGTTGTTGTCTCTGATGTTGTTGTTGCCGCTGCTATTGTTGTTGACGCCGCTATCGCTAAGAAATGAATCAAACTTTGATCACTATAATCTTATTGATCCACAATCCCTTTGAAACATAAGCATATTCAATCTAACAAGACACAAAAAAAACATTAGTTTCAAAATCATCTTACCTACTTCAAACTTGCCACATTCAGATTCAAGGAAAAATCTAACTAATATAAGAACATCTCACTCTCTCTCCTCTTTGTTTTATTTAATTTCTCTTCTATTTTGTGTTGTAAAATGTGATTGTAGGGGGTGGGGGAGGGCTTGTGGAGGGTGGGTAGTTGGTGGGGGTGCTTGGGCGGGGGATGGGGGATGGTCGGGGAGGCCGGGCATGGGGTGGGGAGGGCGGGGGATGCTTGGGAAAGGGGGTGGGGGGAGGGGGGGGAGGCCGGGCATGGGGTGGGGAGGGCGGGGGATCTTTGGAAGGGGGTGGGGGATGACCGGGGAGGGTGGGCATGGGGTGGGGGAGGACAGGGGAATGCTGGAAAGGGGGTGGGGAGGGGTCGGGAGGCCGGGCATGGGGTGGGGGGAGGGCGGGGGATCTTGGGACGGGGGGGGGGAGGGCGGGGGAGGGTGGATAGGGATGGGTGAGGCATTGTTGTGAAGGCATTGTTGTAAGTTGTAACACATGTTTGTGATAAGTCATATTTATATATAGTTTTAAGGAGCATTTAGATTGCATTTTAGAGCATTTAGATTCATATTTAGGTTCATTATTGCATCATATTCTTAAGTTATGTTATTCTACTCCTATTCGGTATGTTTTCTTGTTTTTGATGAATTTCAGGTAATGAGAACGTATTTGGAGTATATTTAGCCGAGCTTGAGGATTAGGAGCACTTGGAAATAAGCTACGATGCATAAGGATAGTATGGATACGTCTTAGTACGAGTTTGAGCGAAAACGAAGCGGAAAATCATTAGAAGAAATGTGAAAAAGGAGTCATGTATACTCTTCTGATCATAACTTTTGATGTGCTTCTTAGAATCAAGAAATTCCAGTTGGGTTGGAAACTAGACTTGAAGGGCTTTCCAACGATAGGTCACACGCCCCAAATGGACTTCTGGTTCGAGAGATACAGCCTTTTCAAGTTGACGCAAAATCGCGGTTTTCCCGCCCGGTCGACCGGGCGGTTTTGCCCGACCGGGCGAAATGAAATTTTCACAGGATGCAAGGCATGTTAGCCCGGTCAACCGGGCGAGAAAGGAGCCAAAATCGCTTGCGCGCCCGACCGGGCGGATTTGCTTTCCTGTCGTAGTTCCTCAATTACCGTCGCCCGACCGGCGGGATTTCGCCTTGGCCAACCGGGCGGTTTCTCGAGACGGGTTTATTTGCCTTTGTTAGCCGATTTTGTAAAAACTATAAATAGGTCTTCTCTCTCTCCCCAAAAGCTCTCCCCCTTATTCTGACATTATATTTTGTATTCTTAGGTTTAGCTTTAGTTTCCTTCTTCCTTTTCTCTCTAGGTTTTTTCATGGCAAACCCTAGTTTTTCTTTTCTTCATTAATTCATGAGTTTATAATTTTCATCTCTTTTCTTTCATTGATTTCTTTGATCATGCTTTTCTTTGTAGATTTAAATTTCTTTATTTATTTCATGATTGAGTAGTTTATATTCTAGGGTTTGGGAATCCATGTTTATATGCTATGATTCTTGATTGATATTTATTAATGGTTTGATTAGTTATTGATATCTCTAATTGATTAGTGTTTTTATTGTTAATCTTGCAATCTGATCAATTGTCTGATTAGATATTGCTAATATCGAGTCATAGATCGAGAGATAGTACTCTTTAGAGGCTTACCTACAATTAGCAAATCTGATTATGTTGAGCGACCGTACTGGCATATGTTGATTTGAGAGCGTTAAGACCCGACCGTAGGATTAACATGTGCTCTAGATATCTGATTAATTGAATCATTGATGATATTTTGATAGATTATAGTTATGAACATGGTGAACCATTGCCCTAGATCCTTTTTAGCTTGATTTTCGTAGTTTGATTAGTTTAGAACTTTAATTCATTATTCCTGATCTTGTTTAGTTTCTCCAAGCATTAGAAGCTAGATTAAAACAACCATCTCTCTGTGGATTCGACCCTACTTACCCAACTACATTGTTAGAAGGTTTTGCAGGAATTATTTTTGACAGGTGTACGACAACCTATCAAATTTTGGCGCCGTTGCCGGGGAGACGGTATAGTTTTTTTTTGTTTTTATTATTTGGTGAGACTAAACTGTATATATATTTTTTTTTTCCCTTTTGTGAATATTTTTTTAATAACTTTTCTGTATCATGGAGTCATGCTATTTTGATGATGGGGATAATTCTTTTGCTAGGCAACATAGTAATAATTCTTGGGATTCTCATGTTCACAGTTTTGATGCATCATATCAAAATCCACCCAATTTTTTCACGAGTTCTCTTGAATTACCTCATATGTTTTGTGAACCCCATGTACATGCTAGTAATTCTAGAGCAATTTTTTCTTTTCCTCAGAATGAGAATGAAGCGTTTTGGAAATACTATCATAGGCTTGGTGATTATATTGGTCCTAATCATGGAATTGAACTGTGGGATATGTGCCTAGTGATTTATGAGGGGTTAAATGAAGAAACTAGGATGGTGGTAGAATCTATGTCTAATGGGGAATTTCTATTTCGATCACCTGATTATTGTTGGGATTTAATTGTGTGGTTGGCTAGGGATACTTATGAGTGGGAGATGTCTTCATCTGCTCTTTCACCCCAAACTTACATGACACCAACCCCTTATTGTTCAAATTGTCAGTCTACTTCACATGATTTTTCTTCATGTGATGTGACATTAGTTTATGGTTTTAACCCCTCTTCCCAATATGAATGTCAATCTGCTCAAAATTCTATCCCCAAACCGTTTATTTATGATGATGTGGAGGGTTGGATAATAAATGAGAGCTATTGGGATGATGAAAAGATTGAGAGAGAGACTATTATGATGGATGTTTTGCAGGAGCAAGAAACCATGGTTGAAGTTTCCTCTTTGGAGGTAAGTCAAGTTGAGAGTGAGGTGATTTATGAGTCTTTATCGGTACCACCTATTGTTTTTGAGTCTCATGTTCCTTTCTCTAAAAAACTTGACCTTATTCCTTCTTCTCCTATATTATATCCTCCATCGTTCCTTCTTTCTCCCCTTTTGAATGACTCTCATGATAATGTAAATAATGTACATTTTGTTTCTTTTCCTTCTTTTGAGTCATGTAAAAAGACTAACGATTTTTCTTTTTCTTCTTCTTGTCAATATAATTTTTCCTTTGATTTTTCTTTTGGTAGTTTTAGTAATATTTTAGTACTAACTTTTTTCATTTTTCCTTTCCACTCTTATATAATATGCTCTGAGATGTTTGCAGGAACATATGATAAGCTTCTTAGAGCATTGAACTATTATGAGTGATCTACTAATCTTAAAAGGTCATGCAAGACCTTAAATTTGCGCTTCTCGGGAGGCAACCCGACTTTGTTCATTTTTTTTTTGGTTTGACTAACTTTGCTAATGTGTGATGAAGTCTTTTTCTAGGTACAAACATAGCCAATTTTTTTGGCTAAGTTCACTGCCTTATTACAACTATCGATTGTGGTGGAGGTGTCGATACTTTTTGACACTCCCTTTGATTACCCACCCCTTTTGTAAGTTGTACCTCTCCCTCATTTAATTCCTCTTTGTTCACATTGAGAACAATGTGTCATTCAGCTTGGGGGAGGATGTTTGTCATCATTACTTAGCGCATGTTAGTTGCATTCAGAGTAGTTTTTTTTTTATTGCTTTCATAGGTTGTTGCACGGTTTGTACTACTCATTAGGAGTGGGAGTTTACGTGTGACCAAAAAAATTGTACTGCTTTCTTAGTTGCATTAGCATATTTCATTTCATATTAGACTTCATCTCATTTTATTAGTTGCATCTATAGGACTATTGTTGGCACTCTTTGAGAACTTTGATGATATTTTACTACATTTCCTAAGCGTCATTCATCTTGAGCATGATACTTTATAGCACGATTGTTTCGCAATTGATTGTTTGTGGTAAGATTGATTGATCTCTCTCTAGTTCGATTTAACTTTATTGTGCAGACACCTTAAACTAAGTGAGCTTCTCTGCCTATAAACTGACGTATCTGTGTCAGTTATGTTCTTTCATGTGTGATTAGTTCCTTAGTTGTTGCATTGATCTTGATTTTGACTTGGTACTCTTTGATATTTGATAGTGCATACATTTTGATATGATTGAGGCATTTTATTTCATGATCTCAGCTCGAGAGTTATTCTTGTTTTCATATTATCCTTCCTCTAGCCCCGCTGAGCCTTTCTGACTATGTTTGATTGCTACCTACATTACAAGCCATTGGCCTCATTTGATATTTGTCCTAAGCCTAGCTTGGGGGAGCGAGTATTAGTTTTGGTTTGGTTTGTATTGAATTGAAATGCTCTATTTGTGGTTTAGAAGGATGGAAAAGTATGTTTAGTGAGCTTTGAAATTGAATTGAAAGTTCGAAAAAAAAAAAGAAAAAAAAAAGAGTGAAAAATGAAATGAAAAAGAAGTGAAAAAAAGTTGTGAATAAAGTGAAATAAAAAGGGTTATGATTGAATTTCTTGAGTGAATAAAGGTTGTTGATTATATTTGGAGATTGTTGGTTGTTGCGTGGAGTTGTTGTGACCTTTCTTGGTCATGTTTTCAGTTATATGATGCTCCCCCTTCTTGGTTTTTCCACCACAATTCCCAAATTATTCCATACCTTTAACCTCAACCCCATTACAATCCTTAAAAGTCCTCTTGATCATTGTGTATTGCATTGTTGAGTATTAAGTGAGTCAAAAAGTCAAAGTTAAAGAGTATTTGCTTCATCTGAGTCGACTTGATTAGGTTGAGTGTCATCATTTATGCCTTAAACACATGAGAGATTTGAGTGCACATAACTATAGTGAGGTCTGTCAGGTTTTGTTAAATCCAGCTTGGGAGAGATGGTATATGGTATGATTGGAGAGTCGATTGCGATACATGACATGCTATGCGGCTTTATTCGAGATTGTTTCGATGCTTGGTTTGTGTAGTGATTATATCTCTTGTGTTTTTCGGTTGAGTGTTTAGCCCCGTTGTAGTCCTATATTGTAGGTCGTCTTTCTTTTCCAATGTTTATGTCTTATTGCTTGGGGACAAGCAATGGTTTAGCTTGGGGGAGTTTGATAAGTCATATTTATATATAGTTTTAAGGAGCATTTAGATTGCATTTTAGAGCATTTAGATTCATATTTAGGTTCATTATTGCATCATATTCTTAAGTTATGTTATTCTACTCCTATTCGGTATGTTTTCTTGTTTTTGATGAATTTCAGGTAATGAGAACGTATTTGGAGTATATTTAGCCGAGCTTGAGGATTAGGAGCACTTGGAAATAAGCTACGATGCATAAGGATAGTATGGATACGTCTTAGTACGAGTTTGAGCGAAAACGAAGCGGAAAATCATTAGAAGAAATGTGAAAAAGGAGTCATGTATACTCTTCTGATCATAACTTTTGATGTGCTTCTTAGAATCAAGAAATTCCAGTTGGGTTGGAAACTAGACTTGAAGGGCTTTCCAACGATAGGTCACACGCCCCAAATGGACTTCTGGTTCGAGAGATACAGCCTTTTCAAGTTGACGCAAAATCGCGGTTTTCCCGCCCGGTCGACCGGGCGGTTTTGCCCGACCGGGCGAAATGAAATTTTCACAGGATGCAAGGCATGTTAGCCCGGTCAACCGGGCGAGAAAGGAGCCAAAATCGCTTGCGCGCCCGACCGGGCGGATTTGCTTTCCTGTCGTAGTTCCTCAATTACCGTCGCCCGACCGGGCGGATTTCGCCCGGTCAACCGGGCGGTTTCTCGAGACGGGTTTATTTGCCTTTGTTAGCCGATTTTGTAAAAACTATAAATAGGTCTTCTCTCTCTCCCCAAAAGCTCTCCCCCTTATTCTGACATTATATTTTGTATTCTTAGGTTTAGCTTTAGTTTCCTTCTTCCTTTTCTCTCTAGGTTTTTTCATGGCAAACCCTAGTTTTTCTTTTCTTCATTAATTCATGAGTTTATAATTTTCATCTCTTTTCTTTCATTGATTTCTTTGATCATGCTTTTCTTTGTAGATTTAAATTTCTTTATTTATTTCATGATTGAGTAGTTTATATTCTAGGGTTTGGGAATCCATGTTTATATGCTATGATTCTTGATTGATATTTATTAATGGTTTGATTAGTTATTGATATCTCTAATTGATTAGTGTTTTTATTGTTAATCTTGCAATCTGATCAATTGTCTGATTAGATATTGCTAATATCGAGTCATAGATCGAGAGATAGTACTCTTTAGAGGCTTACCTACAATTAGCAAATCTGATTATGTTGAGCGACCGTACTGGCATATGTTGATTTGAGAGCGTTAAGACCCGACCGTAGGATTAACATGTGCTCTAGATATCTGATTAATTGAATCATTGATGATATTTTGATAGATTATAGTTATGAACATGGTGAACCATTGCCCTAGATCCTTTTTAGCTTGATTTTCGTAGTTTGATTAGTTTAGAACTTTAATTCATTATTCCTGATCTTGTTTAGTTTCTCCAAGCATTAGAAGCTAGATTAAAACAACCATCTCTCTGTGGATTCGACCCTACTTACCCAACTACATTGTTAGAAGGTTTTGCAGGAATTATTTTTGACAGGTGTACGACAACCTATCAGTTTGGTATTACTACTATCTTTCATTTTCTTTTTTGTTTTATAATGTAACTATGTAGATTTTTAGGCTTCGGAAACGAAAATTAAAGGTCATTTTACGCCTACATGGCAATGAGGGAGTGCAGTGGGGGGCAGTAGTGGCGGTGGTGGTGGGACTGTGTTACAAATGTGGAGAGTGAGGTCACATGGCAATGGAATGCTCTCCACATTTGTAACACTTCTCACTAGCTCCGCCGCTACCAGCTGATGGCATTCCATTGCCATGTGACCTGATTCTCGGGTCATTTTAGGCCTAATTTAGCCTTTTCGCTTCCGAATCGTACTTATCGAGTCATTTAACCCCAAATTCTTTGTGAACATGATTATATGAGGTATAATGTAACTATTGTGTAGAGTTTTAGGCTTGCATTTGTTCTTGGTTGCATTTCGGGAACGAAAAGGTCATTTTAGGCCAAATTTTGCCTTTTCGCGTCCAATTCGTACTTATCGAGTCATTTTATTTTATTTTTGTTGATCTAACTCCTAACTTATTAGTATGTAACTGTGTGCAAGGGGAGGGGTGTGCATGGGGGAGGTCCGGCAGTGGGGGGAGGGGGGGGAGGGAGGGGGAGGGGTGTGCGGGGGGGAGGGCGGCGAGTGGGGGAGGGTCTGTGTGCGGGGGGAGGGCGGGCAGCAATTGGAGGGGAGGGAGAGGCGGCGGTGGGGGAGGGGCAGCAGAGCGATGGGGAAGGGGAGGGCAAGCGGTGAGGGGGCAGCAGGGGGGGAGGGGGTGCGGTGGGGGGAGGGGAGGGAGGGTCAGGCGGTGGGGGAGGGGAGGGGAGGGGAGGGCGGTGGCGGGGGGAGGGGGGGGGAGGGGGTCAGGCGGTGGGGGGGAGGGTCAGTGCGGTGGGGGGGGGGAGGGGGGGAGTGCGGTGGGGGAGGGGAGGGGTGTGCAGTGGGGGGGGGAGGGAGGGGCATGCGGTGGGGGAGGGGTTGTGCGGGGGGGGGGGGAGGGCGGCAGGGGGAGGGGCGAGCAGTGAGCCCCCCTCCCCTCCCCCACCGCACAGCCCCCTCCCCTCCCCCCCACCGCACACCCCCCTCCCCTCCCCCCCCCACCGCACGCCCCTCCCCCCCCCCCCCTTGCCCCCTCCCTCCCCACCGCACCCCCTCCCTCCCCCCCCCCCCCGCACCCCCCTCCCCTCCCCCCGCTTCCCCCGCCCGCACCGCTTGCCCCTTGCATACGGAACCTCCTCCCCACACCCCACCCCCTTAGTGGCAATGTTAATTTTAATTTTTTGTTATATTAATGCATTATTTGTACAATTTCGGGGAGATGGCGGATGTGCATACGGATAACACCACAAGTGGTGCCGAACACACTACCGAGGATGAGTCTTTCGATGAGAGAAAGGAACGGGGGTAAATTGTCTCGATTTCGCCGTGAAGAGATAAATGCACAAATGCCTAGGAAGTCATTGGCGACGAAAAAGAGAAAAGGAAGGGGACCTACAAAGTCACTAGGGAAACACACAAATATGACTTTGGAGTACGATAACATGGGTCAACCTTGTGGAAAGTGGCGTCAAAAGTATGGCATGCAAGTTGGCATTTGCATGCATAAACTCTCCATTTTGCACTCATGGAATGAGGTGCCCGATGGATTGAAGCGGTGTCTATGGGAAGATACCATGGTAAGCTTCAAGTACAATAACGTTTAGTTTCTTAATTATTTAGTTAAATATATGTGTAATATTACTTATAGCATATAAATTACAACATTTGCGAAAACTAATTTGTGAACTGCGTTTTTTGTAGAATCAATTCAATATCGAAGATGATGAAGCCAAGAAGAATGTATTTCTATCCGCGGTTGCCCAGAGATTTCAAGGCTAAGTTAGTGTCTGGGTGGATCACTAAGCGGAGGAAAGTAGTAGGTACAAAGAAGAAGAACATCTACGGCGGAGAAACACAAGCCGATCCTGAGGCTTCACCGGAAACATCATCTGCACCATCCAAATTACCATTTCAAATATGGAAAACTATCAAACCTGAAGAGTGGGAAGCATTTGTTGCCAAGAAAACAACCCCACAAGCTATTGTAAGAATATTTTATTAAGATTTAATAAACTTAGATCCAGTATTATTGTATAGCACCGTACGTAGCTAACCTTTGTTTATAATTGTGTGTTTTAGGCAAGTCGTGAGAAAAGTAGCTCGAGTGCAAAAGCTAGGAAGTATTATCATCATTTGGGTGCTCATTCGTACAATGAGGCGAGAGAGAAGTGGATGTTCAGCCATTACCCCACAATAGGGTCGACAACGGCAACGGGGAGTGGCTCAATGACGACAACAGCACAACCTCGGCAACCGGATAGAGTCCTCGATTGGTGGTGTTCGATGCATGGGGTTGATGCAAAGGGAAAAAGAGTCTTGCCCGACCCCGAACACAACGAATAGCCAACGCCATTGTAAGTACAGATTATATGGTTATATAAGGTATATATAATATAACTTTTGCGCTCACAAGCATTTCTCTCTTATACTTATGTAGATTGGCTTGAAGGAAAAAGAGGCAACCGGTGAGTTCACTCCTAAAGGACACATTGATGCATTGCACGAAACTTTAGGACCGGGACCACGGTGGACGCGTGAGGGGCGTAGGAGGTGTCCGCCTCGGTTTGAGAAAGGTATATGGTGATCAATACACTACAACGACAAAATCAAGTGTAAGTAGTGTGAATTCGGCGGCGTCGGTAGATGTGGAGGCTATGAAAGCTGCAATTCGGGAGGAGCTAAGGGAGGAGATGACCCATAACTTCAACGCCATTTTGGAGCAAATGGGTTTACCGACTTTTGCTACATTCAAGAAGGTTAGTGATACTACACCTAGCCGCCTCGATCCACCCGTAGGACCCGAGTTGAAGGTAATCACTTAATCCCTTTGCTTTGTTAAACAACTATTGTTACGTTCTTAAATGCATGAAATTCTTACTATATATATGTTGTTTCATAGACTAACTATAAATAGAGTTTTTTTACGGAAGAGACACCATGTGAACTATTAGCTCGAGGAGATGGTTATGATAGTTTCATCCTCGTAGCTCATGGCCATGCACAACCCCCTAGTGACCGAGTACGATTGCATAACCGGTTAGTGGATCATAATCACTATGTGGTCACCCTCAATGAAATTGTGTCGGGTTTCGAAGAATTACCTCTTCCTCCGCCGAAGCCGAAAGTTGGGTCTACAATTACTAAATGATGCCCTTGGCGCTTATGTTCTCAGTGGCCGCGTGCATTGGTGCGGTTTTCAAATGAGGTACAATGATTAACATTCATATATATATATGCGTGTTTTCTTTTATAGTTCCTATGATAGTCAGTAATATCTTTACTTTTAACTAAATACTAGGTTTGGGGGGAAGGCCGACTCACATGCCGGAAGGGAAAGAAAGCATGTTCACCTTATAAGAAAGCAAGTTTACGTGATGAAGGTGAACGAAATGTGGTGACGGGAAATGTTTGTAAGACAAAAAATCCACTTATTATCGATCCAGAGGTGGTGCGGAGCCTTACTACGCCATGCTTTTGGTTACATGAGTGCGCTAGCGATTTACCCGATGAAAGCGCAATTGAGGTTGCTTTGGGGGAGCAACAATTCCACTACCTTGAGGACTCATCGACATTCATTTCAAAGGTTGATATTAAAGAATTCTTATGTGGGGTAGAGTTGAATGCTTCCATGATACAAACATTCATGAGGTAATACATAAGTATATAAATTAAATATACATATACATATATATGCCTTAAGTAGTTTTCAAATCCATAATAAGTAATTGTTGGTTTACTTTTAATATAATCAATATAATTTCTCAGGTTATTATACAATGAATTGCTTGCAACATCTAGTGCAATGTTTGGTTGGTTATGTCCAAACATAATACGAGATGACAATTGCTTACAAAACAAAGCCGAAGTGAAAGAGTATCTCGACATGAGTTTCAAAGCATCATCTCGTTTTGGATATCATCAGATCATTCTTGTTCCTTATATTGAAAAGTATGCTTGTTAAACTCGCTTTACTTTTATTATTCGATACTTAAATTGACCTATTAATTGTTCTACGATTAATAATAACTATATTTTCTTGTTGTAGGGCTCATTGGACACTGCTTGCGATATGTTTGTCACGTAACGAAGTCTACCACTTTGATTCTTTGCGTCGACAACCACCACGGACCTTACTAATCAAATCATTGTTAAATAGGTAGTCTAATCGAAACTCAATATATGCGCACTTATTAATATTACACATTATTCATCATCTTTAAATATATAAACAGTTAGTACATCTAATCTTATAATAATGTTGTTGATGTAGTGTGATGAAGCATATTAGTGCAACAGGACTTCGAGCACCAAAAGCTCCTCGTTTGGATATCAACGAGGTAACATGACTAATTTATTTGTCCTTATATAGAAACACTTTTAGCCACATACTACACATCTAATTAACATGAATGTCATTGGATGCATCCTTTGGTGAACATTTAGTGTCCGCAACAAGAAGATGGACTTGCATGTGGCTATTACGTGCTGAGGTACATGTTCGATATCGTCAACCGAAGTGCACTAACGCCGATGATCTTCAAAAGGTATGTAACTTATTAGTATATGTTAGTTTAGATTAGATCGATTGGTAATAGGTATTAATTGGTTTAGAAACCAAAGTAGCACATGCATATATTTGGGAACGAAAATGTCATTTCTAGGCCTATTTTTGCCTTTTACGCTTCCAAATCATATTTATCGAGTCATTTAACCCCAAATTTATTTTTAACATGATAATATGAGGCATAATGTAACCATTGTGTAGATTTTTAGGTTTGCAATTGTTGTAGGTTGAATTTTGGGAACGAAAAGGGCATTTTAGGCCTATTTTTGCCTTTTCGCGTCTAATTCGTACTTATCGCTTCATTTAACTCCATTTTCTTTTCAATATGATAATATAAGGTATAATATAACTAGTGTGTAGAGTTTTAGGCTTGCATTTGTTTTTGATTGAATTTCGGGAAGGTATATGTCATTTTTAGAACTACTAACTACGGTACGTAAATGATTGAATTCTTATATTATGTGTTTATTCCTTGGTTGTTTTGCAAGGTTTATATGAATAACACACCACGTTTGAGGGCCTTCACCACGGACGAATTACATGAAGTTCGGGATAAGTTAAGGCGTCCCACATTTGCGATGATTGCTTATGATACATCTACTAGTTTGTATTAATTCTATGTACATTTTTCACATTATTAAATATATACATATTTAAAGTTAATTATAATATTACGTTCAAAAAACTTGTCATATATTATTATTGCAATTTGATCGTTTTTTTTTGTGTCGAAGGGAGGTTTTGGGGGGGGGGGGGGGGGCCGCCATGGTGGGTCGCCGGGCTTGGCTATGGGCCGGTTGGGTGTTTGGGGTGGTTGGCAACAATGGGTGGAGGGAGGTGGCGGAGGGTGGGTCAGGTGGGGGTGCAGGGGAGTGAAGGGGGTGGGGCGGGGTGGGGGGGGGCAGGGGTGGGGGGGAGCAAGGGTGGGCGGGTGTGGGGCTGGGGGTGGGGGGCTCGAGGTGGGAGTGCAGGGGGGGGCAGGGGGGGGGGGTGGCTGGGGTGGGCGGGGGTGGGGTGTGCGGGGCGGCGGGGAGTGGGCGGGGGGTGGGGGCTTGGGGTGGGCGGGGGGTGGGGGTGAGGGGGCGCGTGGGTGGGCGGGGGGGGGGAGTTTGGGGTGGGCGGGGGGTGGGGTGTACTTGGGCGGGGGGGTGGGGGAGTCTGGGGTGGGCGGGGGTGGGGTGGCTTGGGGCCGGCGCGGGGGTGGGGGTGCAGGGGAGTGAAGGGGTGGACGGGGGGGGGGGCGGCGAGGGGGGGAGCGGGGGCAGGGGGGTGCGGGGGTGGCGGTGTGGGCGGGGTGGGGGGTGGGGGTGGGAGTGCGGGGGTGGGTAGGGGTGGGGTGTCTTGGGGTGGGTGGGCGGGGGTGGAGGGTGCAATTTATTTTTAAAAAAAAAAAAAAATTGAATGTGAAGGGTCATAGCTTTAAGCCTAAACCGCACCCCCTTCACTTAAATAGGTCATGGTTTAGGCTTAAAACCGCAGCCCCTTCACATAGAGAAGGGTCAGGTTTAGAGCCAAAACGCACCCTTCAAGCTTATAAGGGTTGCGTTTTTGGCCTAAACCGCACCTTCGTTGTGAAGGGTCATGCTAAAAGCCGCACCCTTCTTATCTATTGAAGAGTTAGCTATGGAAAGGGCCGCCGGCCAAAAACGCACCCTTAGGGTCATTTTGACCGCAGCCCTTCCTTGTTTTTCCACTAGTGCTCCTATCCCACAGCCACGTCGCCAGGATACCTTGGTAAAAGATTTATATTAGGGGCCCAAAATGACATATTGATTTCCCTCGTTCTGTAGCCGACAAGACGAGGAATTGATTTCTCGCTTAGTAAGAATTATGAACATCACCTATTAATTCATGTCACTATGTATCGTCCTTTCTCCAAATCATAAATAGTTTTCAAGTATGGTTTCCTCCAATGAGAAGCATAACAAGTCAGAAGATTAACAAAAACGTCAAACTCACAATCAAAAATCATTACTAAGTTATTGGTTAGAGAAGCCATCCACAAATGGTTTGCTTCATTGGTAGCACCCGTTGTCCGTGAGATAAAAGCGTCCGATGCCCAATCGAGAGGAACATTCGCCACCTTATTGGTATATCTAATGTTGTACAAGTGTTTCTAGACAATTAGCAATTGACACTATTGCAGAGCAAAAGAGTTACTAAAAAAACGAAGAAAGAAGCAATATTGACAACACTCCCCTACAAAACCAACACAAATGGCCACATATTTCCTCCGTTTTTTATGAGTTGCAACATTCAATTTCTCATAATTATACAATGCAACTTTGACCATTGATATATTTGATTATGTATTTGTCAAACAAGGGTGGTATTTGAAAATACGAGGAATCTAACAAAAACCTACATAATAGTACATTTTTGTGACGTATATATACATGAAAAAATATGGTCAAAGTTAGTAAAGTTAGACAACAAGATATTTCTTTTGCCCCTTCCAGGCGATCGAAAAATAAAGAAATGGTTAATATATTCAAGATAATTAAGTGTTTACAAAATACCGTCTCAATTCATCCTAGATGTGGGAACTAATAAAAAAGGGAGGAAGTATAAGGCATACAACACATTAACCCTTCTTGTTTGAACAAAACTTAGCGTAGAACGGTTTAAATTTTTTTTTGGAGCCCCCTTTCGGGAACCGTGGTAAGATGAAATTCCTTTGGTCGCACAAGGTCACTTACCCAGAGGCCCAACGAGCCCTAAACCCCCTATTGTAAAACCATATACATTTTGCTCCATAAAATGTTTCTGAACTTAATCACATTTGACTTAGACTATTTTAACTTGTGGCGTCGAGGCAGCACTTCTACACTGATTCACAACCCACAACCCCACACAAACAAAACCAAGTAAAGAGAAATTAATTGAATAGCAAAACATGATGACAGGAGGTTACGTTGTTACCTCGCACTCACTCATTGCACCTGGAATGAGCATCGTCTGGAAGGACCATTTGTAAAATGTCTCTAAGAACGCACACGAAAATTGGATCTTTAATTGCAATTAATATTATCGTATCAACTGTGGACGTACATACTTGCCAATAGTCTCAAGAATAGATCAAAAGATCAATTTCGTTCAGATAAAATCAATGTATGGTCTCATCTAGTTTGTTCATGACAAGCCTAATTCTCAATATAGTTAAGTATATGTGTATCATGTTTCAAAAGACATACATAATGGTCATGGAACCAAGTACATAACCTGTGACATTCTCAGATTGTACTCATAACACATTCATTTAAAAAGAGCATCTACCCCAAGTAGAAAAGGTGTTCCCTTTGTCCGGCAATCTTTCCGCCAAAATTTTGGTAGCTTGTAGAGCATCCTGCATGTGCTTCCAGAGGCAATCACTGCACGAACTTGGTCCTTTCTTTAGCTAGTGCTCTACTAATCCTAAACATTAGCATTGATTGAACAATAAAAGCATCCTTTCTCAACAATTCGAATAATATTGCTATTAGTTTTCTCTCCTAAACAACGAGAAAGTTTTCACCTTTCCTCAACAATTCGGAAAATCATAATACAAAACCTGAAAAATTCATACTCCTGAAGCTAAATCTACCAAACCCATAAAAAATAAACGACGCTGAAACCCTAATTCAATTAAAAAAATGATTTGCTGCATCAGAAAAATCCCAAAATTCAAAACTCTAACATGTAAATTCAATCGAAATCTTAAGAATTAAACCTTGAATCAACAAAATCAACACCTCAACACTCAGAAAAATTACCGAGATAAACAATCAAACGAACCCAACAAAAAAAGACGATTTTTTCCACCATAAATTTAAAAACAAAAAATGAGATTTGGAACTAATTAACCCAAAAAAAAGGTTTAAAACGAAGAGCTCACAAGTTGTTGTTGTTGTCTCTGATGTTGTTGTTGCCGCTGCTATTGTTGTTGACGCCGCTATCGCTAAGAAATGAATCAAACTTTGATCACTATAATCTTATTGATCCACAATCCCTTTGAAACATAAGCATATTCAATCTAACAAGACACAAAAAAAACATTAGATCCAAAATCATCTTACCTACTTCAAACTTGCCACATTCAGATTCAAGGAAAAATCTAACTAATATAAGAACATCTCATCCCAAAACCTCCAAAAGAAAAGATGAAAATTTCAATCCAAACAAAACGAGAAAAAATATGATCATCCAAATTAAGAATACAATAATTATTTCCTTAAGATCCTTAACAACCCATTTCATTAAACTAATAATGGTGGACATTAAGCTGCAAAACATATGAAATGAATGTAATGATGACATCTGAAACAAGCTTTCTGAAAGACTTTACCATCACCTGTAAGTTGATCAACCAAATATATGTTGAGAATTGTTGCTCCATAGTCGCTTTTCTAGAGCCGAAAGCAAGTTTACATCCGTAATTGTATTTCCCATCTCCTAAACTCCTAATTATGTGAAGGAAACCAAATAAAGGAGAGGGACATATTTGCAAAGAATGAGGAGAGATGAAGGAAAGAGAGAAAGGGAGGAGATCCACATGGAAAAAGGGGAAGGGAGGAGATCCCCGGTCAAGCGAGATGAATGGCTTGGAGGAAAACCAGGAAGAGAAAAACGTGTGGGCGGGGAGGTAATTGTAAGAATTTGTAGGGGTAAAAAACAGTCCACACACTTTCTTAAGCTACACTAGAACAAGTTCTCTCTTTTTAATAGGTATGGATTTTATAAAGTCAATTACTACTTTTTCCCCCTCTTTTCCTTTCCCTTTCTTTCCTTCTCCCAAGTCTTTTATGTTTTTTTGAATTTTTAAGAATCTCTTAAAAGTGTTCTTTATCTCATTCTCAATTACACTCCAAAAATAATCTCTTCAAGCTCTCCATCTCTTCCTCCCTCTTATCTCAATTTCTCATCTTCACCCATGCATTCTCTTTTCTACCTTCTCTTTTCTACCATCTCTCGTGTCTTGGTCTTGTTTAGTCTCTCTCAACCTCTATGCTTGCTCCCTCTCTCACTCTATGTATCACGCTTATTTAATTACATAGCTTTGAAAATTTCCAAATTCTTGCCTGCTTTCTCCCTCCTCCTTTCCACCCAATATTTAAGAGTTTTGCAAGTTTTAGGAGATGATTTAATAGTGTTCCTTATCTCATTTTTAATTACAGTTAGATATAGGCTAAGTGATGAATATCTCTTCCTCCCTCCTCTTTCTCTCATCTTGACCCTCATATCCTTTCCTTCTCCCCTCTACCATCACACCATCTTGATTCCTCCTCCTTTCCAACCAATATTTAAGAGTTTTGCAAGTTTTAGGAGATGATTTAATAGTGTTCCTTATCTCATTTTTAATTACAGTTAAATATAGTCTAAGTGATGATTATCTCTTCCTCCCTCCTCTTTCTCTCATCTTGACCCTCATATCCTTTCCTTTTCCCCTCTACCATTACACCATCTTGATTCCTCCTCCTTTCTCCATCTCACTCTTCTCTTATATATTTGTGAATTAACCTTTTCACCTTTTCTTTCTCATTTACCAATTATTATTATTGTCACTATCATCCTCATTATTATTATTATTCCTTCTCTTTCTTGTTGGCCCGAATATAGTAGTTTTCTTATAGTTTGATAACTTCTGAAATTTAATTATACGTCCATAAACCAACTCCCTAAATGGCTTAAAATAAGTTTAAAAAAACAAAAGCATAGGCAGCTAAATTCTAAGCAACAAACATATTTTAAAGCTCACATATATTACTTTTAATAGATTAATGTTTCTGCCTTCCAAGAATACCCATTGATATCAGCAAATTTCAACCTTTATATATGGAAAGTTAAAAAGACGCATGAAACCAAAATAACAAACAACAAGACCATTGTAAGCTTAAACTATATCAGCACCCCCAAACAAAATCAGAGCAAAACATAGAAACATCATCGTACAACACGTAAGAACCCAAGTTAATGTTAACAACACGAGCACATTAGCCGTTTAACTTCTCACATGGATATTGCATTCAAAATAACTACAAGCATACCTCCTCTACACAACTTCACAAGCATACATAAGTCTTCCTCATATTCAAAATTTTCGGCTTTAGCACCCCTCTTCCCAACATAATTTCAACATCTCCAAAATAATTTGGATAGGCTTCAAAAAAGAAATAGAGATGAAATTAGTATTCATAAGGTTATATAAAATCCAATCCCTAACCATCTAAGAAACAAACACAATGCATATTCCTAATAAGTTCAATAGCATAACATTATTAATTAGAAATCAACTATTAAAGCTCCAATGGAAAGACATCAACTATAAGAAAATAGCTAGATTACATCAGCAAATCAGCCACAAAAATGATCAATTCAGCCTGAAAACCCACCAGCAAAGATAAAGGAATACAACAATTATTATCGACTCTAGGACATTCGACATGCTCCAAAAACGATGACCTAACTCTCAGTCACTCACTCCAATGATCCCGACACTTTTGCATCATACTTTAATTACACAACTAACAATGACCCTTCTTTTGGTACAGCATAATGCCACACAACATAATCCAAAAAACACGGTCAATTCTGAAATTGCATTGCATAAAATATACTAATATCGCATAAGATATACAAAATCATACAAAGCAAAAGTAGGTAAGATGAACATTAATTAGGAAAAAGAAAAAACAATGTTATCAAGGACAGAGGAAAATAAAATTAAGAAGCTTGGTCACATAGTGAAACCAACAAAGAAAAATACATAATAGAAATCGAAATTCATTTACTGAGTTCTAAAACAAAGAAAAATTCATTATTCTCAAAACAAGTTAATCAATATAAACATTCTTGACATCGACAAGTCATGACTCACGACTGATCTGGACACCCTAACTTAAACAGACCAAAATACAAAATTCGAAAAACCCTAGCTCACGCAATTTCCAACAATTGAAAAACAAAGATTAGGTAAAAGTCCAAGAAAACTGTACATCAGATCCAATAGAGACACAAAAACGAATAAAATCAAACCTTCACTTAGATAATTTTGGGTGAATTTTTTCTCCAAAGCGCGATCAAGCATGTTGGAAGAACAATTTAATTCATATATTTACATCATCTAAGTGAAAGATTAGAAGGGAATTGAAAAAGAGAGAAAGAGGGAACAAGATGGGAAACGACCATATATTAATTTAATCAAATTTTAATATTTCTTCTTATGATTCATTATACTCGAAGCACTAGTATATAGTATATTCAAATTTCAAAAAAAATCTCTAGATTATCTAAGAAAGACTATTTTAGATTTTTGGTGCTAAAGTTTTGTGAGAAGAGCAAGAAAACTATGAACTATAAACAAAGAAAACTACCACTTTGGCACCTTGTATTAATTTTATGATTTATGAAAAAGTATAGACATTTTTTATTGGTAAAGTTAAATTAAAAAATAATGAAGGGTAAAAAATTGGAGTCTACCTCGTATAATCTGACAATATTGGGGTGTCTGAGAAGCTTCAAGGTGGCAATTTCTCTCTTTATCTGTTACAAATCCCGAAATTAAAAATTTCAACATTTTACAATTTAATTAAACAGGGGAAAACAGAGGGAAATGAAGGTTAAAAAAGGGTAAAAATAAGGTAAAATTCCAGATTTAATTGAGAAAATAATGAATACCCAGTAAAATTAACAATATAAAGATTAATAGGTATGAACCTGATTGTGATTTTAGGGTTGAGGATCTTCTTTTTCTCAAGAATTTTAACAGCAAATGGTTTTCCAGTTTCAATATTTTTGGCAAATTTGACCTTGCCAAAATTCTCTTCACCTCGAATTCGGCTATGCTTGTGTTTCCCTAATCACATTCCCTTACCCTCTTTTTCTTCTTCTACCTCTCTCACCATCTACTTTCTCTCTCCTCTTTCTCTTTTGCACTGTTTTTAATGGAAATAAATGATTGATTGCAATCAATATCTTCATCCTTATGTAAGATTGACCCACGAGTGTTTAGATAGCTAGCGAATAAAGCACCACAACACTTCGAGTCGATCGATAGCAATCAACTCAAAGAAATCGACTATTGTACAAAAAGAAGTGTCCTATACAAAGAAGTAGGCACCCAATGCTATGAGTCAAACCAATTTCCAACACAATTTACATATCCTATTTAGAATAAGCATTTTAAAATCCAATGACTCTAACTCCTACAGTCCTACTCCCCCATTTCACTTAATTCTTTCCTAAATTCCAATTTGGGATGCTTCAAATCATATGTTCCATAACTATTATATCCTTTGGCAAATGATTTGAAGCTTTGGAGATTATAGTAGCATATTATATGGGCCCGCCAAATCAAATCCATCTTTATATCCATAATCCCTTTGGCGTATTATAATATTTTAATATGCTACTATAAAGATGCTACTATAAAAATAACCATAACTCTTATGGATCATATGATTTGAAGCTACTATAAAGTAAATTGTGAGAAACAGCTACAGAAGTTCTACTATGTTGTTTCAGCTCACTGTGGCATGCATAAAGATGAACAGACCAGAGATTGCAGAGAAAGCTGTAAAAGTTGCAGAGCGACGTATATCAAAAGCAAGGTGGCCTGAATATTATGACACAAAGGGAGCAAGGTTTATTGGTAAACAGTCACACTTGTTTCAGACATGGTCTATCGCGGGTTACCTAGTGGCCAAACTCCTCCTTGCCAACCCTAAGAAGGCAAAGATTCTTATTAATGAAGAGGACTCGGAGCTTGTTAATGCTTTCTCTTCTCTTATTCCACGAGGTAGGAAACGTTCTAGAAAAGGAGTGGAACAGGGTTACATTATCTGAGTTGTTCAATGTATGTCATCTCAAGCCTACCACAAACTCGCCTTTCACTTGATGAAGCAGCCGCATACCACCGCTACCAGTTCAAGTGTTATGATCAAAGCTAGTGGTATTCCATTGAAAGATATCATTTGTGCAACTTCAATTTTTTAGGAATTGGTATGGTATGACTTGATCTTGATATGGGGCTCGTGATCTTTGCTTTCCTGAAGCAGATATACGCCTCTGTTGTACATATCGTGTTGTAAACTTCGACTCATATCTTGATCCTTGATTTGATTGTGTTACATCAGGAGCGGGCACTCATTGCTGATAATTTTTGCTTCCTGTTAAATGACTGCCTTGTAAATTATGCAGAGGAAGATTGTTTCTAGTTGATAATTAGATGACTCCATAATTAAGATGGCATTGGTATCTTCATGTATGTTGTTGTCTGCTAAAGTTCAAGTCTATTACTGATCTTCACAAATCTCTGCCAGTAACCTATTCTCGAAGATAATTTTCTAGTCGATTTATCAATCATAAACAGCCAATATGAATCTAAAAAAATGTTACATTTTTCTATTTTAGATAGTTAATGCATCTTTATTTTGTGTTTCAACATATTTTGCTTTATTAGTTATTACTACTCCCTTCGTCCCTTAAAGGATGCCCCATATTCATTTTGATACTTTATTAAGAGTTGTGAATTGTGATGATTGGATAGGTAGTTTTTTAGTGTGTGGGGTATGAAAAAAAGTACTGAGAAATTGTGGAGACCATGTAACCTAAATAGGAAATGGTACAATCTGTTGGGAACAAAGTAAAAAGGACACGGAGACAATCTTTTAGGAATGAACGGAGTATGAAAAAGAAAAAGATAGTTCTTCTCAAGACTTTCATAGAAAAAAGCAACTGTTCCACGTTGTATTAGCCTGATCCCGAAAGTGCAGCTGATGCCAATGAACACCAAAATCACAACTTACAATACAACAAACTTCATGAATATGGCAGAATCAAGTCTTAACATTGAGCTGAATCAGATGGCTACTATCAAAGTCTCTACAATCTGTGAATCCGGCCAACAATAACAAGTTTGTTTTTCATTTACATAGTCTACAAAATAAGATATTTGAAGACCCTGTGCAAGAAACTCCTTGCAAATTAGTTGTAGCCTCAAAATGACAGATGGGGGTGATAAGAAGTAAGTATATGGTTCAACCCTTGAAATCAAAGTATAATCAGACGTAACCGATAAAAATTCAAGTCTGTTGGCTCTCTGTCGGTATAAAGATGCTACTATAAAGATGCTACTATAAAAATAACTATTATAATATGCTACTATAAAGATGGACTATGGATCATATGATTTGAAGCATCCAATCTCCATAACCATAACTCTTACTCTCCAAAAATCAAACATACACCAACCAATCTCCAACCATTTCAATTCGCTGAGCATCTCCTTTACCACAAGAACAACAATAATCACTGTATTAACAAACTCAAATCGAAAATAAGAACAAGAAATAAAAACCCTAAACACCAAACAAACAACCATCCAACCGAAAATGAGAAGACCCATATAACATTCCAATCAAACTACTTCCCAATAACAATAAGCTCACAAACACCACAATTAACCAAAACCCTAACACAAACCAAAATTCAACAGAAAACCCAAAAAAAACAATGGCGGGAAGTACGAATTACCAGTAAATGATGCGGTCAGTGAGGTCAAGAATGTGAACCGAGTATCCATCAACTTCTATAACTCGGGGGGGCCAAAACCGGCGGAGCTTTTATTTTCTCTCGGTCCCTTTGCATTTCTCCAAACTATCAGCAGCATATTGCCTCCACCATTTACCAGCTATTAATTTCTGCAATTGCCAGCCCCAAAATTTGCCATTTTCATCCAAAAATCAACACTCATCACTCAGCAAAAAAGCTTCATAATTCTCAACCAAAATCACACAAACAATAACACAATCACCTGAATCAACAAATCAAACCAAACAGCCACTTCAAATCATAAACCCTAATTTTCCAAATCACGAACCAAATCAGCATTAAAAAAAGCCCTAGAAATCGACCGAACATGAAATTAGGGTTTTGAGTCGTCGAGATCAAGTACCAAACCTACCAACGCCAAATTAGGGTTTTTTTTACCCCAATTATAAACACCACAACTTCAAAGAGAGATGAATCGAGAAAATTGAAGAGAGAGAAAAATCAAATATTTGACTAATTGAAGCTGGAAAAATTAAATGTTGAAGTTGCAGTTTTTAATGATGATGATGATGATGATGAAAGAATTAGGAAAGACGTTTTTGGTTATGGTGTTTGGATTCATCGACAAAGAGCACGGGGCAAAGAGAAAAGGAGCACGGAGGAGAGAGAGAGAGGATTTTTCGTGTGTGTGTGAGAGAGCGAAAATATGAGTTTATGTGCCTTTTTTTATTTTGTTACTCTAGGATTAGGGAGAGTGAAGACTAATGGAGTTTGAATAGTAGTAGACTAAGGAGATGACATTTTTATGGCAAAAAAGAAGAGAGAGAGTCAAAGAAACAGGAGTGAGAAGAGATAAAGAGGAAAAGCTGGAGAGAGGATCCCTTGCACTGTTGCACATACAGAAGAAGAAAGGAAAACGTGGAAGAAAGAAGGAAGAGCAAGGAGGCAATTTCAGGGATTTGAAGGGGCAAAACCGTAGGGGGTTACTAAACGCAGCCCCACTTTACTAACGCAACCCAGTAAAATACCCAAAAACCCCCATTATCATATTCTTTCTAAAAAACACTTCTCTCTCTTAAAATATTCTCTCCTCCTTTCTACAGTTAGAGAAAAAAACTTATAGAAGACCTAATTCACATATTTTAATCTGATACTCAATAAATGATAATTTTCACCCAAACGAATTTCAATCTGATGTAAGTTGTTAAGTTTTTTTTTCCGTAATTATGCAATTTCGTGCAATTCTTATGAAACGATTTGCCCTATTTCGTGCAATCTACACGAAACCGATTAATATGTTTCGTGCAGATTGAACGAAACAGGCTATTCTGTTTCGTGAAGATTGCACGAAACAGATGAATCTGTTTCTTGGAGATTGCACGAAACAGACTATTCTGTTTCGTGAAGATTGCACGAAACAGGTATAGGGTTTCGTTCAAACTGTACGAAATAGCTAAAGTTGTCTCGTGCGACATGAATGAAACAGTGGCATGGTGTTAATTATGAAATAGAAACTCTTTTATTTAGTAGAAATTGAAGTAGAAACTCAAACTAGCTTAATTTTTTTTATAAGGGGAATGGCATCAAAGTCTGTTAAACATCAAATATGGTGGTAAATTGGGACAAAACATAATTATTTCAAACAAGGATTTAAAGCTAGTGGATAATACTCAGTAGTTTACTACTTTCCTTGCTGTATCAGATCCCGAAAAGCTAGAACCAATATACTTGCAGCGAGAAGAACATTATACAGGAAATAATGAGCTATTTTAGAGATGAACCAAGAGTAAAAATCACAACGTATATGGTTAGTCATCTATTTTAAAGAAGCAATGAGCTAGACATTGACAATGTAGTAAAGCTAGAACCAAGATACTTGCAGCGAGAAGAACATTATACAGGAAACATGAAGCAGATCCCATACATTGAAGTAACTCATTCATAGGGTATACAAAAATACATGATCACGAACAGAATATACAAGCACCAATCAAACTTTCTTCTTGTCTATTACAATTGAAGAGATAGCAAAGATCCTTCACTTAAGTACCAATCAACATCTCATGGAGTAAATATACAACTAAATAGGAACCACCTGTAGCAGAGTAGCTGCCTTAGATTGTCAACCAATATGTGGACCAAGAGAATAAATGCTAGATTAGACATTTTTACCTACAGAAGGACATTTCTCTTAGTTTGATATCTCAATTACACTAGACCACAACTACACTAGACCAGACGGCAGTATCTTTCTAAGGTATTCATTAGCTGGGTCCAATCATTAACAGTTAAATGACAAAAAAGTTACTAAGCATCATAAATGACAAAAAAGTTCTACATATGCTTGTTTTTAGAAGACAGATTTTATTAGTTCAACGACAAACAAACAGGATCAAACACTTCATCCTAGTTAAATGAAACAGGATCAACCACTTCATCCCATTTATATGAAACAGGATCAACTACTTCACCCGAGTTACATGAAACAGAATCAACTACTTCACCCCAGTCACATGAAACAAGATCAACTACTTCACCCCAGTTACATGAAACAGTACCAATCACTTCATCCCCGTTACATGAAACAGTACCAATCATTTTGTTCAATATACACGAAGTAGTAAAAGCTATTACATTGAATTTATATGAAATTCTAACAAATCAATTATATCACAAACCAATTTCAGAGGAATAATGCATAGAATTGGCCAATTGGGGACCAAACAAACCAATTCCACAACATAGGAATAACTGGGTCAACCCACCAAAAAAACCATAAAACTTGAACGAAAATGCAGAAAAATAAACCCGCAAATTCCAGATGCCAATCTAACAATTTCAGCTCAAAAAACGCATAATTTGGAAATAAAAACAAAAAACGAGCCATTTGGAAATAAAAACAAAGAACAAACAATTTCAGAACAAAAAATGCAGAACAGTTGAAAATAAATAAAAAAGAACGAACCTTCAATTAATTTCGCAATTTCCTTCCACAATTTAACTCGATCTACTGTTTATTTAGCAATTTCCTTCAAAAATGTAACTCGCAATTGGGCGCAATTTCCTTTCATAGGAATTTCAGAACGAACCCGCAAAATTCATCCGCACGAAAATGGAGAAACATGGAGAAATTAGGAAGAGGAGTAGGGAAAAACCATGAAAATGGAGTAAGGAGGTTTCGAAATCACCCAATTTGCTGTAGTTTTGGGGGAAATTATGGAGGTATTGCACTAATTTTGAACAACAGAGAATAGGGTAGAGGGAGAAACGAGAGAGAATTGGGTAGAGGGAGATAGAGGAGGAAGGAGTTATGAGTCATGAGGGGTATTTTGGGTAATTTAATGGATTGTGTCTAGTAAATTGAGGTTGCATTTAGCAACCATGTAACATGTTAGATTACTGTTCCTAAGCTACACTAAGAAACATCTCTCTTTTTAATGGTTGTAGGATTCTATATTAGACAACTAATTAGATAAAAGTTTGAGGGGGTAAAAAATATACTCCCTCTGTCCCATAATATAAGTCCCCTTTCCTTTTAAAGTGTCCCAAAATATAAGTCTTATTTCTATTTTCAATCAATAATTATGTCCAAAATACCCTCATGAAAATAATTTAATTCCCAAAAAGTCCTTATAATTTCAGCTTTCAATGCACCATTATTAATGATAAAATGGAATCTTTTACCCCATTAAACTCATCTACACATTAAATCATGCAACATTAATGTTCAGTTTTTATTTTTTGTTAAAAAGAAAAAAATAATATAGGTGTTTCCCAATAAAAATGAATCTTTTTATTCAAATAAAACAAGATTCCACTTTACCTTAATTCCCGTGTAAAAACAGAATCAGGACTTATATTATGGGACGGAGGGAGTAAAAAAAAAATAACTACTCAATAGTGTGAACACATTTATTGCTACTTAAAACTAATGAAAAATTTAATTCATAAATTACTATTTATGGAAAGATTCAAAATAGGAACAACATATTGAGATTTCCCAATAAAATAGGAACAACATATTCATAAATTACTATTTGTGCTGAAATTGTTTTTGTAAGTGATGTAGGTGCTTGGATTTTAGTTTGTTCCATGTATAAACCATAAAAGTTACACCTGTTTAGATTGAAGAGATTTATGTATAAGATAAAATCAATCATATGTGAGTAGTTTGTCTAAAGAGATTATAGCATTTACTTGTTTAGTTCGCATTTCTAAGCTGAAATTTAGGAGGCTGAGGATTTTCATGAAATTTTTGACATGTTTTTTGTTCGCTTAGTAAGTTAGTACAGAATGGATTTTTTTTTTGTTATTTTAATTCTGTGAGATATTTACTTATCTTTGAAACGAACAATCGACATCTAGTTTCATAAATGTGGTTGTGACGTACCATGTTTGAGCATGCCAAGATAGTTCATAATCTCTGTTATAAAGTTTCGGCTATTATAGAAGTCTACATTCTTATTCACATGCTGAATCTGGTGGTATATGTCTATGTTGGTAGTGTTCCATGCCTCTCAAAAAAAATGTTGGTAGTGTTCCCATTCCATAAGTTAGTATATAGATGAATTGTTGTTTCCAGCATTCCATAAGTGAGATGATAGCTTCTCATTTACTTCATGACGGGCTTCTTACCATATACTACCTCCGTTTCTTTTTAATAGTTACACTTACACTTTTCACGCATGCCGATGCACTACTTTGAGCCTTTATATCTCTAAATTTGTATTTGTAAAAAAAATAAAAAATCGATATTCTAAAAGTACATATCGAGACGAATCAAACAAGACCCCACATGACTATATTTTCTCTTAACCATAAATCACAAATGATAGTAAAGGAAAATTTGTGAATAGTGTCAAAAGTGAAAGTGTAACTATTAAAAAGAAACGGAGGTAGTATAAGCATCTGTATCCATTCAGTGTTGTTCATTTGATATCTGAATCTTATTTATCGTTTTATGGCATGGTGTTTGTCATCTCTAGATATAGAATTTTAATAGCGAATTTCAGCTTCAAATCTGATTTAACTTTTTTTATAGATGATATAAAAGGATAGAGAAGGAATCCACTTACCGTGTACGATCTAAATGCATAGTGTTTTCTTTATCTCACCTATTATCATAAAAAGCACTTGACCTATTGGTTACCTAGATAGGAACGAGCAACAATACTGAATGCAACTCCACGACAGAGAGTAGCTAGCTAACTGCAGCAGTGATAGAAATAGCAAAAGCAGAGAGCATTGCATCAATCCATCCAGTAGAAAGGAGCCTGCCAACTGCTCTCTCTCTACCAACATTTTGATATATGTATGTATTAATGACTTACAATGTTTCTTAAGGATCATTTTTTGCCATGTAGTTTAGTCATTTTGCGGAATGGTGGTTGTTTAAGTATTGAGATCATGCTATATTATGCCTTTCACATTGTGACATTTTATATTTCCCCCCCATGTTCGAAGCTAAAGGACGTCTATTTCTTATATAGATAGAAGATCCACAGGTGAAAACACTAATTCACTTTTTTCTCTCAAGTTTATTTCTTCTGCTTATCTTTCATATGTGTGACCTATTGTGCTGCCAACATAAGTTTTTAATTTAAGCATATAGTATTTTTACATAATTCTCTCTGATTTGAATTGTTTTGCTACCTGCCATAGTTTTGTAAAGAAGTTGAATTATCTGGCTTATTGAATATCATATGGTTAATCTGATATATACCAAAATATGAGATCATTGGCAACATGTAAATACTTTCATTTGTAAGAGTTTTGAAAATTGTTGTCCATTTATTGTGGTTGTTCATAACCAATTCCTGTTGCAACTTTTAATTTATGTATCTTAATTTCAAGCCTTGTCTTTGCTTGGTAGGGCCTCATGCTTAAGATTGGCCAAGCACAAGGAGCAAAGAAGATGGAGAAGTTTAACAATATATATCTACATTGTAATACTTTTGGTAGACTATTTTGAATTTTTTTTTGGTTATTGGTAACTTGTAATTGACATATACAATTTGTTAACATTTTTATTGCAATAAGATAATTATAATTGGTGGATATAAATTTATATATTGATATAATATGTTTGTGTAAATACACTAACCATGCTCACTGTGTATTGTTTGTCCTATTCTTTTGAAACAAATAAGTAAGGTCATTGGGTAGGGGTGTAAGTGGATTGGAATGGATTGGACTTTCTTAGAATCCAAATCCAAGTCAAAGTTTTTTGGACTCGAGAAATTGAGTCCAAATCCGATCCAAACTTTTATTTTTCCTAACCCAGTTTAGTCCTATACAATCCGAAACTTTTTTCTTGAGTCCGAACTCAGTCCAGTCCGATTATTATACAATATATTACTTTTTTCCTGATGTAGGTTCACAATGTTTTCTCATGATTGAATCATTGAAATTTAAAAAATTGGACTCTTTACATCCATTCCACAAAGTAAATTACATACATCTTTCAAGTCATATAAATTGCGAAATACAAAAGACGCCAAAAGGGTTAAAGTAACTTTTGTCTTTTTTTATTTTTTAGTTCTCACTTTGGACTTTTGGAGGGTAAGTGAAAATTCTGGCGCTAGGTTAAATAATTTAGAGCGGAAATGTTAAAAAGTATGGAATTTCAAAAAATGTTTAAAGAAATTTTTATAAATATACATTATATATATATCGATTCAACTGCCTTACTTTACTTTGTTTATGCTTACATGTTTTAAGTTTATCTGTTAAAACTCTGTTAAAATCCCCAGATCCTTGGTTTATGCTGGTATATATATATATATATATATATATATATATATATATATATATATATATATATATATATATATATATATATATATATATATATATATGGATTGGACTTCAAAGGGGTGAGTCCAAATCCAGTTTGAAAATATTTGGACTCGAAAATTTGAGTCTGAGTCCAGTCCAAATATATTTAAGTCCAGTCAAGTCCGACAAGTTTGGACTGGACTGGACTGGATTGGATTCTGGACTTTTCGCAGTCTACTTACACCCCTATCATTGGGAGTGTAGTTGATATCGACATACACAATTTCAAGTTGTTTCATGAATATAGTTTATCAGTTTGGGTGACTATCACTAGTGGAGAAAAACACAAGGGCTGTGTTTTTGGCCAGCAGCCCTTCGTTACACAAAGGACTGCGGTTTTGGGCCTAGACCGCATTCCTTTTTGTTCGTTATTTTTTTAAAAAAAAATATTACGCCGGCCCGCCAATGACCCGGCCACCCCCGGCCCTGCCCGGCCCCGGCCCACCCTCCACCCCCGGCCCACCCCCTTGCCCGGCTCTGCCCCCCCCTGCTGCCACCCCCCACCCCAACCACTACTGCACCCCCTCGCCGGCGCACCCCCTACCCAGACCCCCTAGCCCAGCCCAAAGACCTCCACCCCCCCGCCCCGGCCCGACCCACCACCCCCCACCCCAACCAACCCCCGCCCACGCACCCACCCCCCACGCCACCCCCCTGACCCGACCCCCCCTGCCCCTGCACCCCCTGCGTGCCACCCTCTACACCACTGCCGGCGACACCCCCTGCACAAGACACCCCCTAGCCCACCCCAGACTGCCCGGCCCACCCCACCCTGCACCCCACCGTGGCGGCCCCCCAACCCAACACCTCCCTTCCACATAAAAAAAAAATGAATTGTAATATATCACAAATTTTTCAACGTAATTAACTTTAAATATATTAATTATGTAAAAAGTGTACATATAATTGACAAAATACCAACATATTAGCTAAAAACTATATAAGAAAGGAAAATACCAACTAGATCTAGCTAATTATATCGCAAAATCCACGAAAATGTATCATAAGCAATCATCACAAAGGTAGATCGCCAACTTATCCCGAACATCATGTAATTCCTCCATGGTAAAGGCCCTCAAACTTGGTGTGTTATTCATATAAACCTTGCAAAACAACCAAGGAATAAAACACATAATATAAGAATTCAATCATTTACCGTAGTTAATAGTTCTAAAAATTACATATACCTTCCCGAAATTCAATAAAAAACAAATGCAAGCCTAAAACTCTACACACTAGTTATAGAATACCTCATATTATCATGTTCAAAACAATTTGGAGTTAAATGACTCGAGAAATACGAATTGGACGCGAAAAGGCGAAAATAGGCCTAAAATGACCTTTTCGTTCCCGAATTTCAACAAACAAATGCAAGCCCAAAAATCTACACATTAGTTATATTATACCTTATATTGTCATATTCAAAAAGAATTTGGAGTTAAATGACTCAAAATCTAATAATTGGACGCGAAAAGGCGAAAATAGGCCTAAAATGACATTTTCGTTCCCGAAATTCAACTAACAACAAATGCAAGCCTAAAAATCCACAGACTAATTATATTATACCTTATATTGTCATATTCAAAAAGAATTTGGAGTTCAATGACTCAAAATACCACAATTGGACGCGATAAGGCGAAAATAGGTCTAAAATGACCTTTTCGTTCTCGAAATTCAACCAACAACAAATGCAAGCCTAAACATATACACACTAGTTATATTATACCTTTTATTGTTATATTCAAAAATAATATGGAGTTAAATGACTCAAAATCTATTAATTGAACGCGAAAAGGCGAAAATAGGCCTAAAATGACCTTTTCGTTCCCGAAATTCAACCAGCAACAAATGCAAGCCTAAACATATACACACTAGTTATATTATACCTTATATTGTCATATTCAAAAATAATTTAGAGTTAAATGACTCAAAATCTAATAATTGGACGCGAAAAGGCGAAAATAGGCCTAAAATGACATTTTTGTTCCCGAAATTCAACCAACAAATGTAAGCCTAAAAATCTACACACTAGGTATATTATACCTTATATTGTCATATTCAAAAAGAATTTGGAGTTAAATGACTCAAAATCTAATAATTGGACGCGAAAAGGCGAAAATAGGCCTAAAATAAAATGCATCAAAGTACCATGTTTTAGGGTAGAATGCGGTCATTTTTTGCGAATATGTGCTACTTTGGTTTCTAAACCAATTAACTATTACCCATCGATCTAATCTAAACTAACATATACTAATAAGTTACATACCTTTTGAAGATCATCGATGTTAGTGCAATGGTTGACGATATCAAACATGTACCTCAGCACGTAATAGCCACATGCAACTCCATTATCTTGTTGCGGACACTAAAATTCACCAAAACATGCATCCAATGACATTCATGTTAGATTTCATAGCTAAGATAGTGACATGTTCAAATGTATGCATGCAGCCGAAGGTCCTTATCACTCCAACCTAACCCATCCTTGGACGTCTAATCTCACTAGTGAATATATGCCAACTTTTCAATTCTAAGGAAAATCCGGCAGCATTTCCCTACAGTTCTCCAAGTACACAATGTAGACAACTACTTATCTACATATGTACCCAGAGAACAATGTAGAGAAACGATACGCCAAGACTTTCCAAAGAATTGAAAAGAAGACACACATTCACCACCTAAGTGAGATCAAACGTCCAAGAACAGTCCCAAACCGGGGACTATTTAAGACTTACTCCTAATGAGTAAGTCTTGAACGGGTATCTAGGCTTATGATGATGATTCAAACAACTTGTAGATTTCATAGCTAAATTACATTGTTTTCATACAATCTCATATCAAGAAATATACATACATTATCATATCTTACTCAAATTGAAACACATGATACTTTTTCCTCATCAACATCCAACAAAAAATAAGAAAATTAGGCTAATTACCTCTCAACACAAAAGAGGAGCAATTATGAGAAGAGATATAGTTTATTGGCCTTCCTTAGCTTCTTTTTCCTACAATCAACAAAGCACACATGCCACATTAATCACATAATTCAATTAAGAAAAGCAAAACTAACTAAAAACCTAGATTAATTCACCATAAACTACACAAAACTCACTATAAGAAGAAATAGGACAAGTAGTGGTGGTGGTCCCGGGAGGTTCTTTGGTGGTGATGCGGTGATCCGGTGGTGGTTCTTTGGTGGGGATGCTCCACAAACAACAGTCCCCTAAACCCACTAAAATTCAAGAAACAAAAAAGACATCAATCAATTATAGAATTACAAATGCTAAATTATTGCTTAATTAGTTTCGTGATGTTGAACCGAAGTCATTGATGGTGTAATAGCTTATGTTGTATGCAACCTCGGCACTCCCCCACCCCTGCCCCCCCCCCCCCCCTAATATCACTCTCCCCACCATCCCTCACCCCCTCCCGGTTTTTCCCCCGCCCCCGCCCAGCCTCCCCAATCCTCCTCCACCCCCGCCGCCCTCCCCCACCTGCACACACACGACACACCCTCCCCACCCCCCGCGCCCCCTCCCCACCCCTTACCCACCCTCCCCCACCTGAAATTCAAAGCTAAAATGGTGAAATTCAACATACTAAACCAATAAAACAACAAAAAAAACCCCAAAATTCTCCACCAACCCACTAAAAACAACTAATAACAACTCAAAACAACACAACCCCAAATTTACATCACAAAACACTAAAAAAAATAAAGCACAAGAATTAATTCAAGAAGGGAAAATTGAATTACCCAACAAGGTTGTGGTGGTGGTGCGTGAGATAATGGCGGGTGGTGGTGGTGCGTCAATGTCGTGGTGGTGGCGCTGCCCACTAAAAATCAATGCAATGGAGGAGAGAAAAGAAGAGAAGAAGCAATTCAGTGGAGGAGAGAAGAGAAGAGAAGAAGCTGTAGTGGTGCGCAAGGCGGAGCTGTGATGGTGGTGCCTGAGTTAGGGTTTCGCGCAATGGTGTGGTGGTGCCTGAGATAGGGTTTCGCGCGATGGTGTGGTGGTCGTCAATTTCGCTCGTGAAATTTGTCTAAGGGAGGGAGATTGAAATGGGTACTGTCATTGTTGTTAAAATCTCGATCCGGAGCTTACGCTCCTACGATTTTACGATCCGGAAGGACCTCACCGATCCCGATCCTACGTAGGATCTTAATTTTGTAGGATCTTTCGATCCTACCCAACCACAAAAAATCACATGGTAGGATCTTAATACGATTCTACGATCCTATGACTCTACGATCCGATCCTATCGTAAAAAAAATTCACAAAGTAATTTCACATATTATATTTCTCCTATTAGCTTTTGGTTGCATTTTACTTCAATCTTATAGTATTGAAAAACTATTACCATTTGCTAATGAAATAAGTCATTATTAATATGTGTAAATTTTTAACATGAGGTCCTCACCATATTCTAGCATAATTATCTCTATTTTACCAAATTGTAGGATCTTACAATCCTACGATATGATCCCACCGATTCGATCCTACCAACCCCTACGATCCATAGTAGGATCCCGATCCTGATAACATTGGGTACTGTATCTATGCGTGCAAACCCACTAAAAATCTATTCGCGCAAAAAAAGGAAAAAGAAGGGATGCGGCTAGTCAAAAACCGCAACCCTTCATTTACGAAGGGCTGCGGCTTTTAGGCTAACTGCAGCCCTTCACTATTAAGGGTTGAGTTTTTTTAAAAACGTAGCCCTTGCTCCGCAGCCCTTCCATTTTTTTCTACTAGTGATATTGAAGACAGTATCAGATCAATGACTATATTACTACAAGACAAGCATATTGAACTCATATTCCACACAACTATATATCACCTGATCAAGGATTTGGTTGAGGTGTGTTTACTATTAATAATTTATTGCTCCATAGTTTTTGTAGTTTTTAATTATAATGCACATGGTTATTTTGTACTCCCTCTGTCCCAAAATACTCTTTACACTTTCCTTTTCATCTGTCCCATAATACTCTTTACACTTCTATTTTTGGATATGACCCACTATTATTTTAATCCTTCTACCTTTTAATCATTGGCCCACTCTCTCCCTCCAAATAAAATAATACCACTCCTACTACCTACCAACTCTAACCATGGCCCACATTCTCTCTCCTTAAAATAAAATAATACTACTTTTACTAGCTACTAACTCCTATCACATCTACTTTTTAATAAAATAACAATTGATAACCAAATAACAACTTATCATCTAAAACTATGTGCCTTGATAAGTATCAAGAGTATTCTGGGACGGAGGGAGTAATTATTATATATAATGTTTGTATTATTGTTAATTTCAGGATAAAGACGGGATATTACTTCCTTCCATGTTAATGTCCCAGACAAACAACGCATATGTGTTCATTTTAAGCCTCTCTTCTGCCAACACAGATTTTTTAGGCCAGCTATTGATAATATCATATATGTACATTGGGCCGAGGAATGTGCTAATTTGCTCAAGTGCTGTTTTTACTATTTTAATTATATTGCCAACTGATATACATACATCATTAACAATAATCTACTTCCATTATGTAGGGTTTGCAAGGAATATTGTCAATCCTAATACAGCCAAGGAGTGATATGTCAAATAATGAAAAATAATTTCAATTGACTATTAGTGTAATACCATTGCAATTGACAATATAATATAAAGTTTGAATTTCATTGTGTTGTGTTTTTTAATTTTGAATATTTTAAGTTAATATAGAACACAAGGTATATATTAACATTTATTATGTTTGCTATTTAATTTTTTGTAGATTTTCTCCATATACATTAATCGACATACCAATATAAATCATATGTCTATGATAATTTACCCTAAATCGTGTATGAAAATGAATCTATAAAGTTTAAATAAACATACTTAATATAAACATAAATGTAGTAAAGGAATTAACCAAATTTACGCTTATTCTTTAAATAATTATTAATACCTCAATAGTATTTTAGCAAACTTACTTAATAAAATTCATAAATAACCAAAATCTATGAGTTGAAAATAAAAACTTCCCTAAATTTTTTTGAACCATTTTTTTTCTTTAAAAAAATATGTATGTAGAGGTTTCATTCAAAAATTGCCCTAATGTGCCTATAAAGTCTTTAAATAGTCACTGATTAAGAAAAAGTTAACAATGAAATCTGTAATTTAGAGCAATTTTTAAGGAAAACTTTTAAAAGAATATTATTCATCAATATAGTATTGAGATATTGATCTACTAATCTTATAATGTTCATTAATCCTTTCAAAAAAATCATGTTAAACTTTCTTACCCAAAAGAAAAAAATCTAGCATTTACAAATTAAATAATAATTTAAAATCACAATCGAGAGTGAAATCATGTTGATTTTGGTAAAAGAAGGCATACAAATGTTTTCCCAAAATCAACATATAACCACAATCTCTCTTGGGAAAAATATAACCACAAAGATTAGGTTAATCTAATCACTACACTATTGTAGATACATAAAATAAATCTAATGAACACGATTTAAGGGATTTAATTATATGATCCTAATATTATATTCAACACGATTTTAGGGATTTCATTAGCCGAAATTAGGGACTTATATATGGTTAGTACTTAATAATAACTATACATGCCATATGACATATTGTAATTTTGTATTTTATATGATTCTTTAAAATTATTTCTTAAACCTATCATGTAAGTAATATTATAAGCTATTTATGATGCCTCGTTATGAAGAAATAACACAACACATCACCAATTATTCATCACTATGATATACCTTCTCAACTTTATATCATCCACCAAATATATGTACTGATCACCAAAGAGATTAAAGCAGTGAAACACACTTTTGTTGGGAACATCTAAAAGTAATACTAATTGATAGGATCAAGAATAATCAAAGATGATTCGTGACAAAAGGAGAAGAGCAATTGGGGAATACCATAGTACAAACAACAAACGTGTTTAAGGTAATACATCTTTTTAATTTTTTTTAGAACATGTCAAATTACTAAAATTATACTAGATCACCATCTCCAATTACTTTATTGAGATATATTAGGCAACAAGATAATATGCATTGATGTATTTCCTTATTTGAGAATCCTTGTATGTCAAGGATTGATGTAATATATATCTTGTGAAAAGGAATGAAAAGGCAGACAAAACAAATTAAACCTAAAACATTGTTTGGCATGGTATCAGGCTTGTAGCCGCATACCCTAACACCTCTTCATGGCTGGCGACGAAGATCAGCCACCTAAAAACACCCACCCGCCACCTATCCCCTCCACTTCTCCTTTCTTTCTCGGCCCCCAGGACAGACCTGGTGACTTTATTACCCCCACAAGGCTTACGGCAGACAACTACGATGCTTGGTCATCGGATATGCAAATGGCTCTTGAAGCCAGACGAAAATTTTCGTTTTTAGACGGCACCATTACATCACCCTCTCCTCCATGTACTTCATCGGACTGGAGCACGATTCAAGCAATGCTCATCTCGTGGATTATGAATACTATCTCCTCGGAGATTAAAGGTACGCTCTCAAAATACCGTGATGCAAAACGTTTATGGGACTCCTTAAAATCACGTTTTGCTATGGCTAATGGCCCTCGTATTCAATAACTCACATCATCCATTGCTCGTTGTGAACAATCTAAATCCATGACTGTTGCAAATTATTATGGAAAACTAAATGCGTTGTGGGAGGAATTACATACTCATGAACCTATTATTAATTGCACTTGTTGTTCATCTTGTTCCGCGGGACAATTAAACGAGGAACGTCGTGCTCAACGTAAACTCCATGAATTTTTAATGGGACTTGACTCCGATTATTATAGTAATGTCCGCACTAACATTCTTTCCCAAGATCCTTAGCCTACTCTAGATAGGGCATATCAGTTGGTGGTCCAAGCCGAACGAGTTCGGCTCGCCAAAATCGTGCCTGATGACTCGCATAACGTGGTAAGCTTTGCTCTTCGTGCTGCACCACGTGGCAGCAGTCCTTCTACCTCTCAAAATAGGCCTCGGGTCAGGGAAGACAAGTCATATCTTCATTGTACGCACTGTAAAAAGTCGGGGCATGAAATCTCGTCTTGCTTCGAGATTTTTGGCTACCCCGCGTGGTGGGAAGAGCGTCAAAACGCTGCTGCTAGCCGTGGTTCTGCTCGCCCGAATCCTACTACCACTGCTGCCTGTGGTCGAAGCACCGTGCGTGCCAACGCCACCACCACTCCCGTGGCTGCAGCTGCTCCTGCTGCTACTGCCCCCCTTCCACTCTTTTTACTGCTGATCAGTGGAAGGCCTTGGCCGGCCTTCTTGGTAATACTAAACTTCCCGATGATCGTCTACACGGTATGTTTACTACCACTGACTGGATTGTTGACACTGGTGCTTCTAATCATGTTACTGGTGATCTATCTTTATTATTTGATGTGATTTGTATTGCTGATTGTTCCGTTGGACTTCCAAATGGTGTTGTTGTGATGGCTAAGCAAGAGGGTTCAGTTAGTCTTTCCGACACTCTTACTCTCACTCATGTTCTCTATGTGCCTCACTTACATTGCAATTTACTTTCTGTTTCACAATTAATTGCGACTGTGAATTGTATTGTTCAATTCAATTCTGATGTTTGTGCTATACAGGACCCGTCGAGCAATCTGATTGGAACGGCTGTTAGAAGGGATGGACTCTACTACTTTGGAGGCGGGACTTCTGTGTGTCATGTTTCTGTTGGTGAAGCTTCTTCTTCCTTGGCTCTTTGGCATCATCGCATGGGTCACCCCTCCGAGAAGATATTGAAATTACTCCCCCCCGTTCTTCATTTGCAGGGTAGTTTGAATAAAGGTTGTGAGGTGTGTTTTCGTGCTAAACATCCTCGCTCTAAGTTTCCTATTAGTGATCATAAAGCCAGTAGGATATTTGAAAAAGTTCATTGCGATCTGTGGGACCCTTATAAACATGTATCATCTTGTGGTGCTCGTTATTTTTTAACTTTGGTGGATGATTACTCTAGAGCTGTTTGGGTTTATTTATTGGTTGATAAAACTGAAGTTTTTAAGATGTTTATGGCTTTTACTGCTACGATTGAACGTCAATTTTCTCAAACCATCAAAGTTGTGCAAAGTGATAATGGAACTGAGTTTAATTGTCTCTATGATTATTTCACTGCTACTGGCATTCTTTTTCAAACTTCCTGTGTTAATACTCCTCAACAAAATGGGCGGGTTGAGCGCAAACATCGTCATATTTTGAATGTGGGTAGAGCTCTTCGTTTTCATGCTAATCTACCACTTTTTTTGGGAAGAGAGTATCCTTACTGCAGCTCATCTTATTAATCGTACTCCTACTCCTTTGCTTGACAACAAAACCCCTTACGAACTTTTGTTTAGTCATCCTCCCTCTTATGATGCTCTTAAAGTCTTTGGCTCTTTGTGCTTTGCTCACAATCATCGTTCAAAAGGGGACAAATTTGCTAGTCGTAGTAGAAAATGCATGTTTGTGGGTTATCCTCTTGGTAAGAAGGGTTGGAAATTATTTGATCTTGATACTCAAGAATTTTTCATCTCAAGAGATGTTAAATTTTTTGAAGAAACTTTTCCCTTTTGTGACCCTAAAGCTGCAAATATTGATCCTCACACTATTGTTCCTCAAAATGATGACATCCATCTTGATTTTGCTGATTTTGAGCCCCCTTCTCTTCCTCCTTCACAAAATACCCATTGTCCTTCCTTACAAACTCACGCTCAGCCCACTACAAATCCTACCCAGCCCAGTACCTCCTCCCTTGGTTCTCCAAATCCCACAAATGATCCATCGCCAGTTGAGCCCACTTCTCCAATTATCCCCCTTCTCCTGGACCTCACGTCCACAACTCACAGGCCCAATCTCCTGATCTCTCTCCTCCCTCAACTCCTACCAGTTCCACTTACTCCTCAAACGCGGGCCCAAATCCCCCGCTCCAGCCCACTCTCGAAGTTTCCTCCTCTCCCTTAGTCGCTGCTGCGTCTGGGCCTCCTTCTGAGCCCACGATTCAGCCTTCGCCCAACAACACATATGAAACTCTCTCTTCTCCTAACTCATCTAATCTCGGTCCTTCAACTGGGCCCGCTGCTGCTTCCCTTGATTTGGGCCGCGGTCACCGGACTAAAACCTCTTCTATTCTCCTCCGAGATTATGTCACTAATAATATACAAGTAGCGAGTCCATCTTAATCTGCTTCCGCTCCTCCGCATTCCTCAGGTAACCCCTATCCTATAGCTCATTACATTAACTGTCAAAGTTTTTCTGTGAAATATCGAAAGTTTATTGCTGCTCTAACATCTATTACGGAGCCGAAATCTTTTAAGGAGGCTATGCAGGATGCAGGATGACGCAAATCTATGAATGATGAGATTCGCGCATTGGAGGAGAATGGTACTTGGACCATGGTTCCCCTACCTCCGAGAAAGCGGGCCCTTGGTAGTCAGTGGGTTTATCGCAACAAGTTTGATTCTGCCGGCAATCTTGATCGTCAGAAATCTCGTTTGGTGGTTCTTGGGAATCATCAACAAGAAGGCATTGATTACTCTGAAACATTTGTCTCGGTTGCTAAGATGGTTACTGTTCGGGCTTTTCTTGCTATTGCTGCTGCTAAGAATTGGGAACTCCATCAAATGGATGTTCACAATGCTTTTGTAACACCCCAGAAATTCAAAAGCGGAAAAGAAAAAAAATTAATATATCTAATAGGACGATGGCGGAAACATCGTCTTCTGGGAATGTCACTACTACAAGAATAGTATTTAAATAACTAAGTGATAAAAAAAACTTAAGTAAATACAATAAATAAATTAATTACTTAGATTAAAATCGAAATGAGAAAACTATCTCAAAATAAAAAGAAGTCTAGAACTAAAACACCTAATAGATTATTTCTCGCATCTCAACCCGAGCCCAAAATCAAAGAAAATCCCCATCAACAAAACCTGCAAAATATACAACAAATATCCACAATCAGTGGGGAGTAACTAACAGCTCTCCCAGCCCAGTATAGGATTCAAATAGCAATTTTAAGTAAAGTTAAAATAAATGTTACTACACAGCAACATGCTTCTAATAACAATAAGTAAATCAACAATAATGAACTTAAGATAATCATACAAGATCCATAGCATAAGCCTCCAAAATAATTAAACAAAATAATATAATAGGTTTTGAGAAAGAGCAGAACGCCAGTGGATCGCAACCCACTTCCTAAGGTTTGTCAGATCGAAATCTTCAGACAGCCTATAGACTTACGTTCCCTACTGCCTGTGTCTAAGAATGACCAAAATCCCGATGCAGGATAGTTACCAGCTCAGTACTTCCCAACCTCTCGGACGACAACAATTAACCCAGGTAATACCCCTAAATCGCAACCTAGGTGGTTGGCATGTTCTTCACCGGGGACTACATCTATCCCACCGGATATCTTAATCTCAATAAAACAGTTCTACAAATAAATACAATAATTTATTCATCCATTAATCCTCAAATATAAATAATATGGATGCCCTTAAGGCCTTACACCTAAAATCAGCAGAAACTAGGATCGCAATCCAAGAGTTTCAATTCAACAATATTTATTCTTCCCAAAGTATTAGTAATTATAATACTAATAAAATCATTTCACCAGACAAAAAAAGAATAGACCTTCATTAAAACATAATTATACACCAAAAATACAGTATAATCAAATACTCTAACTACTACACTCTCATTGTCTGAGTTTGGGTACAAGGTTAATTACAACGTTAGTTATAATACCCCCGGTACATAACTCTTGGCGAAACGGTACTAAAGACAGTATTATTCTCCCTCGAGTATTGTAACGTCGAAAACTTAGATATTGATTAATGAAAGTACAACATTATTATAATCTCAATTTAATTACAAACAACAATACCATCATAAAATAAATAAGACACTCACAATATAACTATAAGTAAATATATCATTCAACTCAATAATAAAAATAAATAAATAAATAAAACATGCAATAATTCTTCAAAAAGCTCCATATATCAAGATTTCACTTCAAAACAAGTCTTAACATGCTTCAACACAACAAGGTACGCCTTTTGAAATAGTTTTAAACATAAGCAGCAACTTCAAATAGACATAACTTTCAGACTACACAGTATTTTTATGAAATTCCAAATGCATGTTAAATCTTATCTCAATAGCTTTCCAACAAGTGGTCATAAGCTCAATTCCGAAGTAAAACGACTGAGATATGACACTTTGAACATACACTGTCCAAACTGGTCGCGGGTCGTGAAATAGCTCGCGGGCCGCGAAAGGCCTTCTGTTTCTTTTCCTTGTGCACAACACTAGGTATGCTATTTCACCCAAATTTTCACCACATATACTCAACATCAAAATGAAACATACCCAAGCCAATATATGATTATACCATAGAAATTAACTAGTTTAACATGAGGATTAACATAAAACATAGATTACATAGCCCCCAAACATGATAATTCAACATAAAATAACTATTCTAACATGATTAATCACAAATACATGAATCATAGCCCAAAATAAATAAATTTCCAGATTACTAAAACCACAAGAATTCATCCAAAACCACACCCAACCTTAAACAACATTCCATAAACATGCTTAAACATAACCCTAACATCATGCTACTAATTTTTCACAAATTCCTAATACTTTCATGATAATAATACATATAACATCACAAGCATAACATTAGGCATGAAGAATAACATTTATACAATCCTAACATGATACTAACATGAATAAAAATAACAAGAACAATTCTAATAGCACCCTAACATATTCCTAAGCCTAATAACATGATTTCTAGCCTACTAACATAAATCCTAACAATACCAAAATCACTACTCTAATCCTAACGTGCTATAAGAGATGCTAGTTACCTTGATTTTAGGTGGAAAAATAATATTAGAATGGCCAAGAAAGAAGAGAACAACATTATTGCTCCCGAAAACTCCAAGAAAATCGGATGAGTCGTCTGTTTGAAATGGAAACTGCAGATGCGTCTTTCACTATCTTCAAAAACAAATTATACCAGGAGCAAGATCTTTCCAAGTAGATGAATTTTGACTACTCACACGTCCAATTCCGATAAGAGACGAAGGAGATATGATGCAAACAAGTTAGGTGTGCAGAAATGGCCGAAAATGCGAGAAGGGGGAAGAAGAAGAGTTGTGATGCGTTTTTCCTGATTGTTTCCAGCTTTTGGAGGGGGGTTAAAGTGCAGAAAGTAATGAGGTTATTCACCTCATTAAGCAAAGAGTTTAAGGGTGCATTAAGGTGGGTTAATGAGGGGTTAATGGTGGCAATTGATGGGGGGTTTATGAAGGTTTGACTCATCATCTCTTGGTGGTTACAAAGAGGGTTAGAAGATGCTAATACTATGCTTAATACTCCTCTAAATTTTGGACAGCATAAGAAGAAAATGGGGTTGCAAAAATTCGTTACGTTGGTCAGTCCAAAAAAATATAATTAGCGCTTAAAATAAAATCACACGCTACCTAATTTTATAGAATAAAAATTACTTATTATATTATAAAACAAATACGCACATTAATAATAATAACAAATAAAATTTCTAAATAAATATATGCACTTTAACTTAATAATAACAACAACATAATACAATAATTAAATAATTATACACTTTCAAAAATAGTTTTTAATAATAAATTATTTTATTTTAACGGCAAATATCATTTTTAATGTAAACAACACCAAAAAATAAAGAGTGACAAATTACGGGGTGTTACAGCTTTCCTTCATGGTGATTTGGAGGAGGAGGTGTACATGAAACTGCCTCCTGGATTTGAAGCATCTTAACCTAATATGGTATGTCGTCTCCGCAAGTCACTCTATGGTCTCAAACAGGCTCCTCGGTGTTGGTTCTCTAAGCTTGTTACTGCTCTCAAAGGGTATGGCTTTCTTCAGTCCTACTCTGATTATTCTCTATTTACCTTCACTCAGGGTTCTGTTCAACTTAATGTGTTAGTGTATGTGGACGATCTTATTGTTGCTGGGAATGATTCCGCTGCTTTGGAGGATTTCAAGGCCTATCTCTCTGACTGTTTCAAAATGAAAGACTTGGGTGCATTGAAGTATTTCCTTGGTATTGAGGTGGCTCGTAACTCCTCTGGTTTGTTTCTTTGTCAGCGCAAATACACTTTGGATATAATTTCTGAAGCTGGTCTTTTAGGTTCTAAGCCTGCTGGCTTTCCTATTGAGCAAAACCACAGACTTGGTCTTGCTACAGGTGCCTTGCTTGATGATCCTGAGTCTTATCGTCGCCTTGTTGGTCGCTTATATATCTTTCTGTGACTCGCCCTGACTTGGCCTACTCTGTGCATATTCTCTCTCAATTTATGCAAGCTCCTCGTATTGATCATTGGGAAGCTGCTTTACGTGTCATTCGATATCTGAAAGGCACTCCTTGCCAGGGTATTCTGTTACGTGCTGACAGTGACTTATCCCTCTCGGGATGGTGTGATTCTGATTGGGCGGCATGTCCTCTTACTCGCGGCTCTCTTACTGGTTGGCTTGTCTTTCTTGGTGCTTCTCCTATTGCATGGAAGACCAAAAAGCAAGCAATTGTGTCTCGTTCATCGACTGAAGCCGAATACCGCTCCATGGCGGCCATCACTTGTGAATTAAAATGGTTGAAAGGTTTATTATTGAGTTTGGGTGTCAATCATCCTACTGATATTCGCTTGTTTTGTGACAGTCAATCTGCACTACATATTGCCAAGAATCCTGTATTCCACGAACGCACGAAACACATCGAGGTTGATTGTCATTTCGTGCGTGATGTTATCACGGACGGTCTCATTGCTCCGTCCTATGTCCATACCACGGCTCAACTAGCTGACATCTTTACCAAGGCTCTCGGGAACACTAGTGGAAAAAAACGGAAGGGCTGCGGTCAAAACAGCCCTAAGGGCTGCGGTCAAAACAGCCCTAAGGGCTGCGTTTTTTGCCAGCAGCCCTTTTCGTAGCAGCCCTTCGGCAAAAATGAAGGGCTGCGGTTTTTAAACGCAGCCCTTCACAAAGAAGGGCTGCGGTTTGGGCACAAAACCGCAGCCCTTCCAATATGGAAGGGCTGCGGTTTTGAGCCCAAACCGCAGTCCTTCTTTGTACAAAGGGCTGCGGTTATTGGTCAAAACCGCAGCCCTTCATGACCCAAATTTTTTTTTTTTTTTGCATTTTTTGAGTACTAAATATACAGAAAATAACAGTTACTTTTATGTATTATAATTTTTTCGATCGATTTGAGCCCCAAAATGAACCAAAGAACAATTCATTACTCTAAAAACAACCAGAAATTATAAAGAACGCAAATTTCGGACATTATTATTGTTACTCCAAACAACATCATACAACAAGAGGAGATGATTAAAAATGACAAAAACTAATAAATCTCGAACCAAAAACTAATAAATCGCAAACCAAAATGACAAAAACTAATAAATCTCGAACCAAAATGAACCAAAAACCGACTACAATCATGAACCAACAAATACAAACAAAAAAAAATGACAAAAACTAATAAATCTCGAACCTCTTCATCTAATCTTACTCTGTTACTCATATATCAGAATCCCCACTCTCTCCAAAAATCATCCAAATTTCTCTCCAAAAAAAACTTCAAATTTTCGATGGATATTTTACTTGTAGATTCACTGAAATCCACGTGGTTGTCGTCTTCTTTTCTGCCCTCAACATGTTCGACGAAATGCGTCAATGAAGCAAAGCAAGGAAGAAGAATTCTACCATCTGAATTTCGCGTAGTAGCAAAGAAATTTTCGTGGTTGTCGAAGAAGGAATTATCAGAGATGCTATGGATTGAAGCCGGAGGCGAGTGGTGTGGTGGTTTCCGCGACTGTTTGTGCGCAAATGCCGGCGAGATTTGTGAGAGGAAACCACCGATTTGTGTGAGGAAACCACCGATTTGTGAAGGAGGAAAGGGGCTGCGAAGATTTGTGGTGGTGGTGTGAAGATTTGTGAGAGGAAACCACCGAGAATGAGAGAGAGGGAGAGGTTAGAGTGAGGAGAGAGAAAGATGAGAGAAATTCGGCGCCCATGAAGATTTATTTGTGCTAGGTTTCATTTGTGCACGCTCAATATAAGCCAAGGCCATATCACCCCGAGAATTAATTATAAAGGGCTGCGGTTTGGCCCAAAACGCAGCCCTTTATTACTTATAGGGCTGCGGTTTTGGGCTAACCGCAGCCCTTCACTAAAAGGGCTGCGGTTTTTGCATTGACCGCAGCCCTTCGTAAACGAAGGGCTGCGGTTTTTGGGCTAACCGCAGCCCTTGCACCGCAGTCCTTTCGTTTTTTTCCTCTAGTGGAAATTACATTTTGACACTCTTCTTTCCAAGTTGGGCATTTATGATCCCCATGCTCCAACTTGAGGGGGGTATTGAGATATATTAGGCAACAAGATAATATGCATTGATGTATTTCCTTATTTGAGAATCCTTGTATGTCAAGGATTGATGTAATATATATCTTGTGAAAAGGAATGAAAAGGCAGACAAAACAAATTAAACCTAAAACATTGTTTGACATACTTAAATTATACTATAAATTATGAATACTTATAATAAATTAATATGATTAATTAACTAATTAATCACCTAACCCAAATTACTAAAAGTGTGCTTATAATAAAATCTAAATGTTTGAATGGGATTAGTATACATGCATGCATGCATATTATCAAATGATATAAATTTTTTTTACTATATATATGAAAAATAATGAAATGATCTAATTAGTATACGTACATGCATATTATCTATCAAGTAAAATAATAAAAAAAATTGTCTAATTATACTATAATTATACAAATCACCATCTCCAATTACTTAAATTATATTCATAATAAATCGAATATTGATATGAAAGAGTAATAACACATCTCAATTTGGATTATATGAAAAAAAATCAGATTATTAGAGATTTTAAAAAAACGATTAGTATAGATATGAAGAATAATGAAATATATCAAAAGTATGCGCATGCAATATGCATGCAAGGTTTCTAGCAAGTATAATTTTTAAAACAAAGTCCAATAATCTTACTTATACAAAGCACCATCTCCAAAAACTGAAATTGTAGTCATAATAAATCGAATATTGAAATGAGATAGTAATAACAAATCTCAAATTGGATTATATGAAAAAAAAAGATTATTAGATTTATAAAAAAACCCGATTAGTATAGATATGAAAATTATGAAATAATCATATTAGTATACAAGCATGTAGATTATGTATTAAGTATTATATAAAAAAAATTGCAAGCTATTTTTACTTATCTAGATGCTCGATCTGCCTCAATCAATTAAAATGTCTTCAAGTTCAAATCTTCATCTCCATCTTCTTGCAAAAATCTCCTCATGAATTGTTGATCTTCAATTCATATATAAAGAACACTAATTCGAGTTTTTCACAAAACCCTCTTGAATTCCAGTTTCTCCATTTCACGAACCCATGATAATCATTTTGCATGTCTCCAATTTTCGAACTTTTGAGGAATTATAGCAGATTCATAGATGTTGCTAAGTTTATTTTTTTAAAAAAATTTAACTAAAAATGTTGGGTTAATATGGCCCAAATTTTATTTGGCCCAACTTCACAACAAAAGAAGGTCGGTGCTCTAGTTACTTTGATCAACATCATGTTGATTTCTCATGATTTCTCTAGAAATCATATGGAAAAATCTGGAGCATTTTCTATTATGTCGGCAAATTAAGGAGCTAGAATTCTCTTGAGAATTCTTTCACTAACCGACTTAAGCAATGCTTAAGCATTACCGACATTACTTGCATTATAAATATATGACTTTGGGCATTTTATGGAGCATCATAAATCCACCATCCCACACTCCTCCAATGTTTCATACGGCTCCGATCCTCTTATACACTTTATAAGTGTTCCTCCTATATAATATTTTGGCTTAGAGAGATGTTACCTACAATGTGTAGGTTTGTTATTGTTAGCTCCATTATGGAGATTCGGCTCTCTAAGATATTATGAGGTCGGAGATTTCCTACAACACACAATCTCCTAATCCACTATTATTTGTACTACTCCCAGTGAGTTTATATTATAGTGAGAGTTCTATATGTACTACTCACCCTAATAAGTTTCGGGTGATTCTTGTACTCTCTTCTTTTCTTATAGTGGATTTTGGGTACTCGTCGTCCGTGGGTTTTTTGCCTCTATTTGAGGATTTTTCCCACGTTAAATTGTGTGTCCATTTTTTACTACTCTTCTTGCCACATATTTCCAACGCTATTATTTTTCTCAATCTCTACATCTTTAATCTGCTTCCGCTACGCACTCACAACCCTAATAAGTGGTATCCGAGCCAAGGTTGTTTATAGTGTTTTCACATTAAAGATGTCTTCGGTAATGAAGCTCGAGATTGAGAAGTTCGGCGGCAAGATAAGTATTACATCTGGAGGATACTTATGAAGGCCGTTCTGACCCGGAGCGGATTGGGCGCTTGATGGCGTAAGTAAAAGCCATTTTTGGTGGATTCATTACTCAACCTCGATTGGCGTTGCGTCCTCGTCAAACGAGTTCTAGTATGTCACATTATTATTATAGCTCAAGCTACATTCGGGTCAATATGTGGGTGACATATCTTTCTTATATCCTTTCGGGTTTCATACGACGAGTATATAAAATTTTGTCCAAGGTGGAGATTGTTGGGTTAATATGGCCCAAATTTTATTTGGCCCAACTTCACAACAAAAGAAGGTCGGTGCTCTAGTTACTTTGATCAACATCATGTTGATTTCTCATGATTTCTCTATAAATCATATGGAAAAATCTGGAGCATTTTCTATTATGTCGGCAAATTAAGGAGCTAGAATTCTCTTGAGAATTCTTTCACTAACCGACTTAAGCAATGCTTAAGCATTACCGACATTACTTGCATTATAAATATATGACTTTGGGCATTTTATGGAGCATCATAAATCCACCATCCCACACTCCTCCAATGTTTCATACGGCTCCGATCCTCTTATACACTTTATAAGTGTTCCTCCTATATAATATTTTGGCTTAGAGAGATGTTACCTACAATGTGTAGGTTTGTTATTGTTAGCTCCATTATGGAGATTCGACTCTCTAAGATATTATGAGGTCGGAGATTTCCTACAACACACAATCTCCTAATCCACTATTATTTGTACTACTCCCAGTGAGTTTATATTATAGTGAGAGTTCTATTTGTACTACTCACCCTAATAAGTTTCGGGTGATTCTTGTACTCTCTTATTTTCATATAGTGGATTTTGGGTACTCGTCGTCCGTGGGTTTTTTGCCTCTATTTGAGGATTTTTCCCACGTTAAATTGTGTGTCCATTTTTTACTACTCTTCTTGCCACATATTTCCAACGCTATTATTTTTCTCAATCTCTACATCTTTAATCTGCTTCCGCTACGCACTCACAACCCTAACAAAAAATAACAAAGAAATTAAATGGTATAGGTGCCATAGTTTCTTCGAACTTAGTAATGGAAGTTCGAGAGAGATTAAAAGAGGGAGATGGAATAGTGAGTGGAGATATATCGAGAATGTTTGCATGTGTACACAGATTTACAAATATAATACTCTCTCTTCATCTCATTTTATTTGATTAATTAGTTACTCCTCCCTACCATGTTTTGTCTATTTGGAATCCATGGCTAATTTAGCTATAATTTGTGAGTGGTTTATTTTGCTACATATGTAAAATATAATACTTTTAACCGACATGCATAATAAATATAGATGATTTAGTGAAGGTCGAATTATTTTTTCTAACTGACTTGCGGAGATTGTGTAGTATGTTTTTGTAGGTATTACTTGAGACTTGAGAGTATAATCGTTACTGTTGAATGGTAGTAATTCATCTCAAGATTTGCTTTAACATCTTCTCACCTTCGTTAATCAGAGTTTGTCTTGAATGGTAGTAGTATATACTCAACTCTATATGCCCAGGTGAATGTCATCTAACTTCGTTGATAAAGTCTTGTCCGGTGATATCTTATATTGTAATCGAATCTCATTTACATCAGTGCATTTAGTCTCTTATTTACCCCCAGAAAAACTTTATATATACATACCTCTGGACTCTGGTATCAACTTGCAACCATATAGAGAATGAGGGAGTGGAAGGGTGGTAAGCCCTTTCATCTTCCACCCACATGTTGTGGGTTCGATTCTCATCAGGGGGTTTGGGGGGCTTTGGAGTAGGTTGTATTTAGGTGCCCTGTGAGAGGGCGTTAATGTAATTTATCTTACCAATTTTTTTTAAAAAAAACTTGCAACCATATATGTGTGAGTATATTCTTTTAATTTTTTTCATTGTTTACCTTAGACTTTTTCAATACTTCCTTTACGTCAATATTTTGGACTTTGTCATTTTTTTTTTTAATATTGATATTGTTTCGGTCAAATTGTCATTGAGATGTATGAAAGTAAAATTGCAATTCATGTTCTTGAATGTCATAACTCTTCATCATTACTTGTACCTTTTAGTCTCTTACTAAATGTACCTATTTTTTTTTGGAAAAGCAAGCTAGATTAATTCAACGATAAATTATTAATGAGTACATAGGACGCCACCTTCGGAGGGGAGTGGTTTTCTCAAAGTTGCTCAATACCGAAAGGAACTAGCCTTGCTAAATGATGAGCTACAAAGTTGGCATCTCTTTTAAAATGAGACCAAATAAGAGAAGTAAAAGAAGAAGAAGTAGCTAAAATGTCATGAAGAATGATATCAAGAACCGAGAGAAATGTGGCACATTTGGTGAGGCGCTTTATGATAACCTGGCAATCAGACTAAAGTATAATATCATTGAAACTGAACCTCTTGGTCAGCCTTACAACCATCTCAATTGCCTTAGCTTCAGCAATTTCGGGACTCCAGAATGCTTTAACCCATCGATGGTTAATTTTTTATAATTTCATTCGGGACTCAATATAAGTTCGGGACTAAATGTAACTAGTTGCCTATTATCATCGATGGTTAATTTTTTATATTTGTTATTGAGAGAAGTTCCCAGTACATATGAGTTTAAATTACTTGTGGGTTCATGAAGAATGACTCAAATAAAAACTAATGGGTTATTTTATGACTAACAATTTTTTTTTTTTTACTTCGCTTCTTTATTAGTTTTACAAACACGTTCTTTTAATTGTTAATATTTTCAATTGTGCATTAATAAAATTTATAAATTTATATTATGAAATGAATCTAACAAAATCTCACATGATATGTTTAGTACTATATATTAGTGTTTAAATATTGTCAAAGTTAATGAATTTTAACTTTTAAAAGTAAAGAAATAAAGTAACTAAAAACAGATGAAGTATAACTTCTGTGCGGTCAAGAAGACTATACTCTTAACGAAAATTGTATGCACAAGCCCATTTGGAATAACTGGATACTTTATGAGAGGCGAGCTATACCCCATATTGAAAAAAGGTGATGAGAAGACTGAAGAGGGAGGAGTGCAAGCCCATTAAAAGGTTCAATATTCAGTGTTATCCACAGAATGGTAATCGGTAAACTCAACTTTTTTTTTTATTAACCTTTAAAGCTTTTTCATATGTACAAAGCTCATGGTTTGACTCAAATTAACTATGATACTATACCTGTGAATGCCATTAATTTGTACTTCATATGTAATATAATTATTTGAGAATTAAGGTTGACCTAATGGTTATAAGACCCTCTTTACATTCCTGTGATAGTGGTTCGATTCTCACCCTTACAAGAAGGATTCTCCATTTCCCTCTTCTTACAAGAGAATTCTCCTTACCTTAAAAAAACCTAATATAATTATTTAGTAGCTAGTGGGGTTGGGGTGAGCAAAAGTCCATCGTAGAATTTGTGGGTCATTGATCCTAAAATCAAGTCATTGTTTATACATCGTATCAGTAGAACTTCATGTCCTATACTCCCTGTTGAGAGAATAATTGTACTCTTGTACAGTATAATATATATATGAGATTGAGTCCCAGGCACCCGTATTAGGGTAAGTCGTATCATTATTCTCTCATGGTATCAGAGCAAGAAAAGCCTGATGAGTGGTAAATCCTTGTTCCCTAGCATGACGGCCCTTAATGATCTGCTCTTGAATCAATAACTTTTCCCGAACATCATCAAAACTCATATTACCAAAGAAGTGGGTAATACTAGTAGTGAGAGAATCATTGTCTTTCCCAAGTCCCATGACAGTATGTTGAATTAAATCACGAGATGAAACAGGAGCACCAATCGCAGCAAGAGAATCAGCAATAAGTTTGATGTCACGTAGATAAGTATCCATGGATTGAGATTCAGTCTTTGAGACATGTTACAACATACTTTTCAATTCCATAGAACGAGCCAAACTAGCATTCATAAAGCGGGATTGAAGTCTAGTCCATATTAACATCGAAAACTTAACATCATGCACCTCAACTATCATATCCTCGGACAAAGTAGCAAATAACCATGAATGAATAGTTTGATCAATGCGGAGCCAATGATAATATTCAGGATTCATGGAATCACGATTAAGATGATCAAGCAAATAAATCTCAGGCATTGCAATAGAACCATCAATCATGCCTAATAAACCATGGGATACTAAAAACGATTCGAATTGAGTACGCCAAGGTAAACAATTTTCAACAGTCCGAAGAACAGCAGTAACAATATTCTTCTTAACATTGTAAGTAGATGTTACCAGTGTGGAGGATAACGAAGCAAGATTCGGTTGGAGAGAATTAAAACCCGGCGGACCACCGAACCCAAGTGGGCGTTGGATGTTGCGGCGGTAGGCCGGGTGGCGAGCAAGGGTCGAGCCACCGAAAGCGGGGGGCAGCGACGAAGAGGAGGGCAGACCGCGAGACACAAAATTCCCCGACAAGGCAGCACCGAGTGGCGACGTGGCTGTGTCGAATAGCCGCTTGGACGTGGGGTGCGTGGGAGTCCATGTGAAGACCAAGGAGTCTGCACGGCTGGATGCTTGCGGGTTGCCGAGTGGTGCGCCAGCAAAGGAATGCGGCTGCGGACCAGCAGCCACCGGGGACTGCAAGGCTGTGCTGGAGGTGAGCACAAAGATGATGGTGGAGTGCGCCGGTGAGGAGGCCACTACTGACGTGGATGCAGAGGCAGAGTAAGAGGCCATCGATGCAAAAGCACAAGCAGTGATCGAGTAAAAAAAAATATTGGAAAGCGGAAGCAAAAACCAAGAACGTAGAATAGGGTTCAAAAAACCTATGCTCTTAATACCATGAGAGAATAATGATACGGCTTACCCTAATACGGGTGCCTGGGACTCATATATATTATACTGTATAAGAGTACAATTACAAGAATACCCTTAGTATATCTCTATTACATGTAGGGGTGTGCACAAACCGGTCCGGACTGGAATTTGGACCGGACCGGTCCGCCGAAAATCAGGATTCCGGTCCACCGGTCCGGTCCGATCCAAACCCGGAAAATTCCGATCCGGACCGGTTGGACCGGAATTTCTATTATTTTTGTAAAAAAAAAGTTTATATGTTAAAAAAAAATATTAAAAGGTAGAAAGTTAGAAACTTAAAAACCTACTATTTATTCTTTTAGGATTATTGACATTAAAATTATTAATTTTTAATGTATATTATTTATATATATATTTAAATAAAATAAAAAAGATTTTTTTTTTCAAAAAAAAAAAATTCCGGTCCAACAGGTCCAGGACCGACCGGACCGGGAAAATTCCGGTCCGGTCCCCGGTCCAAGAAAACCCCGAATTTCGGTCCATCGGTCCAGCTTCTCCGGTCCGGTCTGGACCAGGTGCACCCCTAATTACATGTATCCTTTAATTGTTATCCTATTGAATGTGGATACATATACTTGAGTAAATAGAGTAACAATAAAAAGAGAATATTAGTTTAGTAATAGAGAGAGTTTATAAAGAGCCCCTATATCACATCAACATGAAGAGAGAGTGTGAAACATAGGAATATTTAGTGGAGGGATCCCACATTACATGAATTAAGTAGGTTGGGTGGGGGGAAAATTTTTCATTTAAGGTAACAAGATAATTAATAAATTGGCCAAAGTAGTTGTAGGACAATTATTGAGTACGAAGGATGCATAAAATTCACAATATTTACTTTAAAATATATAATTATTTATGAGATTGAGGTGGTGGAGTAGTGGTATTGCTTCCCATCTCATATCCCTGAGGTCTAGGGATCAAACCTCATGGGGACTTATTTGAGGAATTCCCTTTATTCCCTTCTCAAGTGAGTCCCCTTCATTTTACCATAAAAAATATTCGTAATTATTTATTCATATATAGTAGTATTTATGAAATATATGTGAAAGAAATAGTAATAATAAAAAGAAACAAAGGGAGTAATATGTATGAATGTAAAATGTTGGTCATGAGATTCTTAGAGCACCGTTATTCATGAGCAAAATAAAAGATTATAAGACCAATTTTAAATTTTGGGGCTTTAACTATGAATGAGAATAAGATTGTGGGGGTAATTTAGGACGAGCGAATACACGATCGGGCATGGGAGTGGGACCCCACCGCCCGATTCGGCGAAAGTAAATTTTTTTTGCTCCTCTTCCCCAAGTCAAAACGCAGTGTTTTGCCTGGCAGAAAAGCAAAAAAAATATAAATTATGACAGGAGAGAGAAAAAACACAATCTTACAAATATTAGAAATGCAATATCTTAAAAAATACAAAACCAAAAAAAATAAAAAAATTATCAATGGCTCTATTTTTGTGAGCTCTACAAATAGAGACCCATTTTGAAATATTTTGGACAAATTTTTTTCTTACTATTTACTAATTTCCTATAATTTTGCTTATTTTATATGAAATATCTTCCATTTTTACACTCCAAAAAAATAATAAATAATCTTTTTGTGCATTTAATTTAGTTAATGATAAAAAATTTATTTATATATTTAATTAATTAATATTTTTTATTAATTATTAACGGATATTTTATATTATTAAGAAATAAAAAGTAAAAATATTGTATAATGGTGGTTGGGTGATGAGAGAGAAAAAGTACTTGGGTGGAGTAAAAAAAGTAAGAGAGAAAAGAAAAGTAGTTGAGATGATTTTTTTTATTGTTCATGGTACTGGTAGAGACTAGAGATGATAGTTGGGAAATGATTGTGTGTTGCTATTTTTTAGAGAGAGAAAGTTAAAAAGGAAGTGGGATGATTTTTTTTAAAGATTATGGAGGGTGCTCTTATGAAGTACAAACTGAGAATTGATCACAGGTGAGAATAATTGTTTTTAAAGTTGTAAGAAATTTGCAATAAACACTATTTTGTCCATAACTAAAGTACTAATTCCAACTATTATTTGACCAAGCTTTTATGACATTTTTGGTGGCACAAAAATACTAATTCCTGTTTTTTGTTTTTGACAGGACTAAATCCTGCTATTTGACCAAATTTATCACTGCTAACTTTCTGAACTTCTATTTATCGCCCCCAAAAAAGTTGAAATTACATTTATAACCTTTTCTTTCTTTTTCCCTAAACCACCCCCACCACCCTCCATCTCCTGCCACCTCACTCCACCACCATCCACCTCCTGCCACCACCACCCCCATTGCCAGAACCACCAGCCCCACCTCTAGTCTTCTCTCTTTCCTCTGTTTTCAGCCCCACCGCTGCTGATTATGGTGGTGGTAATGATCGTCGATTGATTCTTCAACCCCTTGAACGACGTCGCTTTCGTCGATCAAAGTCTGGGATTCTTGCAACTGAATAGGAGAAGGTGAAACGCTTAAACACTGAAAAAAGATCAACCCACTTCTCGGCTCGACAAAACGAGATAATCAAAGCAGCATGTGAGGATACTGTTCTCTTAGGAATGTCATCAAACAACTTTTGTGCATCATTCAGGCCAGACGTTCGGGCCATGGGAGGAACGTCCTGGCCAGACGTTCCTCCCCATCGCCGCGGTATAAAAAAAAATTCGCTTTCAAGGGTGGTGGAGGAGGTGGCTGTTGGCGGTGGTGTGTGGTGGTGCAGGTGGTGGCTGGTGGTGCAGGTGGTGGCAGGTGGTGGAAAAAAGAGAAGGGGTAAAATAGTCTATTAAAAGTAGATCGGGGCGATTTTAAGTAATTTTGGGGTGACGTTTAACAATCCCCTTAACTTTTTCTCCCCTTTTCTTCGTTGTTTTTTTTTCTCCCTTGTTTTTAAGTTTTTTTTCCCTTAATTACATTTCAAGCTTAATAATTAGGGATGGCAACGAGTTGAATTGGTTATAATCCGACTCTGACCCTACAAAAAATCAAATTTTAAATTCGACTCCGACAATCTGAATCCGAGCGAACTTAAAATCTTAACATCTGAATCCGAGCTGGTCCGAGTTTTTCTCCGCCCCATTTTTCTAATAGAAGAATCTTAATGTTACATAAATAATCTAATCATTACGTCCTCCGTCCCAGAATAGTCTGAACACTTTCCTTTTATGTTTGTCCCAAATTAGTTTGAACACTTCCAATTTTGGCATGGTCCCACTATTAATATATTATTTCTTTTACATATCTTTGGCCCACATTCTACCTTTTATCAATATAAAGTTTATATAAATTTTTTACATAACTTTCTCTCTCCTCTAATAAAAAATACCACACCAACTCTTATCACATCAACTTTTTAAATAAAATAACATTTGATAACCATACTACAACTTATCACCTTAAACTACGTGTCCCAACAAGTGTTCAGATCTTTCTGGGACGGAGGGAGTACTATTTATAATACATGATATGATGTGTGTGGGCTGTGGCTATATATTTTTGGAGTTTTGACACATGTCTTTTATATAACATACCTAAAATAATATTGATATAAAAATAAGATTAATTGCCTCAAAATTAGAGTCAGAGTACGAGTACATTATATATACATAAAAATAAGACTAATTGCTTCACAGTGGGAGTCAGATCGGATGATTTAGATTTTTTAAGGGATTCGACTCTGACTCGCCTCCAACTCAGAGTCGGATTCGGATTATTTTCTTTCAAAATCGGCTCAGACTTTTTCCTTCGAATCGGATCGGAGTATCGAACCATAATCAGATTCGAATTGAATTGCCACCCCTATTAATAATCATTTGCTTAAAACTGATTTTTTGCCGAATTTTTTTGAAAGGCCCCCTAAAAAATTTCCCCCCAAAAATTCTGCCCAAAATCTGGCTTTTTCAGAGTCGGGCTAGACTTAATCAGTATCAATCCTTATCAAACGAGGTATAACTAAAAGAGTCTCTCCCATGCTCTGCTAGGGTTTGAGTGTTCTACTTGATTTTTTAAGCGTTATGACCCTCGCGAGGGCAAGATTACAATCACCGTGGCTGATGATCTTGTACAACGTTGCGCGAATTTAACCATTACAGAAGAGGAGGAGGAAATCGTTGCTCTCATAGGTGATGCTGATGAGAGTTGCGATTAGGACATATCACTTTCGATTGTTGGGAAAGTTTTGACGGACCGGCCTTATAATTTTGATGCTTTCAAACGAACTATGAATCAGATTTGGGCTGTTTCCAAAGGTGCGATCTTTCGATCGATTGAAAACAGCTTGTTCGTTGTTCAATTTGCCCATGCCAGAGATAGGGCGAAAGTCCTTGACGGGAGCCCTTGGACCTTTGATCAGAATTTAGCCTTGATGACTGAAATTAAAGGTAGTGTGCAACCTTCTAATATCAAAGTAACACATTGCCCTTTTTGGATTCGAATCTATAACTTGCCCTTGGATAGTAGATCTGAGAAACATGTGAGAACTATTGTCAATGCTTTAGGAGAGGTTATGGAGGTTGAAACTGACGAGATTGCATGGGATAAATCCGCAAGAGTTAGGATTCGTCTCGATATCACTAAACCTTTGAGACGAATTCAACGTATTCGAAATAAAGACGGGGGTATCTCTTTGATTGAATTCAAATACGAGAGACTCCCAACCTACTGCTACTCTTGTGGTATCATAGGGCATATAGAAAGGGATTGTGAAAGGGTCCCTGAGGAAAACCGTAGCATGGAGAAGCAGTGGGGTGTGTGGCTTCGTGCCTCTCCTCGACGGGGCAGGTTAAAGATGCAGGAGGAAGCAAAAACTTTTGCAAAATGTCGCAAAGCTCTCTCTTTCCCTAATGTGAGGTAGGTGTGTGATGAACGTGTGGTGATGACTAGGGTTGAGGAGAATCAAAACCATGCTTTGATCGAGGTGACTAGTACTACGAGCCAGGGAGCTGCTGTGACCCCGATGAAAGATCAGACATACGAATCTGATGAGCTTGTTGAAAATGGTGTTGGTGTACAAAAGTGTGTGAGGGATGTGGAAGGGATGGTCTCAAAGTGCGAGAGGGAGATGGGAGGTGTGTTGGGAAAAGTAAACTGTGAGAAGAGGTTAGTGCAAGAGGGTTTGACTTTGGTGGAAAGTGATTGCATTAAAGGGGTTGGGGATGGATTTAAAGTGGCAGAGGGTGGGTCCATGATTATGGACCAGGGAGTTCACATTGAAGAAGAAATGCGTGGGAAACTTGATGAGGGTGGGTTGAGGGAGGAAGCCGATTTAGGCAGAATTTATTCGCAGCAGAGAGAGGAGTATGAGAAAGATGAAACAAATAAGGATAACTTGAATGAAGGGGCGAAGAGGGATGAGGAGGAGAAGCTCACTGAAGGGAAGGAATGGGGTCCTAGGAAGGAGGTAACTGGGAAGGGGATAGAAGGAAGAGAGGAGGTTGATGGGCAGTATGGTATTGATATGGTCATGCATGACCAGGTGAAGGCAAAAGGATGGAAACAAATTCAAAAAAAAGAAAGTGGGGGTAGGAAATGATAAGAAGATGGCAGGGAGTAGGAGAAAATAGAGAGAAGGAGGGGAGGAGCTAAGGGATGAACTGATAGGGGAGAGTAAGAGAACAAAAATTGGTGATTTCAACAACGCAGATACGCAACACCTTACTTCCAAAAATGGTAATGTGGCGGGCCCCACTCCCTGGGCCCTCGGTGATCAATGAATCATATCTTAGTGTGGAATTGTCGGGGATTGTGAAGCATCCCGACAGTCAATGCGCTTAGGCGTGTTGTGATAAATGAGCATCCCATGTTAGTTTTCTTGCAGGAGACGAAACTCAAGCAAGGTGAGATGGAGCGTGTTCGAAGAAAAATTAATTTCAAAGGTATGTTGGCTGTCGACTGTGAGGGGGAAGGACGAGGTAGAAGCGAAGGTCTTGCACTGCTTTGGCGGGAGGAGTGGTCGGTTGATATTCAAACTTTTTCTATCCATCATATTGATGCGTTAGTTTTGGGTACTGGGATGGAAGAGTGGCGGTTTAGTGGTGTTTATGGATGACCCGAAGAAGGCAATAAGTTCAAGACTGGCGAGTTGCTTAATAGTCTCTATGGTGGGGATCTAACCCTATGGCTGTGTGGAGGTGATTTCAACTTGATGTTGTGGTCTAATGAGAAGAAGGGGGGGAGAGATTTTAGATACGAAGATGCTGCGATTCTACGAAATGCTATTGATTTCTGTCATCTTGAGGATATGCATTTTGTAGGACATCCGTTCACCTGGACTAATAATCAAGGGGGTGAAAAAAATTTGCAAGAGCTTCTCGACAGATTCTTTGCTAATCAAGGATGGAAATATATCTTTCGGGCTCTTTTGTGACCCATTTAGAGAAACGGAAATCTGATCATTTGCCTTTGCTTCTTAGTCTTCGAACGAGTTTGAACACACCTAGGGAGCGAAAGAAAAAACGCCTCTTTAGGTTCGAAGAAATGTGGACAAAAGAAGATGCTTGTGAGGATATTATAAGAGGTGCTTGGTGTAAGAGAGAAGATGCAAAGGGGAATTTGGTGAGAACCACGATGAAACTGAGGGAGTGGAGTAAAAATCAATTTGGCGATTTTGCCAAAGAGATGCGAGGATGCCAAGAACAGATGCGCAAGTTGATGGAAGGTGAACAAACATCGGAAGCTATTGAACAAATGAGGATGATTGATTTGCGTATGGATGAACTTGAAAGCCGAGAAGAGATGTATTGGAGGCAAAGAAGTAGACAGGATTGGCTTAGGCATGGAGATCGTAACACAAATTTTTTTCATGCCAAAGCTAAGCAACGTCAAATCCGGAATTCCATTGCAAAAATTAAAGATGCAGGGGGTCTTGAATACGTTGAGGAGCCCGAAATTACTGAGGTGCTCACCCAACATTTCGAGACTCTTTTTTGTGCAAATGAAGGTGTTGACATGGATCCAGTCCTCGAAAAGATCCACGAAAAGGTGCCTGTTGATCTGCAAAATATGCTTGAGGCTTTGCATAGTTCTCGAGAAGAAGTTCAGGAAGCTTTGCATCAAACGCACCCCACCAAAGCTCCAGGACGCGATGGTATGTGTACTCTGTTTTACCAAAAATTATGGAGTATAGTTGGCATGGATGTAGAAGAAAAAGTCTTAGATATCTTAAACAAGGGTGGGGATATTAGGTCTCTAAATCAGACTCATATTGCTATAATTCCGAAAAAGAAAGTTTGTGAGTCTCCTGTTGATTTTAGACCTATTAGATAGTCTTTGTAATGTCATGTATAAATTGGTGTCAAAAGTCCTTGCTAATAGATTAAAAAGAGTCCTCCCTGTTGTTATCCATGAGTCCCAAAGTGGTTTTGTGCCGGGTAGATTGATAACTGATAACATTCTTGTGGCTTATGAGTGCTTTCATTATTTAAGAAAGAAGAAAAAAGGCAAAGTGGGGTATATGGGTCTTAAGTTGGATATGAGCAAAGCGTACGATCGAGTAGAATGGTATTTCTTGGAACAAATGATGATCAAATTGGGTTTCCCCTCGAGGTTTGTGAGTCTTATTATTGAATGTGTGAAGACAACATATTTCTCTATCCTCGTGAATGACCAACCATCTCGGAGTTTCACCCCCTTCCCGGGGCCTTAGACAAGGAGATCCGCTCTCACCTTTCCTGTTTATCATTTGTGCGGAAGGTCTATCTTCTCTTCTGCGTGATGCTGAGGCAAAAAAAGAAATTCATGGTTTGAAGATAGGAAAGAAGGTAGATGCGATCTCTCACCTTTTCTTTGCAGATGATAGTTTGTTATTCACAAGAGCAAATGAGGAGGAAGTTGATAAGATTTTATACATTCTTGGCACCAATGAGGCAGCTTCAGGTCAAAAATTGAATATGGAAAAATCAGAAGTTTCTTTCAGCCGAAACATTGAGCAAGAGAAGTAAGACATCCTTCAGATGAAGTTAACATTTAAGGCAGTGGAAGAACATGAAAAGTACCTTGGATTACCAACTTATATTGGTAGTTCAAAGAAACGAGTTTTTCAATGTATTCATGAAAGGATCCTGAAAAAGCTTAAGGGGTGGAAAAAAGGTTTTTTGTCACAAGCAGGAAGGGAAGTTCTAATCAAGGCCATTGCACAATATGCAATGCAATGTTTCAATATTCCGGTGAGTATCTTGAAGGAGATGGAAAAAGTGTGTCGAAGCTTCTTTTGGGGGCAAAAGAATGATGAAAAGAAGATGGCATGGGTGGCGTGGGAGAAGGTCTATGGCTCGAAAAAAGAAGGTGGGTTGGGCATGCGCAAGCTAGTGGTTTTTAACAAGGCTATGTTAGCTAAGCAAGCATGGCGTGTTTTGAAGTACCCAAATTCGTTGATGGCAAAGGTTTTGAAGAACAACTATTTTCCCAACACCACATTTATAAAGGTAAAGGTGAGCCCCATGGCTAGTTTCACTTGGAAATCTATCCTCTCATCTCGTGATTTGCTTGACAAGGGCATTCGAAAAGTGGTGGGAAATGGGGTAAATATTGACATATGGGACGAGCCTTGGGTTCCTACATTGCCTAAGTTCCGGATTTTATCAAGAGTGAGGAGCAGTGATGCGCCAAAGATTGTGAAAGATTTAATTGTCCAAGGAGCGTGGGACAAATAGGAGTTAACGAAATGGTTTTCGAGCTGGGAATGTGAAGAAATCCTTCAAATCCCGATCCCGCTGCAGCAATGTGAGGATACATGGTGTTGGCATAATACAAAAAGTGGAGAATTCTCGGTACATAGCGCATATTATATGGAGCTTTCACAACGCAAGAGCGAACAAGCCACAACGTCAAATGACAATGCAAAGCAGATATGGAGCAAGCTATGGCAAGCACAAGTCCCCACAAAAATTCGTCTTTTTGGATGGAAAACCCTGCACCATGGTCTGCCTATGCGTGAGAATTTGTTTAGGCGAGGTTGTGACGTTGACAGAGTATGTCCTCTGTGTGGGAATGAAAATGAAACAGTTTGCCATGCTTTGTGTTTGTGCCTAGAAGTTCAACTAGTATGGAAACTTTCTCCCCTGAGACTCGAGGCTTGTGATGGGCTGTGTGTGTCTTTTTTGGGTTGGGTGCAGTACTTGGCATCCAAATTTAAGGCTGATACATGGTGGGACTTGTTTTGGAGCCTACTATGGGGCATTTGGCTGAAACGCAACGCATGGGTCTTCGAGAATCACAAGCTAGAAGCAATGGAGGTGGTGGGAACAACTACAAGTAATGTGGGCGAGTTCTATGCTGCAAATGAAGATATGAAGCTGAATTCTCCCATGGCTAGAAGTGGAGCGAAGATCTGGCAAGCCCCGAGAGATGGATGGTTCAAGGTTAACTCGGACGCGACTATTTTTTAGGATGGCAAGGTTGGGTGTGGTGGAGTTATGAGGGACAGTGTGGGGGATGTCATGGTGGCCACGTCTTGGTTGATGGAAGGTGGTTTGGCGGTGGATGAAGCGGAAGCGGTGGCTCTTCGTCATGCAGTGAAGATAGCTATTGAAGCTGGCCTCCTTGATATTGTGGTTGAAAGTGATAATTTGAAACTTATTAATCATCTTAAAAAAGGTTGGAAGGAGAACACTAGTTTTGGTAATATTGTAGCAGATATTTTAGATCTTGTTTGTGCTTGTAGTAAATTTTCATTTAATCACGTATGAGTAGGGATGGTAATAGAGTTCTTCGTAAAACTTGCTTTCACCTTAAGAGGGAAGATAGTGATATGAGAGTTTGGATTGAAGAGATTCCCCGGAGGCCTCGGGGTTTGTAATTTCTGATGAATGAATGATTGTCTTTTCCCGTCAAAAAAAAAAAGAGTCGGGCTAGACTTGATCGCCTCTAAACCGAAAAAACCTCAATTTTAGCCACGTACACACTATTTGACTATAGTACTGTACACATGGTTACATGACTTGCATCCCACATTCCCACTTATTTCATCATGTAAACATCACATAACATTTTTTATTTCCCTGGTTGAAAATCATACTACTTTTTTATTTCTTGGACAAAAAAATAAAATGTTTGATTCCCATTCTATTATTATTCACATCCACCAGCATCAGATTCCCCTCCCAAAAAAATCCCCAAAAATTCCCTCGAATTCTCCGACAACCACCTCCAAATGCTTTCTCTCTCCTCCACAACCACCGCAAAACCCTCGCCGTCGCCATCTCCGGTGAATTTCCCGGCAAAACTTTATTCTCTCTCCAACATCACCGCCACTCTCTCCTTCTCTCCTCGCCGGAGAAATTTTCATGGCGTCAAAACCCTAACAATTCGCAGCATCGACGCCGCACAATTCTTCGATTACGAATCAAAACTTGCCGCCATTAACACAACTTCATCCTCTTCATCTTCATCTTACTCGAAGCTCAAGATCGCAATCGTAGGGTTCGGAAATTACGGACAATTTCTCGCGAAAACCCTAGTTTCTCAAGGTCATACTGTTCTCGCTTATTCTCGCTCTGATTACTCCAAAATTGCTGCGAATCTTGGTGTTTCTTACTTTTCTGATCCTGATGATCTTTGCGAAGAACATCCTGAGGTAATTATGTTGTGCACTTCGATTTTATCAACTGAAGTTATGTTGAATTCGTTACCATTGCAGCGACTTAAACGATCGACGCTTTTTGTTGATGTTTTATCGGTGAAAGAATTTCCGCGTAATTTGTTTCTTCAGACTTTACCGCCTGATTTTGATATATTATGTACTCATCCTATGTTTGGGCCTGAATCTGGGAAAAATGGTTGGGGAAGTTTGCCGTTTGTTTATGATAAGGTTAGGATTGGGAAAGATGAGGGTAGAATTAAGAGATGTGAGAGTTTTTTGGATGTTTTTAGGAGAGAAGGTTGTAGGGTTGAGGAAATGACTTGTGCTGAGCATGATAAGTTTGCAGCAGGGTCTCAGTTTATTACACATTTCTTAGGGAGGGTTTTGGAGAAGCTTGATTTGGAGGATACGCCGATTAATACGAAAGGGTATGAGAGTTTGTTGAATTTGGTGGATAATACGTCGAAGGATAGTTTCGAGTTGTTTTATGGGTTGTTTTTGTATAATCAGAATGCGATGGAGCAATTAGAGAGGTTAGATTGGGCATTTGAGTTGGTTAAGAAGCAATTGTTTGGACACTTGCATGGGTTGCTAAGGAAACAGTTGTTTGGGTTTTCTGAGATAGATGAACGTATTGGGAAGGCGAAGGAGATACAATTTCTATCTGATGTTGCAGAACAGAATGGCTCTGCCTTGTCTCCTAGGGAGAATGCAAATTCGGAGAAAAATTGAGGATTGTAGTTGGGTTCTTTGATTTGGTTTTGCAGTTATTGGACATGAAATTTGTAGCTATTAGTTTGTTATGAGACTGCCATTTAAGGATTTGGAAGTTGGTTTGAAATTGGATTGATTATGAAGCAATGGTTGGGAACTTATGCTGTGTGTCTGTAGAATGTCTAAGGGATGGTGGAGTATATTGTTCGCGCAGTTGCTTTCAAGTTGGTTAATAACTCCTGTTCTAGCGAGGCTTCTCAGTTATGCAACAATAACGGTTCGAAATGGAGGTGCATCTAACATGTTCAATGCAAAGAAATTTGATGGCAGGTGCATCAGCAAGCGAGGTGAAGTGGTCTAATGCTCCAAGCATGGCTGTGGATTTCCTGTAAAATTCTTCTCCTTTTCTCAATTTTGAATGTCAGTGTACATTTATCTCTGTTTTCAGAATAAGTTGCTTTTTTTTAATAAAGAAAAACACTCTTTTTTTATGCTGAGCAAGAATTTGTTGTACAATACAAGAGCACACTTTCTGCTATGTATGTAGCATTATGAAATATGAATACACAAGTTTATCTTTAGTTAAACTTACAAATATCTTGTGCCAAATTGAGCCCTTCTTTCTGTTTCTTTGAAAAGAGGGATAGTGTTATACTTGGTGCTTTTTCTATTGTAAATTTGTAACAATTGGATTTTTACACTATTTACCCACCACCCTTCCACTATCTATTGTGATTTTCATGTAAGGAAAATATAGTCATGTTGGGTCTTGCTAGATCCGTCTCGATATATACTTTCAAAATATCAAAATGTTATATTTTTTACTAAAAAGTAATTAAACTATTAAAGATATTAATAATTAAAGTTGTGCATTGGCAAGTGTGAAAACTCAATTGTTGCAATAGAAAAAGAACATAGGAAGTATATGATGTATGCTGAAGTATATTAGCCATTGCTAGTTAATATTGATGATTTCTGCACTTATTACATGCTTGAATATAGATCATTAAGGAGACATTTGTGCTTAAGTAAATTATCTCGTTCATGTCTTTATCCCTCAATCCTCAGATGAGTAGAAGAAAGATATTGTCTTCAATTTTGGGGGTCACAACAGCTATGAATTTTATGTGCATCTCTTGATGCCTGGTTAAGGCAATTCTTGTGCTGTAGTGTGTTTGAGGAAGTTTTGATATTGGTTGAAATCATTGTATCTGCTTCAATATGTATGATTGTCAAATACTTGTGCTGTGGTGTGATCAATCAGTCATTCAGTTAAACTGACGTCTCCTATTCTTGGTAGAGACTAGAGACTGCTGTTTTAACTATACTTTTGTGCTTCAAGTACGGGATGTTATTTCAGTTACTGGCTTGATTGGCTGACCATATACTAATAGCGGCCTGCCTTTGTAGACGGTCATAAATAGTGATAATGATAATGAAATTACAGGTAAATTTGTAAAAAGACATGAAAAATACACATGTTTGGGAATGAAGAAGATCCATTATCATGACTCATGAGCAGTAGCAAAAACTAATTTTTATGATATTACATCTAAACTCATTATTGTTAGTTTGTTACTGCCATTTACGACACCTATCAAACAGGTTGTAGTAATTTTTAGTCGTTTTTTTTTTTTTTGTACAAATTATTATGAGTTTGAACCTCGGCTCTACCTTTACTATGTTCTTTGTGGATGGTAAAAGCCAGTAAATGCTTTTCAACCAGAAGATTGTAGAATAAACTTTTTCACAAGTTGATATCACATAAAGCAAATACACTTGGTGAGAGTGCCCATATGTACAACTGTCTAATACGATTCTCCCTAAAGCAAGATTAGGGAGATTTAGATGTGCAATCTTTATCCCTTAGGGTGTCTTCTCTTCACCTATACTAAACTGATTTGAACTTAATAGACCTGATCAACCATTATATCACCTAATTGGACCTGATCAAACTTGAAACTCATTTTTAAAAGGTGAAGAGAAAACATCCTAAATAGGTCATTTTTCAATGACGTGCATTGCGAATGGCAACTTGGAGTATTACTACTATATATATCAATTTAAAGTTTCATTTTCGTGATAGCCCTTTCTCCTCTTGGATAGTATTGGAAATATACACTAAGATAATCCTTGATCTTCTTGTATAATTGTGGCCTTTCCTTGTCAATTAGCTCACTCAATGGTCCGATTTCTTTGTCAAAATGTGGAGAACATTGCATAGCCACTGATGTCCTTTCTTTCTCCTTATCTATCACCACCTTGTGCACTACACTCTTCAATATGCCGTTACTCATTATCTGCATGAGCACAACTATAATTCATAAGTTCTTGAGGCTTCTATTTTTTTATTACACTTGCTGGTTCTTTTACATGTTAGAATTAAAAGAACATAGAGATATCATAGAAAGACCATGCTCTTATTTTTTTATGAAAGAAAATCATTATGCTGAAAAAGCATGCAAGTGCAACAAGAAGAACATGCAAGTATGTTGATTAAAAGAACATGGAAATACGATATATAAAACATGGAGTTACAATGAAGAGAATACGCAACTCAGAGCATGATGTATGTAGGATTTAAATTGCGACGAAATTACCTCTAATTGGTCACCAATATTGATGAATAGGGCATCAGAAACAATGGGAACTTTAAACCACTGGCTATCTTTCAAAACTTGAAGACCTTCAACTTGTTTGTCTTGCAGAAGAATGGTAATTGCCGTACCATCAGAATGTGGTTTAAGACCTAAAACATGATCTGGAGATGAGCACGGAGGATAATAGTTGAATCTTGTAAACATATTTATGCCTTCCTTTCCTCCACATTCTTGTAAGAAAATGTCTTCATCTAAGTTGAGTGATCTTGCAATAGCTTTCAGGATCATTTCTAGTACTCTCCTCACCTTCATGGTGTACTCCTCCAATGTTTCTCTACAAAATGCTCAAATCTATCAGTTCTGTCATTGTTTATCTTAATTTGTTAATATATAACGACTTTGACCATTAGTATCTTTAATTACTTAGTAAATCAATAGTATCTTACACAATAATGTCAAAGTGGTGTATCCGAATAGTTGCAAAAATAAAAGTGGAACAAAGACAGCATAATTTTGAGGAGTATCATATAGTTTATAAATGTATGAATTGAATTATCACCTGAAATTTGGCAAATATTCAGGCCAAAGCTTGAAGTTCCGCTGTTCAAGAGGATGAACTCTGAGATGCAGTCTATCATTCCAGTTATAACTTTGATTTTCAGAAACTGTATCACCTCCATACCCTTCAAACCAATCTAATGTTCTGCAGTGCTTCTGCTTCACTTCTAGAGGCAGATCAAAGAATTCCCTCCCAACTTCACGAATTTGGTTAAGTAACGAGCTCGATAATCCATGATTTATAAGCTATAAGAACATCAACCAAATCACAAATTAAGCTTTACTTCATAGTGTTCTATTTAAGTGATTTTGACTTTATGTGAACTTAATTATGGAAACTTGTGTTTGTAACTTATGAAGCCGGTTATGAAACTTAACTAGACATTTGGACCCCTTAGGGGTTCTAACCATGGAGCGCGCAAATCCAAAAACACATAGTTTCTCCCCAAAAATCACTTCTCTAGTCGGAGAACGCATTAGGTACTTACCTAAACCGGTAGGTCCTTGAGCGGATCCCACATTAGCCCTAAGACTTACTTTCTCAAATAAGTTGGACATAACATGTTATAATTGAAGGAACGAAAGAAAAAAAAAATCAACAAAGAAAGAACACCTATTATGTGGTTCACTAGCAATGTGTTATCAACCTCCACCGGGTACATGGTGCACTAACAATTCCTTGAGTTACTAGAAGCGCGGGGTTCAAGGGACCGCAAATACCTTAATTATATGGTCTTAAATAAAACAAGAAGTAACGCAGAAAAGATAGATGATCATGGTGTCTAAACTCTGAAAGAGTGATGCCAAAAACAAACCTGAAAACAACCCCAAGAACTAATAGCTGTTTGAAGTTTTCGGAGCTCGTTTTGTAGTTGGTGTGATGATGAAGCTGATGAGAGAAGGCTAAGATCAATAATTGGACTATCCATATATTTAATATCAGAATGATTAGCTGATGATTTTTCTGGAAGTTGGTAAATATATCTTTCTGGGACTTGTTTTTCTGCAGATTTGAGTAGTTCTTGAACTGATTTTGATGGTAGTTCTAGCTTCATAGGAGAAACAGAGGATGCAGCCATCTTACTTGGTGAATGGTGATCCTAAAAGAAGATGGTGTGGGAAGTGGAGGAGATTACGAGAAAATTGGATCTGTTGATGCTTAAATTATTGCTTTCACTTAGGCTCCGTTTGGTAGGGCGTAAAACGTTTTCCCGAAAAACTGTTTTCCTCTATTTTCAGTTTTACATTGTTTAGTTGGCAAAAGAGTGTAAAACCATTTTCAAACTGGGTAAAATTACTTTCCGATGATGGAAAACCATTTTCCTTTCAAAATGAAGGGAAAATTATTTTTCTTATCTCTCTTGACACTCATCTCACTACCTCCTTACTTTCCCTTTCATTTCATCATTTTTCTTTACATGAAACCAAACAACTAAAAACTAATTTTGGAATTGTATTTTCCTTTGTAAATTGTTTTCCATGAAAATCATTTTACACTGAAAATGTTTTACGCCCTACCAAACGGAGCCTTAATGATTCTGGTAAGGCTAACAACCAGTCAAATGTTAATCCTCTCCTTTTCTCTCTTTGATTTTATGCGATGACTTGTTTGGGAGAGAGTGTTGGTAACTCATAGTGAGATGTCAAAATAACATCTTACAAGGGTACTAAAGTAATTTCATAAGTTGGAGGTATCAAAGTAAGTATAAGTTGATACCAAAGTTTAGTTAAATTGGTATCAAAGTTACACTTTGGTACCAAACTAATATTTTGGTACCAAGTAAGAGTTATTTTGATATTGGTATCACGGTGACTCTATTTTGGTATCAATTTGCCTGAACTTTGGTATCAGCTTATACTTACTTTAGTACTTCCAGCTTATAAAATTACTTTGGTACCCTTGTGAGATGCCATTTTGGCATTTCACTCATTATGAGACGCCAATCCAAATTCTTTGTTTGGCAATACTAGGTGAAAATAAAGTGAAAATGATAAGTTAGGTGAAACTGATAAAATAAAGTTGAAACTGATAAAGGACCTGGTTAGCTAAACTGTTTGCAAAATTAGTTGTTTTCCAAAATTTCAGTCACCTAATTTTGAAAAGGTAAAAATTTTAACTTATCATTTAAGTCATTTTAACCACCTGAAATTCTATTTTAGGTACTCCCAAAACACTACTAATCATTTTAGCATATAGAATATGTAAGCACTTTGTCATTTAAGGTAACTAAAATGCTATCCCAAACAAAGCCATCTATGTACTCCTTTCGTCCTAAAATAATTTTGACAATTGATATTTTAGAGTTTCACGACACATCTTTGACCATAATACACATTGAACAACATCACGTATAATAAGAGCTAAAGTTCTGCGAAATAAAAGGCGTATTTGATAGTAAAGTACTTTTAGTAAGGAGATATGCATATTAAATTAAATCTACCCACCATAAAAAGTTTGTTAAAAAGAATAAAGAAAGGAGATTGTTAAACATCTCTCCAAAATTTCTTAAAATCGCTCCGGGCTCACTTTTAATTTACTATTTTACCCCTTCTCATTTTTCCACCACCTACCTTCCCCCGCCACCTGCCACGACTTGCCACCACCCCACTTCTTTAAAAAATTGATTGTAATTGGGGCGATGGGAGGAACGTCCGACCAGGACGTTCCACCCCTTAACTAAAAAAATTCGAAATTTGGGTGGTGGAGGAGATGGTGGTGGGGCTGGAGGTGGTGGCAATCGGGGTGGTGGTGGCAGGAGGTGGTGGTTTGGGAAAAAAAAAGGAAGGGTAAAGTTGGAAATGTTTAATGAGCGATGTTTAGCATTCCAGAAAAGGAAAAAAAAATTCGATAGTGCTTTAGTGGAGGTTACTATGTCACACACACACTAGCTTACATATCCATTCTATTTTTATATGTTGTTATTTTTGGGCATTGACACTTACCAAAGCTTCTGATTTTTTTTTTTGAAGGAAACAACCACTAGTCATTTATCAAGGGACAAAATGTCCGAGAGTACATAGGGGGAAATCTCCGAAGGACAATGATTTTCCCAAATCTGCTGAACTCCAAAGGGAACTAGCTTAGCAAGATGATGGGTAACAAAATTCCCGCCTCTTTTGACATGAGACCAAACTATAGAATTAAACTGACAACTAAACGACAAAATAACTTCCAAGACACTATCAAAATCAGAATAAAATACTACTGCTTTAGAAAGACGGTTCACAAGTAATTGACTATCCGACTCCAAGATAATGTTGTCAAACCCATGGCTCTTGGCAAGCTTGATAGCTAGAATGAGAGATTTACTTTCCGCGACTTCCGAAGGCCACCATGCTCGAACTCGGTGTGTAGCCGCAAAGAGAACATCACCCTTATCATCTCTCGCCACTACCCCCATTCCTATCCACCCTTCCGTCGACAGAGAAGCATCCGAGTTTAACTTCACCACTCCAGTAGACGGTGCACTCCAACAGCTCGCACTCGGAAGGTTCCGTGGCACTGTGTTCGTATAGACTTGTTGCGTATATGTGTTGTGTTCGTGTGCTAGGCGCGCTACTCGAGCAAGAATGACCGCATTTGGCGTAGTCTTGCCGTTGAACACCTTTGTGTTTCGTTCCATCCATATACTCCACACAAGGATAGCAACTTGTTGCCACAGTTGCGCATCACTCGTCGTCCATGCCACCAGCACATCACACCAACTCTCTCCTACATTTGCCACCAAGTGCTTGCAGCCACTTTCTTCCCACAAGTCAATCACTCTCGGACATTGCACAAGGGCGTGGAAAGTCATCACCACCGCAACTTCACACCATGGGCACGATGCATCATCTAACATATAACGGTACTTGAGAAGTTCCCGGGTCGGCAGACTCTTAGAGCAAAGCCTCCACAAAAAGTGTTTTACTTTCGGAGAGACTTCCATTCCCCAAATCTCCATCCAGGCCACATGGAAAGCATCTAAATCCCCTCCCTTCCCAAGCATATATGCATTTTTTGTAGAATATAATCCATCTTTTGAGTAAGCCCATGTTAGAGAGTCATCAGGGGCTCTCATGCTAAGAGGGATGGATAGGATGCGTTGTTGATCTCTCTCATGAAAATGGAGTGAAATTAACTCAAAATTCCATTCCATCCTAGACATATCAATAAGATCACAAACCTTTGTAAGACCTTCAACTGGCGTGCTTGTGATGAATCTCCCTTCTTCTCCTACCACCCAAGGGTCACTCCAAATGTTCACCCGAGTCTAGGGGTGAAAGTTGTTCTGATAAAAACCGAAATCCAATCCAATCCAAACCAAATTAGTAATTCGGATTGGACTCAAACTATATTCGGATTGGATTCAGATTGAGTTTTTTTGAAAATTTGGATTCGGATCGAATCGAAATGAGGGTGATTGGATCCAAAATTCCAAAATAACCGAATAGTAGATAAGCCTTGAATTGTATAATTAGAATTGGGTTTAACAGATTCTTTCCAAAAAAAATCAAATGGTCGGGCGACCTTTCCCTTCCTCTAAAACTCTAACTGGCTAACTTCCTAATCACTATCGAAAAATTTATTGTGATGTTCGTGTCTAATTATGGGTTTGTATAAATTCGTTCTACTATCGAAAACTTTATTTTGATGCCAGTGCCTAATTTACTCGTCGGAAAAATGAAGTTTCAAAAATATGGATATTTCGGATCGGATCCAATCTATCGTGTGAAAATTTGGATTGGATTGGTTTGGACTCAAACTCTAATTGGATTGGATTCGGATTGGAAAATTGAAATCCAAATTTTGTTCGGATCGGATTGGATTAGGCCTAAATCCAAACCGTACACCGAACTTTCACCCCTACCCGAGTCCCATCCCCAATACGCCACAAAACTCCTTCTTTTATCAAAGCCTTAGCACTCCAAATGCTACTCCATGAAAAACTGCCAGCGCTCCCCAAAGAAGCATCAAGAAAGTCTCTATTCGGGTAGTATTTAGCTTGCATCACACGCCCCATCAGAGAGTCAGGACGCTGAACTAATCTCCAAGCTTGCCGACCAAGTAATGCATCATTGAAAACTCTCAAATCCTTAAAACCCATTCCACCCAAAAATTTAGGAGTATAGCTTCCCAACTTCTCCAATGTATCTTCCGATGTGGACCCGTTTGCCCCCAAAAAAACCGTGCCATAGTCGAGCTAATCTTATCCATGATCGAACAAGGAAACTTGTACACGCCCATCAAATATGTTGGAATAGCTTGAATAGCTTCCCAACTTCTCCAATGTATCTTCTGATAAGTATACATAACGTCATCGTTTGATCAGATACTTCATCTGTTTTTATAGTTACTTTATTTTTCATGTAAGGAAGTTTGATATGAATCTCTATATATTCAGTGTTGACTGATATGTTCTAATGACATATAACAAAGTCAAATTAATGTGTTTTAATGGTCAAGAGGTATTTTGAACTGTTGAAGTGAAATAGATACTTCAAAGACTGTAAGTGAAGGGTGTTCCTAAGAACTTATGTAGGAACAAGTAGTGGCATGGAATAGTTGGATTGTTCCTTGAGTTGAGGAACAAAGCAGAATAAGTCAAGATATTATCATTCTGAATAAATAAGCTAAAATTTTATCCTAGTTAGTTAGTTAGTTAGTTTAATTAAGATATTTATGATAATAAGATATCTTTTAATAATTATGGTTTTATAAGTTAAGAATAAATTAATAAGATTTAGTTGTTAGACCACGTTTACTAATTGTTAAGCAAATCGGTTTTTAAAATTCTTATCACTATACATAAATTTATCTTGTTGTTAATTTGTTCTATTTTATAGGTTTTAAGTTGGTAGCTAAGTGAAATATCTTAAGTTACTTGAGTTTATAAATAGTTCAATCTAAACTTCATGTTACTATGTGACTTGTATAACAAAACAATAGTTTACGAAATTCAATTGTCACTGCCAATTCTATTCTTAGGGCTTGTTCTCTTCGGCATAAAACAACTGAACTGAACTGATTGCAACTGAACTGAACTGAATTAAATTATAACTAATAATAATGATAATAATTTAGCTATCAACTGAACTGAACTGATTGCAACTAAACTGAATTGAATTAAATTATAACTAATGGTAATGATAATAATTTAGCTATCAACTGAACTGAACTGATTGCAACTGAAGTACTGAACTGAACTGAAAATAAGTTGGGGAGAACATGCCCTTAATAACAAGTGACATTATTCTTAAATACTCTATGTGTGTTTTGGGGTTTGGGATCTGTTTTTGGGATTGGTATTCCTAGAGGAATATAGGTAGTAACTCGATCAAGGGTAAAAGGATTTGGCCTCTTATTAGTGAAAGGGTTGAGTCTAGTATCTCTTTTGGTCGAGGTTTTTACTTCCGATTAGACTTCATGAGGCTTTTCTCGTAAAATCTCTCGTGTCTTTGCATTGTTCCTTTCATTGTTTATTTAATGAGTCCGTTTTTTAAGAGACGGTCTCACGTTAGTGTTAATGTGAGACCAGCTGATGTCATGCTGACATCACGCGCGTGCATCAAACCAAAGACACGGAAATTAGTTAAGCGCTTGAACCTATTAGTTATGCTTAGCCTTGAATTGCTTCCGGATGAATTAGTTAAGTCTTTGGAGTATATTAGTTAAGCGGTGAAGTACATTAGTTAAGTGGTGAAGTATATTAGTTAACCGCCGAAATATATTAGTCATAACATAAAAACAGATTATAACACATCTTATTTGTTCAATCACAACAATACCACATAGGTACATGTGTAAAAGGGACTAGATTTGCAAAAAGCGAAGTGTGGAAAACGTAAATCTCTTGAGCGGTTATAAACAACATAACCCCATGGCGATATGAAATCGAAAGAAAGTTCTCCAATCTCATTCTCAAAAGTCAAGATAATAAAGATGCGAAAGGTGCTTGCAAGAAGTTTCAAAGACTGCTGTGCAAGTCTAACCAAAGTCTTAACTACAAAACCAATTATAGAAGAACAATGCTCATCAAGTACAACTACATTGGTTATTTTAGACTCCGATCGTGCAAAAACAAATTAAAGGAAAGAAGTGTAAGGAAGAAAAGTAATTTTAAGAAGACTAAAAAAATAAATTCCAAGAACCAAACCGAAATTGGTTCAATTACTTCAAATGCTTTATGTTGTTTTAAGTTCTTTTTTCGGGTTTTGCTTTTGTATTTGACATTTTAGATTTATAAAAAAGTTATTTCTTCGTTTATATTGGAAACTAAATAATGCTCAATAGAGCTTAACTAATTATAGAACAACACTAACTAATGTACTGGATATGTTAACTAAAAAATAATGTAAGTCTACATATAGATTACCAGTTCTAAACTATTGTGCTAAAATACTTAACTAATTGGCCAAAAACATTAACTAATTCGCCAAAAATATTATCGTGAGAACTTGTGAGACGCGGTCCGTTTTTGAAAAACATATCTCTTGGATTTGGGCAGGTCTCACGTTAAGACTAATGTGAGACCGTCTTTTCCAAGAATTTGTGTTATTTAATTCCGTAAAAAGTATTAATAGTTCCTATCACTATATTTTACCCCCCTCTTGTAGTGTTTTTAGATAAACCAACGTCCATATTTAATTACTTTTTCCTTTCCCCCTCCAAAAAACATTAAGTGTTTCCTTTTACATATTCACCTGTTATTTTAGACCATTTTCCTATCTACTTATCTCTTCTTTTTCCATTGTCTTGTACTACCTATATAATGATAATAAAATAAGAGAGAAAGTAGAATATATATAGTATATTACATAAAGTAAAGCCTCCAATTTATTAATTATAGCAAAATGCTTCTGTTACAACTTGATATTGGACTGCCCACATTCTCCCAAAGCCACTACTAAAAGCTCCAACATTAAATTGCGACTTATAGTACAACACCACCACCTTTCTATTCAAGGCGTTTATTTTTATTTGTATGCTTTTAAATTTTATATGTATGTTTTTTCCAGGTGGAAAGCGATTTTATTTTACACGAATACAAACTTATTTCCAATAACTACTTTTTATATTTTGTTTTTATTGTCAATTAACTTTCTACACATGCACCTCTCAAAAAAAAAAAAATCTTTCTACACATACAGTTTTAAGATGATGATAGACAAAATAAATAGATAAATCAATCAACATGATTTAATGTTTAAATTACATTAACTATTTTATCTGTTTAACTTGTCTATCATCTAATAAACTGCATGCCGAAAAACTTGTATTAAAAACACCCAAACCAAGAATTGCTACTTGTAACATGCCAATATTATTATTAGAGCTTCAAGCTAGTGATGGATCTTTCTCCTCTTGGATAGTATTGAAAGAACAGATCACAAAAATAATTCTTGACCTTTTTGAATTGTAGGGGCCTTTCTTTGTCAACCAGCTCAGTAAATGGCTCTATTTCTTTGTCTGGGGGTGGAGCACATAGCATAGCCACTGATATCCTTTCCCTCTCCTTATCTATCACCACCTTGTGTATCACACTCTTCAATATACCATTACTCATTATCTGCATACATCCAAAATTATTTTCTTCATCACTTTATAACATGCAGGACCAGTTATACATGTCAACAAGATGTATATAAGAAACAAAAAAGCTGAAAGGTACTCCATACTCCTATATTTGCCTTTTGTGATAAAAAAACCCTACTACAGAGTTGTGTATAAATGGCTAAATTAGCAAACTTTGTTTTTCTTCTCTTACAAAATTAATGAAATCATACATATATTAGTAATATTTAACTAGTTATTAGGCCCCGGCTATGCCCCGAATAAGGAACATTTTTATTTATTAATATTACTTTAAAATAATAATACTAAATACCACTTGGTCTAGTGGTTAAGACTTTTGTATATATAAACTTGAAATCATGGTATCAAAACCTATACTATGCAATTTCAAAAAAAGTTTATTGTATGTGGATTACATGGAGTACAACCAGTGGCGGAGCCACGTGGTAACAAGGGGTAGCACGTGCTACCCCTGTTTTTGAAAAAAAAAAAAATGGAAAAAATCGCAAAAATAAGGAGACCTAATTCTTCTTCCTCAGCGCCGTTTCATTTGCCATTTTCACTCTCTCAAGTCTCAAACTCAGTCACTCTCTCAAACTCACTCTCTTGGAGATCGCGCATTCGGACTTCTCCTCCTCTCAGTCGGCTGGTCGTCGCCTCGTCGTCGTCGGTCCGTTCAAATAGTGGTGCGTTGCAGCGTCGGTCGTCGGAGACTCGGAGAAAATGGTGAGTTTCTGTTTCCTCAATTGTAATTTGAGTTAAATCTAGCCCTAAATTTGAGTCTCCTCTTAACTTTGATTGTTAGAAGATAAATCTAGCCCTAAATTTCGTGATTCCTGATTTTTCTTAGTCCCCTCTTACCTTTCTTTCTCTTTCCTCTCTAATGGCGGTTTCTCTTGTGTCCCGTAAATCGGTCGAGTGTCGGCCGTCGACGATTGAACTTTGAGCGAAGTCGATCCGTCGAGTCCGAGTGTCCGACGATTGAAGATTTCAAGTCAGCGTGATCCGTGAAGTCCGTTCAGGTAACTTATTTGCCCAACGATTGAAGATTTGCCATGACACACTCAACAATACTACACAAGCCAATGAAACTGCAATAGATATGCTTGCTATTTCCATGTTTAATCTATTTATGTTCCTATATTATAGTCTATAGAGTAACAAGCGGTTCAGGTAACTTTCTTCTATATATGTGAATATGTGATGTGAATATGTGCTGGTTTAGTTGGAATTTTGAATGTTAGGCTGAATTTTAATTGTTAGTTGTGATTGTTGTGAAGTATGATTGTTAGTTGAGCTGAAATTTTGATTGTTAATCTGAATTTTGATTGATTGTTAGTTGGGCTGAAATTTCTATTGTTAGTTGTGAATTTTGATTGCTAGTGAATTTGGAAAAAATTAGTCTCTTGTTTTCAGTTTTTAGTTCATTTATTTCTTGTTTTGTTGAATAACTTAGTCTCTCTTTATGAGATTTTTTCAAACCCTGTTATGGGGATTTTAGTCTCTGTTGTGGAGATCTCATTCTCCCCTATGGGAGTTGTGAGTATGGTTTTTTGTTTTTAGGTATGAGAAATTGTTCTCTTTGGTTGAAGTTCGAGACTCAACATGAAGGTATTGGAATCTCGGATGCGGTCAACATGACTCGATCAAGAATCTTCTTCCCAAACTATGTCGGAATGATAGACTTCCTCATCAATAATTGTTTGATTTAGCAAACAAGAGGGGATGCGTTGTATTGCTCGACTCGTTTCTTCGAAGACGAATTTGATTTAACCTTGTTTGATTGTATCTTGTTTTTCTTTAATACCTATTGTAGATCTTAGTTTGGCGCCTTCAATTAATGAAATTTCTCTTTAAAAAAAAGTAATGATTTTTATAAAATAACAAGAATAAGCACATGAAAATTAGTACTAGTTAACTAACTCATTTCTATGTTGCCAAAAAAAAAAACTAACTCATTTCTAAGCAAAAGATATACTCCCTCCGTTTCTTTTTAATCTACACATACACTTTTCTTTTTGGTCTGCTTTCTTTTTAATCTACACACTGTTCTTTTTTTATTTTTTGGTAACATGTCACATCTACTTTCTCCTCTTTTTCCACCCACGTCATCCACTTTTTAATATTTTAACCCACTTTTTAGGATCTCTCTCACTTTTCGTTTCTCTCTCCACCTTTTAGATTATCTATCATACTTTTGCACTTTCTCCTTGGTTCTCTCCCAAAGTGAAGTGTGTAGATTAAATTTGAAACGGAGGTAGTATTAATATAGATAGATTTCTCTTACATAATCCCAAAAGTTCACTTTATTGGTTTCTTTATAATGGTTACACTTGCATTTTCTCGGTGATAAGAGGTGACAATTATGAAATTCGTTTTTTTTTTAATAATTAATTATGAAATTCGTTATAACTTGGCCCTTTGCGAACAAACAAATCAAACCTGTTGTATACAAGATTGTAGTAATTGTTATGAAATTACCTCCAACTGGTCACCAATATTGATGAAAAGGGCATCAGGAACAATGGGAACTTTAAACCACTGGTTATCTTTCTCAACTTGAAGGCCTTCAACTTCATTGTCTTGCAGAAGAATGGTAATTGCTGAACCATCAGAATGTGGTTTAATACCTAAAACCTGACTTGGGGATGAACAAGGAGGATAATGGTTGAATCTTGTGAATATGTGTACACCATCATTTCCTCCACATTCATTAAAGAAGCTGTTTTCTTCTAAATTTAGTGATTTCGCAATGGCTTTCAGGATAATTTCTAGTACTCTTTGTACCTCCATGGTGTATTCTTCCAATGTTTCCCTACATTATTTGCCCAAAAAAGAATCATCTTTAGTTGCCACATTCTATGATCCATTCAAATTAGTAAGCTAAATCCTCGTACTTTTACCATTACATTCCCTTGGTCAATAATAATTTTATTTTAAATTTTCATTATTACTTATTTATAGATACTAACGATCAAGAGTGTTAAAAAAGTTGTAAGCAAGTTTATCGCCTTTTGTAATTGCTCAAGTACTGCATATCTTATATGCTCGTACTTGAATTAAGTGATAACTTCCCTATATTTTTTCTTTCCTTTGACCCGGCTGAAAGCCCTGTGCATGTTTGAGTAAATATATCAACAAAAATACACAATAGACTTATATACAACGGATTTTTGCCACCGCAATTTTTTTAAAGAAGTAATGTTGTACACAATACCTATTGAAATTTCTATTAATCATGATGTATACTATAATCATGTCGTATGCAATGGTTATGTACACAGGACCCTAAATTATATTATTGAAGTGATTAATCAATGGTGTATGCTATGTACCTTTGATGTACATGCACAAGACCTATTGAAATGTCAATTAAGTCTAAACAAAGAAATAAATTAAAGGAGTATCCTATATAGTATATAGTTGTATGCATTGAATTATCACCTGAAATTTGGTACAAAATCAGGCCAAATATTGTAATTTCGTCGATCAAGAGGTTGAGTTTTGAGACGCAATCTATCATTCCAGTTATAATTTTGATCCTCGGAAACTGTATCACCTCCATAACCTTCATACCAATCATGTGTTTTGCATTGCTTTTGCTTCACTTCTAAAGGAAGAGCAAAGAATTCCTTCCAAACTTCACGAATTTGGTTAAGTAATGAGCTTGACAAACCATGATTTATTAGCTGACAAAAAAATCAACAATTCACGAGATAAACACAACTAATCAATCTCCAAATTATGACCTTAAACACTACATCAAGTTGTATCCCTCCCCGTTAAAAAAAAAAAAATTTGTATCTCTCAATACTTCATCCTCATTTGAGGAAAAAAAGTATCACAGAAAACACAAATTCTTGTCTCAGACAGTACGTTAGACCGCTATCAGTTAAACAAAAAACATTAATAGTTATAAAGGTACATGACAAATTAAGCAACATATATCAAAAGTTAGTGATTTGACTGAATCTGAAAGTCTAATAGGAGACAAGCAACACTCCTAGAAAATATATGAGCATGGGGTCTAAACTCTTTAGAGTGCCAAAAACAAACCTGAAAACCACCCCATGAACTAAGAACGAATCGAAGTTTTTGAAGTTCTTCTTCATGAAGGTTTGATGATGATGACGAAAGGAGGCTAAGATCAATGATGTTACTATCCATGTATTTAATCTCAGAATGGTCATGATTAGTTGCTTTGTTTGGAAGCTGGTATATAAATTTTTTTGGGATTTGTTTTCCAGTAGTTTTGATTATCTCTTGAATTGGTTTTGATGGTTTTTTTAGGTTCATAGGAGAAGTAGATGATACAGGCATATTTGGTAATTCTAACACAAAAAATTATGGATAACAATTGTAGCAGGGTTCTTTGATGGAAATTTGTTAATGGAAGTTGTAGTGGGATTTTTATGTTTATGTTAGGAGAGTAATGCTTTTATAGTTGGATGTTAGTTTTTGTTCATGGTGGAGTGAAGTAGGCAAATAAGGGACAGCTTTTTATGAATGATTGGCCTTTTATTAAGGGTTTTTTTTGTTAGAAAGGACCTAATAAAATACAAGTTTTATAGGGAATGACCTAATAAAATTTTTTTTGTCTAAAAGGACCTATTAAAATACTTTTGATTGTTAAGAGGAACCAGTTTATCAATTTCAGGCCAAAAAACTCTATTTTTTTTCAGAAATTGAAGGAAATTGTCTGCGCGAATCATCTTCAAGCAATAAAATTCCTGTCAAATGTAGTTGTGGTGTCCCAATTGCAAAAAATCAACTCCGGAATATAGTAATTTTGGCCTGAAATTCATAAACTGGTTCCTGTTAACAATCGAAAGTATTTTAATAGGTCCTTTTGGACAATTTTTTTTTATTGGGCCCTACAAACTACAAACTTGTATTTTATTAGGTCATTTCTGACAAAAAACCCTTTTATTAATGATGCTTGGTTTGTTACATTTTGACATAATACATCATGCTCCTTATATAGTAGTAGTAGTTGGTGGTAGATCTTTCTAGACTAATAGTGCACACCGATAATTGGTTGAATAGGTTAAAAAATAATGTTTTTTCTCTCATTAACAATTTTTGAAAAAGAAAAAGAAAAATTCCAAACCCCTCTCTCTCCTTCTCTCAAAGTCATCACCACCATCTCAATTCTCACTATCTCCTCTCCACTTCAGCACCGCTACCCACCATCTCCTCTCCTTATTACGCCACCATCTCATCTCCACCGTACCATCCACCCATCTCTTCATGAAAGTTACATGTCCTACTACATTAATGTCACCTCGACGTCATCCACACCACCATCTCCTCTCCTAACATGTTTGGTTCACTATTAAAACCACTATGAGTATGTCATCCACACCATAGATACCATCACCACCGTGCATAACTCACCATCATGACAGATACGACCAATTAATAGGAGAGAGAGCGAGCTCATATTTGACCAAAACAGGGAGAGACCACATTGTTATTACAAATCCACCAAATCCGAAAAATCTTGCCATAATAGGATCTTTGATATCATGAGTGCCCAATCCAACAGCACCATGCCACCATCCAAATTTGTCAAGCTTCACATTAACTCATTTTTAGTTATACTATGGTATTAGGGAATGAGAATGACTTGTGAAGGACCAAAAAACGTTAAATATCATCGAAAAACCAAGACATGAATCAAACATATTTTTAAAAATGAAAGGTTCGGCTGAGTGAAGGTGAATAGAAGGGGATGGTGATGGTGGTGGCGGCTTAAGATGGGATGTGGCGGTTGGGGATGGTGGGTCTGTATGGTGGTGGGGTTTAATTTAGTTTTTTTATAATTAAGTTTAATAGTTTAGGGGCCATTGTAATTAATTAAGAGGGTTAGAGGGTCAAATTCAATTAACCAAGGTTAAACTAGTTAATAACCTATTGTAATCGGTTTATATTGGATTGGGACCAAAATAAGCAGATAGGATAGAAAGGTAGGGTTATTATGGAATTATCCAAAGGTGGGATTATTTTGAGCAGACGGGCAAAAGATGGGATTATTCCTGTCCATTTTTCCTATTTTATTACATGATTTTCTACAAGATTTTTCTAGATTAGTTTTCAACATTCTTCACTTATAGTTCTGGTGAAATGCTATTATGCTAACTACCACTCATCAGTTAGTGATAAAAAATGAAAAATTCGCAAATCTTACTACATACTTCCTCTATATTTTTTTAATTGCGTCTTTATTTTACACTATTCATCAACCAACTTTGTTAGGCTATCTCACATCATTATATAAAATAAAAAACAAAGTCAAGTGTGATCTTGTTATATTTGCCTCAATGCAAGGATTCCAAATATCAAATTTTTTATATTTTTTTTTACTTATACGCAATAGATATTGATGTTCAAAGAAAAGTCAGCACAAACGTTATATAAAATAAAAAACAAAGTCAAGTGTGATCTTGTTATATTTGCCTCAATGCAAGGATTCCAAATATCAAATTTTTATATTTTTTTTTTACTTATATGCAATAGATATTGATGTTCAAAGAAAAGTCAGCACAAACGTGAAAAACGAATTGCGGCAATTAAAAAACAGAAGTATATAACACTTTTATGTAAGTACATGACTTCGTATACTCTTTTTTTACCAATTCCTTTTCTCTTAATTTTTTGAAATTTTCTCTTACTTTTGAAACCTTTCTTATTTTCTCTTTTATTTTTTACAAATAAGGTGATATTCTTACTTTGTAATTCTCTTTTACTTTTTGTTGTTCTCTTTAATTAAGAAGAACATTCTAAGGCCTGTTCTCCCCAAACTTATTTTCGGTTCGGTTCATCGGATTCGGTTCGGTTGAGTTCGGTTTAAATGATAATCATTACTATTAATTAGTTATAATTTAATTTCGATTCGGTTCGGGTTTAGTTTTTTTAACGCAGAAGAAACCGCCCTAAACCACCTTAATGGAGAACTAGGAAGAACTTAAAAGAAATGGAGGAATTAATAAATAAACATGACAGTTGGAGTCTTGGAGAGGTGGATCAGTAACCAAACAAATGAATAAGAAAAGCATAATTTTCTATAGTTGTACCTTGTACGGTTTTTCCTAGTCTTACATTTGCGTTGATATTTACTACTATTTCAAAGTGACTCCCATACATGGTATAATTTTCTAAGCAATTTTGTTTTTCACGAAAAAGAGCAAAAATAAACGTCAAAAAATAACAAACAAAAAACATCCACTAAAAAAGGGGGAAAACCAGCAGGATTTCAATATTACAAAATATAACAATACTAGAAAAATGAAACTTAAACCTACTAGTAAACTTCTAGCATTAACAACAATATAACATTAATGAAGAAAAATATAACCCCATACTAAGTACTCCTATATATTAATTACCCCTCAGAAAAAGTAATCCTACTAATTTATTTATTACTGCTGGTTAATATAACATATTTCTCCTCTTTCTTCATACTCCCAGGAATACTAAACAGGTGCTAATTGTACTTCAGGTTGTGGTGGTACCGGTAATCTCGGCCGTCGATTGCAAAGTTTATTACATACGCAAACTGCTATGATAACCACTACTACTAATAATCCCAGTGTTATCATTCCAGTAGCTGCGCCGGGCGTAATTTTTGGAAAAGGATTAGACATAATATTGATTCTCTCAAATTACTAGTATCAATTAAAAAAAAGGGAAGGAGTAGCTAATAACTAGAGAGAATCTCGTTTCGTTTGTAATTTGAAGTACCTATCTAGGGTCAAATTTATAGTTGTCTTGTTGCATGATGCACGTAAAATTTTCCTTGTTTGTTCAACATGTGCATTATATTTTACTGTATTGGTTTCGATGAGATCTTAAGAATTATAGCTAGTGATTTTGATTGAGATACTCTATTCTATGAAAGATTCTAAATTTAAGTTCCCTTGAGTAATAAACTCTAATTATATGTACCTAGTTAATGATTATCTTGCCTAATTATATTGCTAACAGATCGATGCTGATCATGAGCTCTTAGGTTAGTATTTGGAAATGACATCGTCCATGCAAAGATATTGAGCTCCAAATTTAAATTAAATTTCCCGTTTTTTGGTAAGTGTAGGTATAACTCTCTAGAATATAATTTTTAATTTGGAAATCTTTGTTTAGAGAAAAACTCCAAGATTAAATTTAATATGTACCTACTAGAATTATATGCACGCTATGCGTGCGTTAATTTCAAAACTTGTTATTCTATTATATACTCCATCCGTACTATAGTTGTGATTACACAAAAATGTGAAGATTAATAGTTAGATGAATTTAGATATATTAGTTCGCTAATGTAAAAAACTAACAAAGGTTGTAAGTGAATTTTAATATTATTTTTTTGTGAATAAATTTTACACAAAAAGATTAGACATAATGAGTTGGTTTGACTGAATTAAAGGGTATCAAAGGTAGTGAGTGCATACCATCTTCTCTTATAAAAAAAATGTCAAGATATTTTGTCCATTTCCATATACCATTTTTACCTTATTTAGAATGGCAAGTTGAAATGAGAAAGGGTTCTTTTTTTTTATTCCATTAAATCATTAAGGGTGATTTAGTATTTTCAAAGGGGGACACCATCTTCCTCCCCCCTTCCCTTATATAATAGAGATTATAGATGTGAAAGATACAAGAATAATACTGACACAAATATAGTTTCCTAAACCTAAAATATTATTGTCATAAACATATTAAGAAGATATACTATCTTTCTAGTATCTTCAATATCCCTAATAGTGCACTTCAATTCATATTGGAATTTGGGGCAATTAATCACATGTTACAACTTGCAATATATATACATGACACAAATTTTAGTATACATCCAAATTTATTGTATGTATGGTACATCCAAAATTATTTTATTTCTTATTTAGCCTTAATTTACTATGCACAAAGTATACTAAATGTACATGCATCATATATTCATATATAAGGCGTCAAGATGAACAAGACTTAGACCCTATTATTTTGAGTTGAATTGAAATGACCTGAATTGAGGAGAAACTATAAGTGACAAAGTATATGAACTAAACTAAAACTGACAACAGGGCTTTAGCACCATCTTAGCCCATTTGATCTGAAAGCAAGTGAAGTTTACGACTATGTTTGGGAGGAAGATAATTTGTCCAACTAATAATTTTGATCTGAAAGCAAGTCTTCATTGTTGGAGATAATAATTTTGGGTTTCTGAAATTGCTAGCTTTTATTTTGGGTTTTAATTTTGTTTGTTTGTGATTTTGGGCCTCAGCCATTTTCTTTCTTTGATAATAAATACGGCCTAAACTCTATATTTGTCTCCATGGTGAGTTCGGATAATATACAAGTAAAAGTAAAAATGTAAATTTTATTTTTAAAAAAAAAGTAAAAATGTAAATAAATCAACAACTTTTTATTCTTGAAAAAAAAAATGTCATGTTGAGTTGTTGACTAGACAAAATTGTTGATTAATTTACGATTTTGTCGCTTGATAAAATTTGTTTATCATGAGATAAACTGGCTTCTTCGTGAGTTTGTAAGTTAACCTCTATTATGATGGCTTGGATTTACAGTGTACTTTTATCTTTGAAATTTCTTTACAGACAATATTTTTTTAGCGTTGAAGTATACAAATTTACTTAGTTACTTTATTTTTTAAAAAATCACTTAGTTACTGATCAATGTAGGATACTTATGGACAACTTTTAGCTGAATCCTAGTCCAGTCATTTCTAGCTAGTCCCTAGCTAAACTATATAAATATATCTAGTATATTAAAAATAAATAGGTCAAACAACATGAACATGAATTTTTTTTTTTGATAATTCAGTGGTTTATTGCTTTCAAAAGTTCAGCACAATACAACCTACTCTACTGCACTGCCAATTAAATCATGCAGAGCATACCACTGACACTAGATATTGGATCTATAAAGACAACCAACATCTTACAAGCTAGATGGAAACCATTATAGCCATTATAGCCATGCAATGAAGTCGTCTGATCTACTAAGGCCTTGCTTTGCCAGGCAATCTGCAACTGAGTTGGATTCGCGTTTTTGGTGAGAAATGGAAATAACAGACCCTGATGACACATGTGAGCGGATGAAGTTGAGAATGAAGTGAACATTCCATGGACCCCAGTATTGTCATTACACCAATTAACCGCATTCGAAGAGTCGGATTCAATTATCAATTGATGGTTCCTCAAATTGCTACAGCTTAATGAAATCTTTATAGCCCGATGGATAGCGAAAATTTCTGCCAAATTTATCTCCATGGTAGGAATGGGAGAGGAGAATACACATTTGAAATTTCCGAAAGAATCTCTAAGGACCCCGTCAATAGCTGATTTTTGCAAGTAAGGATGGAATGAGGCATCAACATTCCATTTTAGAACATTTGAAGGAGGAGGAGACCATGACAATAGGGGAGAGATTTGGTGAGTCATACGCCCAACACTAGATGAGCTCCAACGCAAACACTTCGGGTTTCTCAAGATATCTTCCATATTGTATGGAAAAGGATCCCCCCATCCTTTAATCCACCAACTAAGACGAAGAATCACAAGATCCTTTAGTTGGTCTCTAAGGATGATGAAGAATTTTGGAATATCCTTGCATTCCTTTCCTTCCAAATAGTCCATATAATTATGGAAAATATGGAAAGCAAGACTTTTTTGAAAAAGGCTTCCTTGAAAGGAGGAGACCATTGCATGAACGCATTTTGTAAGTCCAAAGGAAGAACCCAATGAAGGCTCCAGATTTTGAGCCACCAACACCAAAGGCCATTCGCAAAAGAACAGTGTATGAAGAGATGGTTTGAAGTTTCGAATTCAAAACCACATAGTATACATTGAGACACAGAGATTGGAATAACTCCAATCTTGGCAAGCTTGGATCTTGTGTTTAGTTTGCCTAGAATGGCAAACCAGGAGAAAAGTTCAATCCGATGAGGTATTAGACCTTTCCAAAGGCCCTTGAGGACGATTTGATGATCACTACGACAAGATTTTGCCAATTCAAGTGAGAATGATTTTACTGAAAAAATGCCGCTCTTATGTGGAGTCCAAATATAGGAGTCCGGAATTTCAGGGTTGAAAAAAACTCGGTCAAGGAGTAGGAGAAGATTATGACATTCAAGCACATCACATGGGCGAAAATTCCTGCTCCAATCAAAAGACCATTCCCATTTTCTACCTTCCCAAAAGCCAAATGATTCGACCATACCATTAGAATTGGAGCTAAGCCTGAAGAGCCTGGGGAATTTGTTTTTCAAAATCCAGTCGCCTAACCAGAGATCGAACCAAAACAATGTTTTGTTGCAATTGCCTACTTGCTTTCGAGTCATATGCAAAACTAGATTCTTTGCAGCACTATTTCGAAGCAAGGCTGAAACTATGCCCTTCCACAACCCACCATATTTTGGAGGGGAAATGTTTGAGAGTGAGAAAAGAGGCCCATAATTATATTTGCATTGCACCACTTGCCTCCAAAGGGAATCCGACTCATTGATAAATCTCCATAGCCATTTGAAGAGTAATGCGAGATTGCGATGATACAAATTCCCAACATTGAGACCACCAAAGATCTTAGGAAGTTGAATGGTGCTCCAAGCTACAAGAGGAAATGATTTACGCTCCAAGGATCCACTCCATAGGAATTGACGTTGAATTTTGGTCAATTCCGCAATGACTCCCATGGGAATAGGGAATATGGACATATAGTAGAGAGGAAGGCTTGAGAGAGAAGATTTTATGAGTGTGAGCCTTCCTCCAATTGACAAAAGATTGCCCTTCCAAGATGCTAGTTTCTTTTTCATCCGGTCTATAATAGGGTTCCACAAACTAATTTGTGAAGCTTTGCCCCCTATTGGAAGGCCGAGATAGGTAAATGGAAATTTACCAATCTTACAAAGAAGATTTCGGGCAGCTTCATCTAGCCAACACTCATCCACATTGATTCCAAGGATTGAGGACTTATGGAAGTTTACTTGAAGCCCCGAAGCAGGATGAAATAAAACTAAAGTCTTCTTTATGTTGAGGAGATGCTCCATGTTTTGCGGGCAAAAGATAATCGTGTCATCCACGTATTGCAAGTGAGAGATGCTAGCCTCACCATTACCAACCTCAATTCCTTTCCAAAGTTGCAAAGAAATGGCTTTACCTATGACAAGGTTAAGCGATTCAACAATGAAATCAAATAAAAAAGGTGAGAGAGGATCACCTTGCCGAAGACCTCTTTGAAGCTTGAACGGAGGAGAGGGAGACCCATTAATAAGTATGGATGCAGTGGCGGACATCACACAAGCTCGAATCCAACTCCTCCACTTTGATGGAAACTTCATTTGTTTGAGAACCTAATCAAGGAACTCCCATGAGATGCTATCAAATGCCTTGTGAAAGTCAAGTTTGAGGACTATTGCATTAGTCTTTTGGCGCTTACAAGATTCAATCAACTCACTAGCTATTAGGGCACCATCTAGAATTTGGCGGCCCTTGATGAAAGAGGTTTGAGAAGCACCCACAAGAAGGTTCATCACACTTTGAAGGCGCCTTGCAAGAAGCTTTGATATTATCTTGTACATGCACCCCACCATGCTAATGGGGCGATAATCTTTAAAGCCTTCCAGATTTTCAACTTTTGGAATTAAGGCAATGAAAGCATTATTGCTATTGCGAGGTAGAGCAGAGGATATCCAGAATTCATTTACCATCTTATATACATCCAACTTAATCACATCCCAAGATGATTTAATAAATTTGAAATTAAAACCATCTGGGCCTGATGCTTTGTCTCCGTCAAATGAATTAACAGCATTATCAATTTCATCATGAGAGAAAGGAACAATGAGAGAGTTACCTTGATCTTCATTCAAAAAATTGAAATTTAGTCCCTGAAAAGTAGGACGGCTGTTATGTGGCTCTTCGAAGATTTTCCGGAAGTAGGATGTTGCCTCGCACTTGATAGAGTTGGGGTTCTCTACTTGCAAACCATTCATCATAACAGATTCAATGCAGTTTCTTCGTCTTCTAATAGTTGCCACAGTATGAAAGAATTTCGTATTTTTGTCGCCTTCCTTCAACCATTTGACTCGAGAGTTTTGAGCCCAATAAACCTCCTTTCTTTTAAACCAGTTCCATAGCTCTACTTGAGTGTTTTTGCGCTCCAAGATCTCATCATTAGAGAGGGGACGAGTGTTTGCAATTGAGTCAAGATCATTGATTTTATTTTCGCATGATGAAATTTGCTCTTCAATGTTGCCGAAAACATTTGAACTCCACGCCTTTAGAGCAGCTTTGACCTCTTGCAATTTTTCAATTAAGGAAATCTGCTTCCCTTGGCTCCAAGCCACCTTGATTGCTTTGAGGCAACCTGGATGAGAAAGCCACGCATTCTGGAATTTAAAGGGCCGTGGGCCCCAATTTTTGATATTTGTTCTCACCAATAAAGGGCAGTGATAGGGAAGGAAATTGATCAATCCACTCGTTGTTCACAAAAAGGCGATCCAGTTTGCTTTTGGATGAACCTTTATGCCATGTAACCATCCATTAGACAGTGGAATTTCAATGAGCTGTAAGTCCTGTAAAAAAGATTGAAAAGATTTGGAACTGTTAGCATCATAATTTTGGCTTCCTCTATCAATTGGGGAAAGCACCTCATTGAAATCGCCAATGATTAAACACGGCAATCTGAGAGATTCCCACAACATTTTTAATTCTTCCCAGACTAACTCCCTCTCATTTGCAGCACATGGATTATAGATATTGAGAAGAAAACAGTGAAAGCGTGAGAAAGGGAAGGAGCCAACAAGGGCGATCCAATTACGGCCAAATTTTGTAGATTCAATTGAGAATTGAGATGAATCCTAAAGAGATATTAGTCCACCCGAATTACCCACCAAGGACATAGGCACCACTTCACGAGCCATAATTCCATACAAGTTTGGTTAAGTGCAACAAGTTTGGGATGCAAAGATTCTAACTTTGACTCATGTATGAATACAAACCAGGGCTGGTGGATGGTTATGAATTTTCTAAGGGTAGATCTTTTAGCACGAGCCCCAAGTCCCCTTAAATTCCAAGAGAGCAAATTCATCAGATCATAATAAATGGAGTGAAATGACCAATCAATTAAGAATTGGTGGCCCAATCTTGGGCTTGCTGATCCAGAATGGCGGAAATTCTCTGGTGAAGCTCATCAGTGGGCCCGTCAAATGTTAGCCTAATTTTTGAGGCCAGGCTCATGACATCATCAGCAGATATGGTGTGCAGGATATGAGGAGGTTGGGAACAAATAGGGGAAGATTGGCTTGAGAAGCATTGAGAATTTTTTGAGCCTTTTGGGCTGGTTGAAGGATTGGGGCGAGATTTATTTTTGGATTTTTTTTTGAAAGCTCGACGGGCCCTCTTTTTTTCATGGAGAGTTTTGATATTGGGAGAGATTTCTTCTTCAAAGCCCGAAGGGTAAAGGGGCCCAAGAAAAGATGATGAGAGAGAAGAACATGATTTCCCAGGCTTAATCAGCGGGCCAAATCTATTTGATGTGAGAGGATGGGGGGCTGGAAGGCACATTTGAACTGGGCCTGAGAGGAGGGCTAGGAGGGGACCTGGGCCTAGGGGAGGGTGAAAGAGAATTTTTTTGTGCGATTTGAAATGACGAGCTTTTTTTTGGAGAGGATCTTGGGGATAATGCATGATTTTCTTGTAGGGAGGGTGAGTCATTAATCATTTCATTAATGATTGGTGGCTCCAACAACTCATGATTATGACAGTTTAGAGAAGAGTGAGAAAGTGGGGTAGGTGGGACAGGAATAGTCTTGGAATTCGAAGGGACTTTCCTATTACTCTTGTCAGTTTCTAGAACATTGCAACCATCCACGTCATTCTTTTCGGCGGATCCCATGATTGGAAAGGAAGATTTGGACGAAGGAGAAGAATCTGATTGCCTGACTGTTTGATTTGGACCGAGGATAGAAAGATTCCTATTTTCTGAAACACCAATTTTAAATTGTTTTCCTTCAATGTCTAATTACAATTTGCAATTAATTGTAAACAAACAATCAGTTATGACAAGGATCTTGGCATAGTCGAAATTCGAATAATCGACTAATAGAACCCTTCCAAACACGCATCCAATGTTGTAAAAATTCTCATACCCCCAGCCAGCTAAAGGCACTCCATAGACACTTAACCAAGCTTCCTTCCACTAAGATGTAACTGAATTATTGACATTCCTCATGCGAATGAACCATCTATCAAGCCATTTACTATCTAATATGGCTTTTTTATCATCAATGGACTCGAAAGTGACTAAATGCTTTAATCCTCCCATAGACTTAATTGACAAGTTATTCACTCCTTCGGCGAGGATATGGTTGAGGATTTGATAGGATGATAAGGCTGACTCCGCTATTGCAATGACACTCCTATCAAAGAGTTCATTTTTCTTTGAGCATCTCGACCCCCGAATAGCTCCAACACAATCACCATCAGCTTCTCCAATGTAGATGGAATCTCTTATTTTTTCAACGTCACCACCCAAGGTCCTGGAGCTCAATCTTCTGAGCTTACTTGGTTCATACGCAATACAATCTGGAACTGGGGCTGGTTCTTGAAAAGGTTTACCACATGCGGATTTGGGAGGATGGGGAGGAGGAGAGGGAGGAGGAGAAGGTGGAGGAGGGGTGAGGAGGGGGTGGAGGGGGGGAGGAGGAGGAGGTGGTTTGAAGGGATGAGGTTGGTAGATAGTAGGATTGGAAAAGACTTCCTTGTAAGTTCTGCTGTCACGATATGATGGTTTGGATATGGTGTGGTTAGATTTTAGGGGGGGTTTTGAGGTACGAGAAGGTTTTCCAATATTGGGAGATGAAGGGTTATCGTGTTTGGCTGCAAAAACCTTTAGACGAAAGCCGTCAATATGCCTTCCATTTTCACCGGAGATAGCAAGAGCCAAAGATCTGGAAGACTTGAACTGGACAAAAGCATAACGATGGTTGCAATTGACTCGCAGGTGATAAGGAATCACTATGTTATCAATCTGCCCATAATGCTTGAAGATGCTGAAGACCTAGTTCTTACTAATTGATGGGGGAAGGAAATCCAAATAACAGGTTCTAATGGCTGAGGTTTGACGAAAGCGAGGGGATTTGTCTTCTTCTTTTTACTATAATCCATGGGTTTGTGTTTCTCTCACTAAAACCCCGAGCACCCTCTCTCACTCCAGACTCCATTACGTTCTTTGTATTTTTTAAAAATGAACATGATTATCATATAATTATACTTTGTATTTTTTTACTTAAAAAATGGATGTGCTTATCTCCTTGTTGAATTTTACTTTTTATTAGAATTTACTGATAATATCTCTATCTGATAAAAAAACAAAAAAATAAAATTATTAAATGCAATCATGTAAAAAATTTGAAATTAAACTATAAAACTAAAACATAAATAAAAACTCAAATAACGGAAAATAAAGAATAAGAGAAATAACAAATAAAGGACAATAAACTCGAAAATGACTCTAAAACTACCCTTAAGAGTAACATAAATGAAAAATTGAATCTTTCTTTTGCTACAACCTCAACTATATATAATGCTTTTGATTGTCTAGATTAATCATAACTTGAGTACATTAATTTCTAGAGTGTAGCATGAAAATAATAACAATAGAACATAAAAATATTTATAGTGAAAATATTATGAACGATTTATTTTATCTTTATTTTTTGGTAATAATTATATGCATTGAATTTGAATCTATATTTTTGAAAATAAACATTACAATTTAAAATTTGGTAACACCATTAATATACTAGTATTGTTAAATATGGACATGACACTATTTTTAAATAAACATTGTGTTTTGTATATGAACATCAAACATTTAATTTATGAACATAAGATACGAACATCCAACATTCATATTCAGAACATAGATTAAATTTAATATCAAATTGTTGGTTATGATTATAAAGTAAAATGTACGTGCATCAAAATTTTCATATCTAAGCATTCGTCCTTTCATTTTGAAACAAGCATCAAAATTGAAACAATGAACTTAAATGAACATCTAACATTTACATATTGAACATTATTAGGAAGAAAAAAATTAACATAAACATTTTACCTTCGACAAAATGAACATACAACTTATTAGGCTAAATGAACATGCGTGAATTTAATTCGAAAATGCTAGATTGGAGATAAAAACATAAATTTAATTTTTTTTTAATGTGATCTTTTTATTATTTGGTTGATTTAATTTTGTTCATATCATGTTATATTTTTTGAATCCTAACATATAACACTAGAAAATGAACATTATATATGTAAAAAAAAAAGTGGCATATTAAATGAAAATTTTGTTGTGGAATCCGGGCTTAAGATTATTATTTTCTAACATTGACCAGGGGTGATTCTAAGCATAATGTGTAGAGTGGTCGATTGCACAAGGCCACTAAGTGAAAGGATATACGAACTACTTTTTTCCCACTATGTCTATTATATAAGCTAAGGGGAGCTATGGTGTCCCCCTATGAAAATTCTTTTTTGTCCTTAGCTAAATATATAATTGGATATTCAGATTCTCTACAATTATATCCTTTCCTAATTTAAAGATGCAGTCAAAATTCTAATAATAAACTAAATAAGCATTAACTAAGTAACTTGACATAATGAGAAAAATGGTTATTTAATTAAAAATTACAAATTCAATTTGAGTATAAGACTTTACATCTAAATGTTCATCACAATTTCTAAACACTTTATAGATTACATTAGTTTATACAACAAAAATTATAAATCACACTTCTAAAATTATATTTAGATGAAATTTTTTAAGAACAGACCTAAACAAATCGACGCACACATCGCGTGCATAGAAGGCTAGTATTATATAAAGAGAAGACCTGTTGACTAATGATTTAATTTTCAATTTTATCATAAAATTAATGATTTAGCACTCGGATATAGCATTTTTGTTAATATAAAACATATGTGCATGCAATGATCTTTAGGACACAATGCAATTTTACAAAATTGCACCTGGTCATTGTCATTGCTACCATTTGTACTTCGCCTCTACTAAAATTGCAATTTTACAAAAAAAGTCAACGGGCGCTCATATCCGGGAATGGATCGACTTGTAAATGGAACGCAACGCCATTCAAATGTGTTCGACCCGGCTGAACAAAACCTCGACCAATCATGACCTCTAGCGACCCCCCCCGTCCGTCGACCTCCTTTTCGGCATATACCCTTAACCTTTTTGGTAACCTGTTTTGACACCCCTAGCCTCTAGCGTTGAGCCGTTGACCCTCTCATAGCAAACACAACTTGATTTATGCCTCGAATTTTGACCATTCTCCTCCCTTACCAGTTACCACTGCCCACCATCATCCCATCACCATGCCACCACTAGCCCACCAACATCGCCATTTCCTCCCCTCTCACGATTACCTGATCTTCCAACTTTTTCCCTTTCGCCTTTCGCCATTAAAACTCACCCCAAATCAAATGAAATTAACTCAACCAAATGAAACCCAATCTTTTCTTCATAAATACTACCGGAGTACATCATTAAATAAACTTGAAATTATAATTGAAAGGGCATAATAAGTGAAAAGGGAAGGGATTAGTTAGATGGTATTTAGGTGTAGAATATTAAAAGAATATGTTCAAAGATATTTTATCGTTTTATTTGCGGTTTTTTATCTTTGTAATGAAAAAATTATGAAAATTGCATATTACAAAAATATATATATTACAAATTTAATAAGACCTCATTTGTTATATATTTTCCTTATGAATTAGAGGCGTATTTAAGGTCAGAGTTTAGTCAAATCAAACAAATTTAGATAAAATAAAAAATAAAAACCAAAATTAATAAGATTAAAAAAATAAATTCAAATCAAATTAGATCAGATCAAATAAGTAAAAAATAAGATGAACTTAACATACCTAAGTATATACGAAATACGTAGTAAATTAAAAAGTAAGCCTTCATGGTTACATGCATGTCGAGCACATGTCTTTAATGTCTACCCCATCCTTTCCAAAAAAAAAAAGGTACCAAATATAATCCATTTTTTTAGTTATTAGTTATTACAACAACAACTGAATTTTCACATATCATATCATATCGTACGTACGTAAACTCACTATACAGTGACGTGTCAAACTGATTAAAGTTGTCAAATTAAAGTCCATCGTTCCAAGACTTCCTCCCAACCAAGCTTATAAAAGAGAATTGAAACCCAAATTTTGCTAAAGCTTTCATTAATCATTACCTCTCAAATTCTCAATTTTTTTTTTTTTTTTTTCCCTTCCTTGGGGCCCGGAGTAAGATGTAAATTCCCCCGTCGCCGCGCATGCGCACTCACCCAGAGCCCAACAATATTGAAATTTTTGCTTCCACCAAGATTTAACCTTGGCCTCCCAAGTGGAGATAGGGTGAAGTCCTAAGGTACTTGCTACTCAAATTCTCAATAGCAAAGGTTTCTCTCTTTAACCCTTTTTACTACGTACGTATCTCATTTATATTAATTCTACTCATTTTATCTTCATTTCCCTCTTATTAATTGTTTACTACAATTTTTTCATATTTTCTTGCAGAAATAACTTGCTCTTCTTCATCATATTCTACTGGGTTTAAGCTTTTTGTGGAGAATTTCTCGCTGGAAAGGTAATATTCTGCTCTATTTTACTTAATGTTGTTACAATTTAATTGCTATTTTATTTTTCTCTTTTTTTTGGGTGGGTTTTTTATATTTCTTTGTGTTCTTGTACAAATTTATGCATATGTTCTTTCCATTTAATTGTTTTCGTTTTTTCTTTATTGATTATTTCATATACTTAGTAATTTTGTCATTTTTTATGTCATTTGATGGTCTCACGTAAAATGGGTATAAACATTTTTTATTACTTCGTAAGTTGGAAAAGTTACGTACCCACAATTAATTAAGGAATGATAAAAAGAATAAGGCTACATTTAATTATTTGTAGTTAAATTATGGGCTAATTTTCTAATTTTCATCATATTTTTGTAAAAGATCGATAGGATTTTCTTTATATTTTTGAAAATGGCAACTTCAAGGAACACAACATGTTTTTCTTTCTGTATGGAATTATTATAAAAGGGTAATTTATTTTAGGCATTTTACGTGTAATTATTTCTCGGTGTTCTAAATTTTTTGGGGGTTTTTTCATACAAAAAATGAACAACTTATTTTCTTTGATTTGGATTCCTCTGCCTTTAGTTTTTCTCTGTTTATTAGAAAGACAAAAGTTTGTAATCTTCAGCCTTTAGGTTTTCTCTGTCAATCTTCTGCATTTTTTTGGTTGGTTTTTTTTATATATTTCTTTGTGTTTTCATGCAAATTTATGCATTGGTTGTTTCATTTAATTTGTTTTCATTTTTTCTTTATTGATTATTTCATGTATCATATGTAGCAATTTTCATCACGCATATAAGACTAGAATTAAGCATAAGAATAGAATTAAGCATATTCTATTAAGCATATAAGACTAGAATTAAGCATAGTGTGCATATAAGACTAGAATTAAGCATAAGAATAGAATTAAGCATATTCTATTATATAAGGCAACTCTTGAGCATTTGGTGTCCACCCTCTTTACCCAAAATACCCCTAATAATCAAACAAAATTACATAAACTACCACAATTTAAATTAAAAACGGAAAACTAAATTAAGAAAAATAAAAAGAGGGGGAACTGATCCCTTAGCAGTTACTAGATTTCCTGTAAAAAAATAGTTACTAAATTTACAACCACCAAAAAAAAAACCCAACACACTGAAACACGAACACTCTTCATCTTCGTCCTCTTTCCAAACTACAATTTAACCGCAAATCCTCAATTCTTCCTGTGCATATCTTCAATTAACTGTACATTCTCCGTTCTTCCTCTTCGAAGCCCCTACACAATTATAAACATAAAATCAACAACAGGTAATTACAAAGCAGAAATATAATTGATTTCTACATAAACCCTCTATAAATTTAAAGTCTAACTTTTTTTTTTTGTTATTTTAATTTTGGAAGCTAAGAAATTGAAGCACCATAGACAATCAAGAGCAACAAGCACATCAATTGCAAGTTCAATGAGAAAAATGAAAAAAGGTATTCTCACTAAACTTCAAATGCAAATTGTTTGTATGAACAAGGAAGAAACCAAATCTCTATTATATAAGGGAAGAGAGGGGGGACACCAAAATATGATAATCCCAGTTTTGCCCTCAACAAATTTCAGAAATTATATTAAAAAAAGGGAAAAAAGAAAAAAATAAGAGAAACTAACTACTTCATTTTAAAAAAAGGCAAAACAAATAAACTGTTAAGTTATCAGTTTCTTCAATATCCTCATCCGGTTTCTTATTTTTTTTAAAAATCCCTTATACAGTTATACGAAAAACAGTAACTGCAACAGAAAAACTTCTTCCTCTTCCTATATCAGTCTAGCAGTATCCATTCTCGCTCAAAGCCTCAAACTTCCTCTTCTTCCTTCCATAATCATAGAACTCATTGGGTTGCTCAAAGCCGACAATAAAAATTTTCAGATTTTGGTTAATTTATATGCTCTGTTTTCTTAATTTATGACACAACTTTTTTTTTTCTTTCTTATTATTATAACTCTAGGCAAGAAACGAAACTCCTCACTGAAAAAAAAGCACGATTATTAATTTAAAACAAAAATTTGGATAGAGGTTTGAGAAAATAGACCACAAATCTTTCTCCATCCTTCGAAATTCAAAAAAAATTTACTTCTGCATAAGAGTGCAATTTTGTTTTACATATGTTATATATTGCGTGGAAAGAGCCTTCCTTCGTACACCATTCGAGTATTCGACCGTTTTCTTGTCCCCAATGATGATCTCATTCCGATTCAAATGACAACTGAAATCCCAGTATTTCCATATTTGGAAAACAAAAGGAAGTTCACATTTGCAGAAAAGATAAACACAGAAGAAAAGGAAGAAGAAGAAGAGGAGAGAGAAAGAAGGAAAACAATGTTCTACTAACACTGACATTTCCTCTTTAGTTGGTTTGTTCCCATATTCTCTTTTTCTTTCATTTCACATGTTAAAGCTTCAATCAATTTTCATTTTTTTGGTAGTTTATCATCTGGGTTGTTCTTTGTTCTGTGAATTAGTTTGATTTCATTGTGTTTATTATTGTTAGTTGTATTTGTTCAACAGATATATGATGATCATGATCTTTAAGGAGTTTGACTGTGAAATATTTGGTGTTCAGTTATAGCATCTCCCTCTATTTTAAGCTCAATTTTTGTGAGGAATTGCAACTGCATAGCCCCCTCAAATGAACATCATTATAAGGCTTTGGAAATGTCGATGCTAATCTCAAATTATAATGTCAATTTAAACTTTTTAGCATTAGTTTTCTTTTACTTTCGACCAGTTCATATCTTATATCTTACTATCTTAGGTCTGGAAAATATAAAATTTAATTGCTTCAATCAATCTTATGTTTACATACTAAAATTCCTCTTTTCCATGTGATGTTCTGAAATGTTTGGAAATTTATGTTTTTCCTTTGAAAAGAAGACCTTCAATTTCAAAGAACGCATTTCGCACGCATAGTGTGCATATAAGACTAGTGAGAGTGAGAGAGAAGACTGGGGTTGACTAAGGTCTACGTTGATTTTTTTTTTTTTTTTTTTGTAAAATAAGGCGTACATACATGGAAGGAGTGGGGAAGTTGCATGGAAATATCGGACACGATGGGCATTAATCCGACCGAATTATCCGACTTTAAGCAAATAGAGAGCTCAATTGTGTAATACTCCCTCCGGTCCTTATTAGTTTACCGATATTCCTTTTCGGGATGTCCCTTATTAGTTTACCCATTTCTTTTGTTTCTATTTTTGGAATGGGACCACTAACTTTCCATCACACATACATCCACGAACAACCCTTGGATCACCACGTATGCTAGTACGGAAGAGATAAAAACTCTCTTGCTTTTGAGGTGTATGGTGGTCGAATGGGGAGAGGATGAGCAAAGAGAAAAATCAGAATTTTTCCTCTCAAAAGATGATGTAAAAAAAGGTTAGTTCAACTTTGTAACCCCCATATCTCTATATAAGGTGGTTACAAAGAGGTGTTTCATGAGGCTTTATTTCCTCATAATGTCACACATTATGAGCCTAATAAACTCATGAGTTACATCTTATTCCACCCATCTAAAACCGCCCAACCCATTTCACAAATGGGTTTGGGTAATATCCAAGGGCTGTCACATTGTGTGACCTTATAGGACTCAATATATATTAGTAGTTGGCCCAATTATACTATAGCCCAACAAACCGCAATTAGCTTTTAGCAAAACGTCGCGGTCACCTAATATTATTGAATATATTATCTCCATAATTTGTCCATATACATTTAGTTTGTTACACTTGATCGAGGACAAAATCCTTTAATAACAGGGTGAGTGCATACAATGCACTATATTCTCGCCCCATGTTGAAAACTTCATAGGAAGGTTTCACGAGGGATTTGTTTATGTACTCCGTGGGGTGCAAGTAGTGCACGCTGATGAGAGTAATAAAATCGTCCCAAACTGGAAACAAATGACGATAGCAGCAGAAACAATTGTGATACGCGAAGAGCATGATGACAGTGCAATTCCTAGATTCTTCTACAATTTAGTTGCTTTCAACCAGTTCCATGTTCATGCCAATCGTACTGATATATTGTTCGGTACTTTTACTAACCATCTATCTAGATTAAATTCTTAGCTTGAAGGAAGCTAACTTTAGTTATACAATTTTGATTTTGTTAAGATGCAATGGGATTAGTTCTATATGCTTCACCAATTGAGTCTGTTGGAGGAAATTCGGTTAAAAGAGATTTGGCGATAATGGATAAAACGTAAGTATATTCTAAGAAATTAATTGTTATTTGTATACCGTCTCTATATTCATTTAACACAAAATGTTCCTAATACTAATCCCATTTCCCACTTGCAGTTGGACAATTATTAAGTTAACCCTTTGGAATGAATTTGTGCACATACTTGGAGTCAGGCATCTTAACACTTGAAAATAATTTTTGTCCAATAATTCTTTTTGCATGTGGTCTACATGTAAAGAGCTTTCGTGGTACAATATCGAACTACATGAATTAGCAAGTATTTGCATTTTCATTTTCATATTTAAAATTGTCATATTAATATGTGATAGTGGTTTTCTATGTTTCTTAAACATAGGTCGGGCATATCTTACAACAGGATTTTACTCCAGGATTCATGTTAACAAAGTAGATGACTTAACTACTTCCTTATCTACATGGTATGTGCAAGCTAATTATATCAATGGGTATCTTAAATTACTATTTTTATTGAATAATTTTTTCTTCTAAATTTATAGGTATGAATCCGATAAATTAGCGAAAAAAAGGGTTGCGGGGTTCCGCTCAACTCCTTTCTCCTTACAATCATCTATTGATATTTCAAATGCTCATCGTATACGATTAGCTACCTTTCATGCCGTGAGAAATGTAATTAAACCCTTAATGTTTATTTTTTAAACTAAATTAAACCTATACATGAATAAATAACTTTCAATCATCTTGCAGGTACAATATTGTCGAGTTATTGCCAATGTGTGTCATCTTGAGCAGGCTGACAATATCATATATGAAGCATGTCATCGTTGTCTTAGAAAGGTGGTTATTTTCCAAGGGGTTCCTAAATGTGAGTCTTGCGATCTTACTAATGTTGTAACCATTCCAAGGTATAGTTTTCGAACTTATTTGATCATTATCATTAAACAACCAAGATTTATTTAATCTGATTAACTTATATATCTTTTTTATTAACAGATTGTTAGTTCGGCTTACAATATGTGATAGAAGTGGTTCTTTAAAGGTCACAATGCTTCATGATCTTGCACAACTCATTTTGAGATGCTCAGCTATGGACATAAAATTAACACTTCAACAGGTTATCATCTATTACAAACTAGCTTGCATTGGTTTTAAATACACTGCATAATTTCAAAGCCTATATATACCTCTACAGTACAAAATAATTGTACAATTGTTTGCGTTAATGCAGCCAAATGGACGCACCCGAGTCATGCAGATGATATTTTCAAAACTTGGAAATAAAGCCTTCTCTTGGATTATACCTCCACCTATGCAAGAGTTCAATCCCCATCATTCTTATACTGTTAGCTACGTGTTGCAAGTCGACTGGGCTGAAGAGTGCATGTGGTTAACCAAGCACCATCAAGATAAATTACGTAGTTGAAACCTAGAGATTTCATTTATTGTCTTTGTTATTATATTGTTACATCATGAATATGTTTTTCCTTAGTTAAACTTTGTAAACAATTTTTCTAAAAATTAATACTAGATGTCATTACGCAAATAATTAAATTCCAACAATAATTTCGCACGCATCGCGTGCATATAAGGCTAGTCTAAATAAAAAAAATAAGGCATTTGATATTTTCTAAAGACATTCATAACTCTTGCTCAGGCCCGGTCCTGGGGCGAGGCTGGCAGGGCGCCCGCCCAGGGCCCAATATTTAAAAATCTGATTCAGCCTTCTTTGATTAACAAAAAAAAAAAAATCAAACTTAACAAATGACGAATCATGCGGGAAACACTCCAGCTTCCTTCAAATACCAAAGACACGCACGCCACCTAAGAGTCTAAGACACTAATTTTCATAAGTCAAAGGCTTAATTAATTCTAATTTTTTTAAGGGGAATTAATTCTAATTAAGATAGCTTCCAAATTCCCACCTCCCATAATCTTTTGTTTCCTCATTTTCACTACTGTAATTTTTCTTCTTAACTGAATATATGTTATTGCCACAAACAACCATTACATTCTTCTTTTATCTTCTCCATGTATCACAATTCATCTAAAAATCCATTACTCTAAACATTTCAAATTTTCACAGATTTACCAAAGTCATAATTTTTATGGGCATATATAAATGCCTTAAAAATAAAGAGGGGTTGATTTTCAATTGAGGATTTCCGGTGTGGAAATTTTGAAGACTGTTATTTCGGCTAAGGATCATGTTTCCAAATTCTTCTTCTAGTTTTTTTTTTATTTGTGTTAATTAATGTTATATCTTTGCTTTTTCAATTTGTAGTTCAAACTTATATATTTTCTAGTACCTTAAAAACCTTAATTTCATAATTGATATAATTTTTTTAACGGTTTTTTCACCATATACCCCTGACTAATTTTTTTTTGCACCGTATACCCTCGCAAGTTTTCAAATTCACTATATACCCCCCACGTTTCAAAAAATACATCAACATGCCCTTATGACTAACGGAAGTCCAACACCGTTAGTCATTAAGCCCTAATCCCTCCTCTAACCCTAATTAACTAACCTAAACTAAACCTAACTCTAACCCTAACTCTAATCTAATACCCTAACCCTAACCCTAGCCACTCACCCACCACTCCTCCTCCCCACCCCCGCCCCCACCCCTTTCCCCCACCAACCACCCACCATCCCCCCCCCCCACCCCCCTACCCCCCTCCCTTGCAGCCCCCCACTCCCCCTTCCCCTACAAGCCGCCCAACCCCCTCCTCCCCTCCCCGCTCACCACACCGGCCACCATAACCCAAAGAAGACACCACGCCGGCCCGCGCAAAGATCGTTCTCCTACCAACACACCACCCACCGACGTTCATCTCCTACCAACACACTACCCAACACGCAAAGAAGAACCTAACACCGCCCAACCCCCAACCCCCTCCCCCCTTCCCCCGTAGTCTAGTAAACCCCCCCCCCTTCCACCGATTCGAAGTTTTCGAAACACAACTACCGCGCGCAAAGACCCAACAACCCAAAGCGTTCTTCGAATTTTTTACCAACACAACCACCCAGATTGTGGGGAACAACCCGATTTTTCGTAACACAATGCGGTGGGGAACAACCCGCATTTTTCGAATTGAACCCAAGCAGGGAAGGGGAAGGGGGCGGGTTTGCGGGGGAGTGGGGAGGGGAGGGGGGTCAGCGGGGAGCGGGGAAGGGAGGGGGTCGGCGGGGAGCTGGGAAGGGGAGGGGTCGGTGGGTTGCGGGGAGTGGGGCTAGCGGGGTTGGGGGGAGCCGGGGAAGGAGAGGGGGGGCGTGGGAGTGGGGAAGGGGGGGGGGGTCGGCGGGCTTGCGGGGGAGGTGGGCTCGGCGGGGTTGAGGGGGAGTGGGGAAGGAGAGGGGGTCATGGGGAGTGGGGAAGGGGAGGCGGGTCGGCGGTGGAGAGGGGGTGGTGGTGAGGGGGTGAAATGGGTGGGGGAGGGGTGGTTAGGGTTAGGGCCCAAGTTAGTGGTTAGGGTTAGGGCCCAAGTTAGTGTATTAGATTAGGGTTAGGGTTAGAATTAGGGTTTGATTTAGGTTAGTTAATTAGGGTTGGGGAGGATTAGGGCCTAATGACTAACTAAGTCTAACACCGTTAGTCATAAGGGCATGTTGATGTATTTTTTGAAACGTGAGGGGTATATGGTGAATTTGGAAACTTGCGAGGGTATACGGTGCAAAAAAAAATTAGTCAGGGGTATATGGTGAAAAAACCGTTTTTTTAATCTTATTTATGGTTTCAATTTCAATCATAATTGCTAATTAATAAAATAACATTAAGTTATTATTTTCTTTTTAATATTTGGTGATACATATTGAAAATTGCTAACTGATACCTAAATGATATTAAATTTGTAATGTTATTTTTATTGATGAGTGAGATTTGAACTTTGAATCTGATTTCTTATATTAATCTTTATTGTTGAGTGCAATTCTAATTTTAGTTGCAATTGTAATTTTGATATATTTTCAATTTTTTGTTAGAATGTAATGATATAACTTTGGTTTATAGTTCTGTCACAAAGAAAAAGTTTGGTTTATGGTTTAGTTTAATAACTATTCATTAAATAAATTTCTAATGTATTAGGGGTCCATTTTTCTTATTTTACCCCGGGCCAAAAATGGTTCAGGAACGACCTTGCTCTTGCTTGTGATAGGATATTTTCTACCAGTGCATTGACCGGCACTGAGGACAATTTCCTAAACGAAGGTTGATAAGAACACCAACACAACATGCTTCAAAAATAAAACAAAAACACAGCCAGCATAATTGTCGGCCCAAATCGTAACAATAAACAAAAAATGGTAGGAATAAAAAACATTAAGATCAACCCTTAATTAATGATCAAATTAAATAAAAACATATACATATATTTATACAAAAGAATTTCTAGGGTGAAAATTGACATCAAATTGAACAAACTTAATTTTTACATGACTATTTATTTCTAACAAATGAACAACTCACAAAAGATGGGAATGAAGGAGGAAGGCAGAAAACAAGGATGATTCTATGGTAGTCATCCTTAAAATGACTACCATAAATTTATTTTTTATTAGCTGATTTTTTATTTATTTTTTAATGTCAAAATTAATCAATAATCATTTATATAATTTTTAAAATTTATTTATTAATTTTGAAATAATTTTTGAATATTTTAAATAATTTTTCATAATTAATTAACTAATTTCAGATTTTATTATCACTAGAATTAAAAATAATTCATAAATTAATTATAAACATATAAAAAAATGAATTTTAAAAATAAGAAAAATCAATTTTAATTAATTTTGAGATAAAAAATAAATAAAAAAATCAGCCAATAAAATATTAATATAGTGGTAGTCATTTTAAGGATGACTACCATAGAATTTTCACAGAAACAAGAAAGCAAATGACACAAACCAAATAGAAGGTACCTCAATATAAAAGTAACTACTACTGCTCCGGTTTTAGGGGCTATAATTGAACCTGTTCTTGGATCCCATTGCCTCTAGATTACCTTATACTTGGTATTAATCAAGCATTCAAGTTGTAGTATTGTACTGTTATATTAATCTACGCGTAATTTTGTCATAAATTTCTAAATTTGTACAATTTTCGAGAGTGTATTTAATTATAATACTGCTGCATATAGGATTCCCATTTTAATAAAAATAAATAAAAATTTCCAAAAAAACTTACATACAAATTGATACAAGTTTTGGTGTGTGAAAATGGTATCTGAAAAATGGGAGGATAAAGGAAAACTAATACTTTGTAAAACCGGTTTACTTCTAATTTTAAACCCTTATAAGGCCCGCCCCGCCCCGCCCCATAATTGGTCGATCGTCCCATTTATTTGTTTGATGGATTTAACCCATTTATAACTATGGCGGGTCAGGGCTTTTAATTGGGCTCCAACCCAATTGAATTGCTCAGGGACTTTATAGGGTAAACTTATTGTAAAGAGAGTAACTTTATTTGGTATGTTGATTTTCTTAAGCGGGTTAAGAATTTGATGTGTTTTTTGGGGCCTTAATTGATATGATTGAGTCAAATTTGGTTGAAACAGGTATTCCTAAATTTTTGTGTAACTATGCTTTGTTTTCTATTTTCTCCAATTAACTCATTCATCCTAGATTGATAAGCACTAAGCAGGGATGTTTTGATTTCAGGACCCCAATCAAGTCTAAGTCTATAGATTTCAGGTTGAAATTATGTACTACTACCTTTACCTTACAAGATGATAGCCTAATGTTAGATAGGCTATCCAGTTTGCCTGTTGAATTGTTAATTCGGATACTTTCTTTGCTTCCTACCAAGGATGCTCTTGTTACTTGCTCCTTGTCTAGTAGAATTAAACGTGCATTTCCATGGATTACGAGCCTAGACTTGACTGATTCACCTGTATCGATTTGTTTGGTGCATCCATATGCAATCCAACGTTTCCCTACTTTTGTCACTTTCGTTGATTCTGTCCTCGGTGCACACCAATCTCAGTATCTCACCAGCTTTAGACTTCAACTAGGCAAGGACTTCGCCGCTGCATATTGTAATTATGACGATTACGATTATAAACTTTATGGATGTGCGAAAGGCTGTTTCCCAGACTTGAAGACCACGCAAATCAACGCATGGATCTCTTTTGCTATAACCCGTATTGGCCTTAAGGAGCTTGATCTTCGAATTCATGTGAGGAAACCGAGTGAGCTGCCGCCAGCTATCTTCATGTGTGAAACATTGGAGGTGCTGAAGATTGATGTCAACCTTGGTCTTGCATCAAGCTTCCACTATGTCATCCTTTCGTCTTCCAAACTTGAAAGTACTACACCTCTATGCCGCCCTCATTAACGATGATGGCTTTCTGCCAAGGTTAATTTCAAGCTGCCCTTTACTTGAAGACCTCATAGTGGAAGCATTTTGGAATCATGTCAACTACTTACACATTTCTTCGCCTTGTCTTCGGAGCTTGCGTTTAATTGTGTGGAGATTTAATAAATATGGTAGTAACTCTGATTTTGTGCGTATTGATACTCCTAATTTGGAGTACCTTTGTTATACTGATAATGTACCAATACAACACTCTATTACAAACATGAATCGTCTAGTAGAAGCACGAATAAGCTTCGGAAATGTTTTTTTGCACTACGATCTTCCGGCGACATTTGGTTTTGTTGAAGATACTCAACCAATGAATTTTCAAGTAATGCATAGCTTTATCAAAGTCTTCAATAATGTTCAGCATTTATCTTTGCAGGGTGTTTGGTCACAGGTTTGACTAGATTTTTACTTAGGCTCCCCGATTTTTTTTTTTTTAATTTTATAATGTACTCCCTTCGTTTCTTTTTTAGTCTCATTTTGGAATCTTGCACAAGATCCGTCATGACCTAATACTATGGAAAACATATGTTTATCCTTAAAAGTATTAAATTTCATTTGCAAAAGGAGGGAGTATATAAACATAACGTACTACGTATTTTATATTATTTTTATGTAATGTGAGATTGACTTATTGCACTTTTGGTTGAAGGAGTTAAACGTTCGTGGTGTGGAGGATAACCTACCAGTGTTTGATAATTTGAAATATCTAGAGCTGGGGTAATTATACTGCACGTAATTGTTGGGATAAAGTAGTTTTTGGCATTTCTAAATCATTCGCCGGTCTTAGAAACACTAGTTTTTCTTGAGGTTCGTCTGCGTGACTTACTTCACTTCTGTATTAATTTTACGTACGTATAATAAATTCAATTCATATAATGGTGTAACGATGTTGATTTTGATTGCGATCAACTTTACAGGGATTGATAACATGCTTTGAGGGTGAGGAAGAATTTTGTCCTAGTGACGATGAGATACTCGAGGAAGAAGATTTTTTCAAAAGTACTCTAGCAGTGATTCCTTCATGTTGCAAATCTCATCTTAAAAGAATTGTGATTGATTCGTACTATGGGAAGGAGCGAGAAGTGAATGTGATCCGGTTTTTGTTGAGACATGCTTTTGTGTTGGAGGAATTGATCTTAAGGAAAGGAGATTATCCAACAGCAGATAATATGGCCCTCGAAAGTGCATTGCAGAGTTTACCAAGGGCCTCAGCTACATGTTCAATTTTGTTCAATTCGGATGTAGAATTAGAAGGCAGAGAGTAGGATGGTAGCGGGGCGGGTCAAATAGGAGATCTGCCTCAGAATGGGTCCAGGTTTGGTGGGTGGTGGGCTGGGGATGGGGAGGAATACCATACCCGCCAAGGATGATAGGGCTGGAATGGATGCACTCGCCCCCTACCCACCCGCCTCTACCTTATACTTATATATATATATATATGCAAATAAATTAACTCAACTTCTTCAGTGAAGACATATTTTTTTGTATCTTTAAATTTTTTTATATACATTCTACTTTTATTATTGGAGTTTAATTTTTAAGCTTAGATGGTTGTGAGTCTTTTTTTTTATTATAAATTATTACAATACTACTGTCATTTTTATTAGGTCACTTTAGAAGATATTTTTTAAGCGGTGGGTCTAAGGTGGAGATTAGGCGGGTGTTGAGGTGGGGATTAGATGGATGTGGATACCTAGCCCAAGGAAGGACATCTTTGAGTTGGTCTTGAAAATCTATTTGTCCAGTTACCCTTGCTCATGTGTTCATACAAGTAATTTATGAAATTTTTCGGCACAAAATCTGAAAATTTCATTTCACCAAGTTGACATGGTATGTGCTTCCTTAGTGGAGAGTTAGGTGCTAGCTGCAAGAAACCCTCCCATTGCTCATGTGTTCATATAAGTGAAGTGAGTAAATTAAAAAGAAACGGAGGGAGTAGATAAATCAATCAAAATGATTTAATGTATAAATTACATTAAACTATTTATCTGTTTGACTTGTCTATCATCTAATAAACTGCATGCCAAAAACATGGAACCAAAAATTGCTACTTGGAATATGCCAATATTATTAGAGCTTCAAGGTAGTGATGGATCTTTCTCCTCTTGGATAGTATTGAAAGAACAAATCACAAAAATAATTCTTGACCTTCTTGAATTGTAAGGGCCTTTCTTTGTCAACCAGCTCAGTAAATGGCTCTATTTCTTTGTCTGGGGTTGGAGCACATAGCATAGCCACTGATATCCTTTCCCTCTCCTTATCTATCACCACCTTGTGTATCACACTCTTCAATATACCATTACTCATTATCTGCATACATCCAAAATTATTTTCTTCATCACTTTATAATATGCAGGACCAGTTATACATGTCAACAAGATGTATATAAGAAACAAAAAAAAGCTGAAAGGTACTCCATACTCCTATATTTGCCTTTTGTGATAAAAAAAAACCTACTACAGATTTGTGTATAAATGGCTAAATTAGCAAACTTTGTTTTTCTTCTCTTAAAAATTAATGAAATCATACATATATTAGTAATATTTAACTAGTTATTAGGTTCGGGCTATGCCCCAAATAAAGAATATTTTTATTTATTAATATTACTTCAAAATAATAACACTAAATACCACTTGGTCTAGTGGTTAAGACTTTAGTGGTTGTTTGGTATACAGTAAATTATATAGGCAATAGAAATTCCCATGATTTTCTAGATTGGGTAGTTGTTTGGTTGACAGGAAGTGAGAAAAATGAAAGCCATGAAAATTCCCACAAAACGTGGTAATTTATTCACCTAACCCCCCTTGGTCATTCAAAATTCCCACATCAATTCATGGGAATTACAAATTCCTTGATGTCAACCAAACAAATTAGTCAATTTCCTAGTAATTACAAAAGGGAAATAACTTCATAGGAAATAAAACTTCCTATGGGAATTAAATTCCCATGTATACCAAACAACCACTTAGTATATATAAACTTGAAGTCGCGGTATCAAAACCTATACTATGCAATTTCAAAAAAAAATTATTGTATGTGGATTACATGGAGTACAACACCATTAGAGAGAGCGTCACGTGGCACCGTTCCTTATTTATGAACGCCTTTTTGATATACTACCTTTGTATTTTTTTAGTTGCACCATTTACTTTTTCACATTTACCGAGACGCTTCTTTGAACGTTAATATCTTCTATTGGGTGTAAATAAAAATTATAAAAATTTGATATTTGGAATCCTTGCATTTAGACGAATCTAACAAGACCTCACTTGACTATGTTTTTTCTTATATAGTGGTGCGAGATAATTTAACAAAGTTGGTTAATGAATAATGCCAAAAAGACAAATGGTGCAACTAAAAAAATACGGAGGTAGTATTAGTATAGATAGATTTCTCTTACATAATCCCAAAAGTTCACTTTATTGGTTTCTTTTTAATAATTACACTTGCATTTTCTCGGTGATATGAGGTGACAATTATGAAATTCGTTTTTTTTTATATAATTAATTATGAAATTCGTTATAACTTGGCCCTTTGCGAACAAACAAATCAAACCTGTTGTATACAAGATTATAGTAACTGTTATGAAATTACCTCCAACTGGTCAATACAATGGGAAATTTAAACCACTGGTTATCTTTCTCAACTTGAAGGCCTTCAACTTCATTGTCTTGCAGAAGAATGGTAATTGCTGAACCATCAGAATGTGGTTTAATACCTAAAACCTGACTTGGGGATGAACAAGGAGGATAATGGTTGAATCTTGTGAATATGTGTACACCATCATTTCCTCCACATTCATTAAAGAAGCTGTTTTCTTCTAAATTTAGTGATTTCGCAATGGCTTTCAGGATAATTTCTAGTACTCTTTTTACCTCCATGGTGTACTCTTCCAATGTTTCCCTACATTTTTTGCCCAAAAAGAAAATCATCTTTAGTTGCCAAATTATAATTATATGATCCATCCAAATTAGTGAAGTAAATCCTCATACTTTTACCATTACATTCCCTTGGTCCATAATAAAGTATTACATATACTTGCTCTGGTCTCTTTTATTTTTAATTTTCATTATAATTTTTTTTATGTATTACTTATTTATAGATACTATATAGCGATCAAGGGTGTCAAAAATGTTGTAAACAAGTTTATCGCCTTTTCTAATTGCTCAAGTACTGCATACCTAATATGCTCGTACTTGAATTAAGTGATAACTTCCCTATATTTTTCCTTTCCTTTGACCCGGCTGAAGGTGAAATAGGGACCTTTACATAATTGAGTAAATATATCAACAAAAATACACAATAGACATATACAATGGATTTTTGCCACCGTAATTTTTTTAAAAATGTAATGTTGTACACAAGGCCTATTGAAAGTTCAATTAATCATGATGTATAGTATAATCATGTTGTATGCAATGGTTATGTATAATACCCTAAATTATATTATATTATTTGGAGTGAGATTAATCAAATGTTGTATGCTTTGTACATCTCATGTACACAAGACCTATTGAAATGTCAATTAAGTCTAAAGAAAGAAATAAAGGAGCATCTTTTATAGTATATAGTTGTATGCATTGAATTATCACCTGAAATTTAGTACAAAATCAGGCCAAATATTGTAATTTCGTTGATCAAGAGGTTGAGTTTTGAAACGCAATCTATCATTCCAGTTATAACTTTGATCCTCAGAAACTGTATCACCTCCATAACCTTCATACCAATCATGTGATTTGCATTGCTTTTGCTTCACTTCTAAAGGAAGAGCTAAGAATTCCTTCCAAACTTCACGAATTTGGTTAAGTAATGAGCTTGACAAACCATGATTTATTAGCTGAAAAAAAAATCAACAATTCACGAGATAAACACAACTAATCGATTTCCAAATTATGACCTTAAACACTACATCAAGTTGTATCCCTTCCCGTTAAAAAAAAAATTGTATCTCTCAATACCTCATCCTCATTGGAGGAAAAAAAGTATCACAGAAAACACAAATTCTTGTCTCAGACAGTACGTTAGACCGCTATGAGTTAAACAAAAAACATTAATAGTTGTAAAGGTACATGACAAATTAAGCAACATATATTAAAAGTTAGTGATCTGACTGAATCTGAAAGTCTAATAGGAGACCAGCAACACTCCTAGAAAATATATGAGCATGGAGTCTAAACTCTTTAGAGTGCCAAAAACAAACCTGAAAACCACCCCATGAACTAAGAACGAATCGAAGTTTTCGAAGTTCTTCTCCATGAAGGTTTGATGATGATGAAGAGAGGAGGCTAAGATCAATGATGTTACTATCCATGTATTTAATCTCGGAATGATCATAACTAGTTTTGTTTGGAAGCTGGTATATAAAATTTTCTGGGATTTGTTTTCCAGTAGTTTTGATTATCTCTTGAACTGGCTTTGATGGTTTTTTTAGGTTCATAGGAGAAGTAGATGATACAGGCATATGCCGCATATCTGGTAATTCTAACATAGAAAATTATGGATAAAAATAGTAGGGTTCTTCACTTATAATTCTGATGAAATGCTAACTACCACTCATCGGTTTATATAACAATGGTGCAATACTTCTACACTATAGAATATCTAGCTAGTGAGGTCACAGTTGGTCATGGTCGGTGTTTCTTGTGTATACTGAAGGAGATTATTAATCACAAAATACATATATCCATGTAAATTCATGAAAGGTACGGTATTAAAATTATTTGTGTGGGAAACTTACCTTGAGTTTCCATGGCAGCCATAAGAGAAATTCTTCAGCTACGTCTTTCCTAATCCCAAATGCGCTATTATGACTTTCCAGTGTAATATTTTTCTGATTTTCGGTGATGCTCTATTGAGTCTTCATAAATGGGATATAAAGACCCAAGAATTGTAACGGTTGGAGAGAAAGAGTTAACTCTCAATTACTCTCCCTTAATCACCCATTATAACATAATAAACCTTATGAGCATAACTTACTAAATATACACTGAGGCCATAACCGCAATCTAATAAAATCACTTAAGTGCAATATTTCTAATTTGACCCGTCACCAAATTAGTGATATTGCTCCGGTATCTACACGATATTAATTTGGGAAATTCCCATTGGTGACCTTGTACTTTTGGGTTTTCCCATTTGTAACCTCGTGTTTTTTCAAATCCCACAAATAATCCTAAGCTTTATTTAAGTTCCTAAACGTGACTTTACTTACCTAATTCCGTTAACTAGCTGTTATATCCTAACCCTAGTTAACAATTATAATTATTTTTTTAAAAAAACCCTCCTCCCATTGCCAAGAACACCCAAAAACAGTGGATTATCATCATCGTCGTCGTCGTCGTCATCACCATCACCATTCACCATCACCAGATATAACGAAGGATGAGAAAATGTTTAGTCTTAAAAGGGCATGTTTGTTTCAGAAATGGATGGAAAAAAAACTAAGTGACAAAGTCATTCCAAGAGTTGATAGAAATTCAAGCTCAAGTTCAACTACTTTGCTTGATGAATTCAATTTACAAGATGCTCTGTTTTTCAGTGCAACTGCAACAACAGCTTCAATCTCTTCTTCATCTTCTGAAATTGATTACTCTCTTTTTCTCACCCCAAACAAAAACCCTGGTATATGCCAAATGTACATGCGTTCGAACCTCTACGCACCACCACCATCATGAAATTCAAAGGAGAACGAAGGAGATATGGGCTTGTTCAAAGTGCTTGGTCGAATTCTGGGTTTGGAGGAGAGAGAAATAGGGAGGTGGTTCGGCTTCGACGACGGCGTCTTTGGCGAGCGACTTGGCCGCGCTGCGGTGGCGCGTGGATCTGGCACGTGTTAGGAGTTGCGCACCCTTGAGGAAGCGGCAGCTTGATTGGGAGGTCGCGCCGGATCAGAGCTTAGAGAAGGCCTTCTTTGGGAGGTTGTAGATTACGAGGAAGATTGCTAGGGTTAGGAGTAGGAAGGCCACTTGAACTGCTGTTCGTAATGATCATAGTGATGAGAGGATTTGTTGCATCTTTGATTGAGTGTTTTTGGATGAGTTTTTGCAGTTATGTGATTGAAGATTGCGTGTGATTTCATCGAGGGTCCAACATGGTTACCAAAGTCCAAAGGATGGTGGCGTTAGGGGATGGGAGGAGGGTTTTATTTGTTTTTTTTAATAATTATAATTGTTAACTAGGGTTAGGATTTAACAGTTAGTTAATGGAAATAGGCAAGTAAAGTCATGTTTAGGAACTTAATTAAAACTTAGGGTTATTTGTGGGATTTGAAAAAACACGAGATTACCAATGGGAAAACCCAAAAGTACAAGGTCACCAATGAGAATTTCCCTATTTATTTCATGACAATTACAACTTTAAGCCAAATTAAATTATTTATGGACCACTTTAGTTGGCTTATTTATATGATGATTATCACATTTTAATTAGTAACATATGTGGCCCTATAATTTTATTCTAACAATCTCCCACTGGGCCAAATATGCATCCTAATAAAATGTGTTGTTCCTTATGAGCTCAAAAATTTAATCATCATAAACTTTTGCATATCCGCAACAATCTCGTCCATTAGCCACATCAATATAGGACCATTGCAGTTTGGTTATTTCAATAACAACTTTACCACCAACGATCACTGATACTAATGCAACCAAATGACATAGATCAATCATGAAATGTGTAGCATGAAAATCACATGAAGGTGGTCTATACATGTCGATTTTCAACTGGCCCTTCCATACTTTAATTAACCATAGCTAACATAATTGTTCAGAATACATATAAAAAACTGAATACTCAACTTTATTTCTGATCAGATAAATACAAAATACCATATGCATATTGTCTAACATAGAACTCATTTGACAAACTACTCCCACTAAGCTTGAGACTCCTCAAACTCTAAGACTCCCAAATGAGCAGTATGCTCATGAAAAACCTTTGGAGGGAGACCTTTAGTTAAAGGATCAGCTAACATGGAGTTTGTCCCTATATGTTCTATAGAAATCTCTTTATTCTGAACTCTTTCTTTCACAGCTCGATACTTAACCTTGATGTGCTTTGATTTAGTCGAGCTTTTATTATTATTGGAATAAAGCACTGCAGACTTGTTGTCACAAAATAACTTAATAGGTCTCTCAACCTCGTTTACAATTCGCAGCCCTGTGACAAAATTACGTAGCCATATTCCATGATTTGATGCCTCGAAACACGCTATGAATTCCGCCTCCATGGTAGAAGTGGCTATTATACCTTGCTTAGCACTTCTCCAAGATATGGCACCACCTGCTAGTAGATAAACATATCCAGAAGTAGATCTACTAGAGTCCTCGCATCCCGCAAAATCAGAGTCGGAGTATCCAATGATCTCCAAATGATCTGATCTCTTATAAGTGAGCATATAATCTCTTGTTCTCTTCAAGTATCTCATAACCCTTTTGGCTGCTTTCCAGTGATCCATTCCTGGATTGCTAAGATATCTACCCAAAACTCCAACAATGTACGCTATATCTGGACGCGTACAAACTTGGGCATACATTAGACTCCCTACAACTGATGCATAGGGAATCTTTTGCATCTCTTGAATTTCCAGATTAGTTTTAGGGCACTGGTTGAGACTAAATTTGTCTCCTTTAGAAATAGGGGTATCTCCTGGTCTACAATCTTGCATGCCAAATCTTTTTAAAATTTTATCGATATAGTTCTTTTGTGATAACCTTAGAATACCTTGTGATCTCTCACGAAGTATCTCAGTTCCTAACACAAAAGAGGCCTCACCAAGATCTTTCATTTCAAAGTGTTTTGATAGAAATCTCTTGGTTTCATGAAGCATACCTATATCATTTGTGGCAAGTAAAATATCATCAACATATAAGACCAAGAAAGTCATCTTGCTCCCACTGAACTTATGATACACACAATCATCTACATCATTTAGCTCAAAACCAAATGAGAGAATGACGTTATGAAATTTGTGGTACCATTGTCGAGACGCCTGTTTTAAGCCATAGATGGATTTACTCAATTTGCAAACCATTTTCTTTGGATCTCCTGATACAAAGTTTTCTGGTTGCACCATGTAGATTGTTTCATCAATGTCACCATTGAGAAACGCTGTTTTCACATCCATCTGATGAAGCTCTAAATCAAACTGCGCAACAAGAGCCATGATTGTCCTAAAAGAGTCCTTAGATGACACTGGAGAAAAGCTCTCTTTATAGTCAATCCCTTCCTTTTGAGTATAACCTTTAGCTACAAGACGAGCCTTATACCTCTCCACATTACCTTTAGAATCCCTTTTGGTTTTAAAAATCCATTTACAACCAATAGGTTTTGCACCTTCAGGTAATGGGACAAGTTCCCAAACTTTATTATCTTGCATAGACTTATGCTCTTCATTCATTGCTATGATCCACTTTTCTGAATTGGAACTTTCCATGGCTTTACAGAAGTTGATAGGATCATCTTCCACCAAACCACTATCTTCCTCATGTTCCTGGAGAAATACAATATAATCATCTGAAATTGCACTTATCCTTTCTCTAGTGGATCGTCGCAAAGACACTTGTTCTTGCTCTATGTTCTCTTGAGGATGGTGAGTTTGCTCATTATGAGCAACGTCTTCAATTTGGTTAGGAGAATTTACAACATTGTCTTGTTGAGGTTCTTCGATAGTTTCATAAGTAACATCTGTATGAAACGGCTCCGGAATTGATACCATTTCTTCCTCAAAGACAATGTCTCTAACCTTATTTCTCTCCCCAAACTCGACATCCTCAAAAAATGTCGCAGTTCCTGTCTCGAAAATTGTGTTTTCCTTGGGATCCAAAAACTTATAACCCCTAGATCGTTCTGAATAACCAATAAAGTAGCTGCTTGTAGTCCTGGGGTCCAATTTCTTTTCATGTGGCCTATAAGGCCGCGCTTCAGCTGGACAACCCCATACACGAATGTGCTTTAGACTAGGTTTTCTACTTGTCCAAAGCTCATAAGGTGTTTTAGCAGCTGCTTTAGTTGGTACTCGATTCAGAATGTAAGTCATAGCCTCTTTAATGCCTCACCCTGAGTGATTCGGGTAAGATAGAATGACAAATCATACTTCTTACCATATCTTTAAGGGTCCTATTTCGTCTTTCAGCTACACCATTCATTCTAGGTGAACCTGGCATGGTGTACTGAGGGACGATCCCACATTCCTCTAGGTATTTGGCAAAAGAACCTGGACGTTGTTCACCTGAACCGTCATACCTACCGTAGTATTCACCACCACGGTCATATTTGACTTTCTTAATGCGTTTGTTGAGTTGATTTTCAACTTCAGTCTTATATGATTTGAACACATCCAAGACTTGAGATTTTTCATGTATAAGAAATAAATATGCATATCTAGAGTAATCGTCTATGAATGACACAAAATATTGTTGACCATTCCATGAAGGAGTAGGAAATGGTCCACAAATATCAGTGTGTATGAGTTCTAAGACATCCGTAGCTCTATATGCACCCAATCTCTTATGTTTGGTTTGTTTTCCTTTAATGCACTCAACACGACATTAAAATCTCGCAAAATCAATGGAATCAAGTATCCCATCGACACAAGTCGTTCAACTCTATTTTGAGAGATGTGTCCTAATCGCTTGTGCCATAATGTACCTGATTGTGCATTATCAGTCTTTCGCTTAGTACCTCGGGATTCAACATTCAAATTTTCATGATAAGAAACTATTGTATCAAGCATATAAAGATTGTCATAAACCATAAATGAACCAGTTCCTACCAAACTTGAATTCAAAGACAAAGTAACTTGATAGTTTCCAAAAGAACAATAATAACCCAACTTGTCCAAATAGGAAACGAAACCAAATTCCGCCTAAAAGACGGTACAATAAAAGTGTCTTTTAAATCCAAATAGAAACCAGAAGACAATAACAATCTAAAATGCCCAATAGCTTCAACCTCCACCGACTTGCCATCTCCCACATAGATGTATCTCTCAACATCACTTGGCTTGCGGTGGTTCAGACAACCCTGCATTGAAACACTGATGTTAGTAGTTGCACCGGAATCTAACCACCATGTGTTTCTAGGTACTGAAGCTAAATTGTTCTCTGAACAAACCAAAGTAAGAATCATACCCTTTTTAACCTTCCAGGCTTGATATTTGGTACAATCCTTCTTCATATGCCCGGGGCTTTTTACGGAAGAAACAAGTGGTTTCACCTTCCTTTTGTTTCTTTTGTATTGGGCCTTTAGCGACTTCATTCTTATAAGCACCATTTTTCCTCTTTTTGCCCTTTTTTTAGAGGTGCTTGCCAAGTGAGCACTTTCAGTCTTGTTTTGTTTCAACCTCTCTTCCTCTTGAACACAAAATGAAATGAGCTCATTAAGAGACCATTTCTCCTTTTGGCAGTTATAACTGACCTTACATGATTCAAAACTTTTGTTTGGAAGAGAGTTCAAGACCAAATGCACGAGAATATCTTCCGATATCTCGATCTTTCGGACCTTGAGCCTTGAAACAATGTGAGACATTTCCATGATGTACTCCCTTATATTTCCTTTGCCTTTATACTCTTTGGAAGTTAAGCTGCTTAATAGCATGCTTATTTCCGCCTTATCGCTTTTTGCAAAGCGCTTTTCAATTTCAGCAAGGAAATCCTTGGCACTAGTAACCTCATCGGATACTGCACCCCTAAATGTTTCTGGAATGCCACGCTTTATGATCATAAGACTTATGCGCTTCGAGCGATCCCACTTCTCATAATATTTTTTCTCATCAAGAGAACTAGTGTCCGTAAGAGAAGGAGAGTCTACTCTTAAAGCAAGGTCTAGATCCATGCAGCCCAAAATTATCTGAACATTTTCCTTCCATTCCTTAAAGTTAGTGCCATTAAAGACTGGAATTGAATTCAGATTAGCAGATAAGGTAGTAAAATTAGCTGTAAAGAGAACAAGACAACAAATATAAATATATATACTCACAATAAACTGAAATTCAACGTTAGTAGAATTTAAATAAAAGAATAATCCATCACAAGATACCAAATGCGCCATTAACATTGAGTCTTTGGACAAAAAATATTAACTGCTAGAGGTACTCTTGTTGTAATGAACAAACACTAACAATAATGTATGTAAGAAAAATAAACCCACCTTTGGGTTGGTTTATTACCCACAAATATGGCCTTATAATTGTTACATGTTTATCATCACAAGTGTATATATAATCTGGCCAAATATTCACCTTCCTTTGGGCCGGTAAATACTCGCATGAACATACATACACATAACATCTAACATTTTTTCATGAGCAATTTACACAATAGGGATCACTTTGGTGATTTTTTGTTTGAATTAACCCAATCCAAATATATTAGACTTCTATTATTTAATTCGAATATCTCTATGATATATATAAAAACTCTACTGGAAACAATATGTATTACCAGACACTGTTGAGCTTTATAACTTTGATTAGCATTTTCAGGTGGTAGGAAAAAATTGACAAAACTAAACTTGACCCATCCAAAAGAAAACATAGCTTTAGTCTAGTAAGCTGACATGGAGTATTGAAATTTGAAGCAACAAAATGTACAGCAACACAAACATACAAGTCGGCACTTGCAAGAAAAACAAATAAATAAACAAAAGGTGGCCCACGAATTACTAAGCAAGGAAAGCAAAAAATTACTTGCTGTACTTGATCAAAGAAAACGGATGATTGATATCATACACCACAAAAGGACATAAATACCCCTTATTGCAAATCAAATTTCCCAAGAACATGCCATTTGAACTTGAGAAAAAAAAAACGTATAACTTGAAACAGATGCTCAGAAAATTAACATCTCACAACCGAAAAATAAAAGGAGACCGGAATCAAAGCGATACAATAGTCGTAGATAACTAAATCGCTCCAAACATAATTGCAACAAAAATTATGCGATAAACAAAAAACACGTTTTTCGCCATTAAAACGCTAACACAATTCATGAATCTAACATGGTCGGCTCTGATACCAACTGAAGGAGATTATTAATCACAAAATACATATATCCATGTAAATTCATGAAAGGTATTAAAATTATTTGTGTGGGAAACTTACCTTGAGTTTCCATGGCAGCCATAAGAGAAATTCTTCAGCTACGTCTCTCCTAATCCCAAATGCGCTATTATGACTTTCCAGTGTAATATTTTTCTGATTTTCGGTGATGCTCTATTGAGTCTTCATAAATGGGATATAAAGACCCAAGATTTGTAACAGTTGGAGAGAAAGAGTTAACTCTCAATTACTCTCCCTTAATCACCCATTATAACATAATAAACCTTATGAGCATAACTTACTAAATATACACTGAGGCCATAACCGCAATCTAATAAAATCACTTAAGTGCAATATTTCTAATTTGACCCGTCACCAAATTAGTGATATTGCTCCGGTATCTACATGATATTTATTTCATGACAATTACAACTTTAAGCCAAATTAAATTATTTATGGACCACTTTAGTTGGCTTATTTATATGATGATTATCACATTTTAATTAGTAACATATGTGGCCCTATAATTTTATTCTAACATATACATACAAATATTCGGCTAGAGGGAAATTTGGGGATCTCACTTTGCAAGAGGCAAAAATCAAACCCTAGTCATAACTATAAGGGTAAATGAGGGTCTTCCAACCAACTAGGTCAATCTTGATTCTTAGTTTCTTACTTTTATGTAAGTGAGTCCCCTTCATCTTACCTTTCAAAAAAAAAGTACATGCATAGTAGTCTTTTTTACCAATTACATAAATACTCGCAACTTTTCCAAGAGGTTGAGGTGGTGGAGTAGTGTCATCGCTCATATATATATAAGAAAAAAATCAAAGAATACCCACTTTTTGCAAACCATATATATCTTTATTTTTGGAAATTTTCTCTTACTTGGAACTTCTTTTATTTTCTTTTTAACTTTTTATTGTCCAAATAAGGTGATATAAAAACTTATATGGACTTGGTCTACACTAAATTAGTGTGGACTAGACCTGGTTATTGGACAGGGTAGCCCAATAGTTAAAAGGTTAGGGTCAATTTTACAGGGCTTTTATTGGACAGAGTTTTATTGGACAGGGTCATTATTGGACAGGGCCATTATAGGGCCAACAAAGAAACCCAATAATTTTGAAAAATAAAATAGGTTTTGTAAAAACAATTACATATTCGGATTCGCATTTATTTATACTCACTTTTGGCTCTCTTTGTTCCTTGTTTTTCTTGCTCGTTTATCGACCCGCTATCGGCCCGACCCGCTACCGACCCTTTATGAGGCGACCCTCTTATGACCCGACCCACTTCCGACCCGCACTGACCCTGACCGACCCGCCCAATAACCAGGTCTAGTGTGGACCTAATGCTAATTCATGTGATTTATGGAAAAAAAGGTCACTATATAAAAAAAATAGATATAAAAGATGAGTAGATATAGATTTTGAAGTTTGACTATGTGAAAAAAAAAGGTTACTATGTCACAAAGTGAAAATTTCATCATGATAAACTAATGTGAGAAAAAGTGACTATATTAAAAAAAAACAGTCACTATGGTAGATATTAAGAGTATAATATAACTTAAGATTTTAAAATGGTTATTATATAGAAAAAAAGGGTCACTATAGTAAATAAGTGGCTTTGGTCCATAATAATATTATTGTGGACCAGGTCCACACAAGACTAACTCTTCTTTTTTACATTTTAGTAAGTCTCTTTTACTTTTTGTTATTCTCTTTAGGAAGAACTTTCTAAGACACACCAATGGAGAAATCCAGAAGAACTTAAAGGATCAGAGGAATCATTATATTATATAAACACTAGTAGAATAAATGCTTATTGCTGCGGTCATTAAGTGGCCTATTGCGGCGGTTTTGGCCGCGCAGCAATTAAGGAAGCAGCAATAGGTAATTAACCTATTGCTGCGGTTTTTTACCGCAGCAATAGGCCAAGATATTGCTGCAGTTCCCGGCAGAAACCGCAGCAATATGTCATTTTTTAATATTAAAAAAGTGCGCACCTATTGCTGCGGTTGTGGGCCAAAACCGCAGCAATAGATGCACTTTTTTTTAAATTTTTTTTTTGAAATTAAAATCTTCATACTATTTTCAATGTTAAAATACAATAAAAACTTAAAGTAACTAAAACCCACCGTTCCAACACATTGAATCCATGCATTAAGTATAAAATCATAAATAATGAAAATAAAACAATTATAATATACAAAAGAGAAATTAAAAAAAATCAAATTTGGAATATACAAAAGAAACCACGGCGTCCAGCCACGGCATGACCGAGCCACCACCACATACCGCGAGAATGAAGAAAAATACAGATCTAAACTATATAAAAAAATGAAGAAAATAAAAAATACATCTTGTTTCGAGAGAAGTCCGCCAAAGATTTGGATTAGACTCCGCTAGTGAATAACTGCACAAGAAGCAAACGTGAACTACCCTCGGGGGGGATGCGAGGAAACCCCCCTCCGACGCTCAAGTCAGCACGTGTCCAAATAGGATTTAGAGAGAGAAAGTAGAGAGAGAGAGAGATAAGAATTCTGGGTGTGAGAGAATGTACCTGCAGAATAGTACTAGTGGGGTATTTATAGAAGTACTATTCACCTGACAGGGTGCGTAATCCTTTTACACGTGTACGGTCGTGGTGCTCCTGACAGTTGGGAAGATTCCCTTATTTTGTCTTGTTGGGCGACCGCTAACGTTGTCGGACCATATTGATGTGCTGACTTGTTAGAGTTGTGGGCGACATTTACAGTGTTCGCGTCCATTATGGCGTTTGCGGACTTATCACAGGGGTCCGCTAACGTACTTGGGTTATACCCATACAACTAGCCCCCCCAGCATCATTTGGGGTCTTGATCGTTAATGATGTTGTTGGTGGACGCGAATCATTGTTGCCGTGCTCAATTTTTTGAAGAAGTTAATTTGTTGGGTGCCACGTGTCGTCGTAGGGAGTTTAAAAATTTCGAAAAGTTAATGATTACTTTTTCGAAAATCCCGCCCATTACTTTATTAGGGTTTTCCGTGTCTTGACACTTGCCATGAATCTGGAGAGGGAGTTGAGAGGTCTTTCAACCTCAGCCGTTCATTCGTGCCTTATATTGAAGTAGTTGTCCTTTTTGGATTTCTTTACCTTTATTCTCAAAGCTTTCTCTTTCCTTCTCCATCTTTCTCTGACACAACCTCCATAGCCGAAGCTTGAGTTGCTCAGATACCGCCTTTCCTGTGCTCAAATTACTTCGAAAAGTTACCAAACTTCTTAATTTTCACTTTCCGGTCTCCTGGCACTAAAAATTTCGTAATTTTTTGACGAAGGTTTTCTGGGTTTCTTTGTTTGAAGTTTCGTGTTCTTCCGGCGTTCTTTTTACGTTTCCCGTGGTTCTTTTGCTTCAAGTTCGAGTCTTGTGGGTGCAATTTCACTGTTTGGGAACTTTGCTCACCTTTTCCGGCGTCTTTCACTTGCTACTTTACTTTTTTCAGGCGACCTTTCGTTTCCAGGTATTTCTTTAATTTTTCTCCTCGTTTTCTTAAGTTTCTTTGCGTATTCATCATGTCGGACCAGTCTGATAGCCAGAATGCCCTTAGTGAGGCGTTTCTGACCGAGAGTGACCCTTCTTCACCCCTGGCTAGGGGTGAAAGTTATTCGGATAAAATCCAAAATCCAATCCAATCCAATCCGAATTAGTAATTCGGATCGGATTCGAACTGTATTTGGATTGGATTCGGATTGAGAATTTTTGAAAAATTGGATTTTCGGATCGGATTGGATTGAGGGTAATCAGATCCAAAAATCCAATATAACCGAATAGCAATATGCCTTGTATTATGTATCTGGATTGGGCTTAAGTACTAAACTGGATTTTTTTTTTTAGAAAATCCTAGTCCATAGCCCAATAGGCGTATCACTTCAACCCTTCCCCTAAAACCCTAACAACACTTAATTCCTCATTTCCTAAATCTATTAGGTTGTTGTTGTGCTTAATATATTTCATCGAAAAACTAGAGTTTTAAAAAATTGGATTTTCGGATCGGATCCAATCTAGAGTATGACAATTCGGATTGGATTGGATCGGATTCAAACTCTAATCGGTTTGGATTCGGATTGGAAAATTGAAATCCAAATTTGTTCGGATCGGATTGGATTAGGCCCTAATCCAAACCGCACACCGAACTTTCACCCCTACCCCTGGCCGATAGCGAAACTTCTTCCCCTTTGGCTAATAGTGAGCCTACCTCTCCCATGGTCGATAGTGAACCTGCTTCCGGCTCAAGCCCAGTGGGGAGGACCAGGTTGTTAGCGGACATACCCCTCACGGCCGATAGAGAAAGAGAACTAAGGTCGAAGTTTCTTAACGACCCTGCCACCCCTGAGGAGCATAGCCTGACTAGGAGGTATCTATCCGCTAGCCAGAGCGGTGATAGGCAAACGCTTAGGGAACTTAGGCATCAAATTCTTGCTAGGCGTTCCGTTAGACATCCTCCGGCCGATGCTGTTCCCGGCCTTGAAGTAGCCCCTCTTAGAGAGCATGCCTGGTTGGACAACTTGGCGGATGCTGGGGTTGAGGTGGCGGTCAATTTGTATGACCGATTACAAGGATCTGCGACTCCTAATCCTCATATTATTGATTTAGGTGACGACAAGCGACTCTATTGCAACCGTCATGGCCAACTAGGAGTCCGTTTACCGGTAGCCGGGCTGTTCGTGCTCGTGCCACCGAAGACGCGGCCGACACTACCGCGCGAATATTGGCACTAACGAGCCCTTGTCGGAACGCGTTATCGGAGAGAGCTCCAATGTTGCTTTGGGAGGGTCGAAGACGCCAATGACATGGAGGACGACATAACCGAAGAGGAAACCGTTGTCGGTCCGTGGTCCGATGCTCTCTCAGTTGCTCGAAGATTTCAGCATTGGCCCTCTTACTGTGGAAATTGACGATCTTTGGCGCCAGGACGCCATTGACCTTGGTTATCCCAAGGTTGCTCGGGATTTGTATGATTTTCCCGATGGTTATCGGCTAATAGTTCCACCAAAAGGAGCTATCGTGACGGAGTGTCCTCCCGGTCATGTGACCGTTTACACCCATCACTTTGAATTCGGTCTTCGTCTTCCTCTGGATTCTTTTTTAGTGAAGATTTTGAATGCCTTTAATGTCTGTTTGGCTCAGCTTACACCATTGGCGGTCCGGAATTTGATCGCGTACATTTGGGTTATCCGTTTTTTGGACTTCCCTCAGACTTTAAATCTATTCCGTCATCTTCACTGGTTGAAGAAAAATGGGTCTTCCAGGCAAGCTGGTTGGTGGTCGTTGACAACGGCTGACAAGAAAATGACCGTTCAGCCCAAGGTGACCGGTTTGAAGGGTTGGCAGGATGCCTTTTTCTGGTTACAGGTGCCTGAGGACTTTCTTATACGCCGCCACTTCACTGAGCCGCGTCCTCACATGGAAAACCTACCTCAAGTTCCGTTGACTGGGGATGAGTTGACTGCCTCCTCATATTTTGACACTGAAGATTATCTCATCACCTATGAGGATGGAAAAAAAATCCAGGGTTAAGGAGCCTAAGTACTGGCTTCCTCACACAAAGTATATTCTTGGGAACCAGCCTTTGTCGGCTATGCTGCTATGTCATACCCATGAAAACGGTAAGTTTGTTATCGGACTGGTCCAACTGATGATTTTTTTTTTTTTTTTTTAAACTTGTTTCTTGCCGTTCACAGGTTTTGACTGTCTTGATCTCGACACACTTTGTGTGGACAAGAACCTTCAACCGTTAACCAATTTACAGCCTGCTCCTTCCCACGAGTACGAGACCATGCACGGCATCTCCAACGGTCGTCGGGGAGGGAACCGCAATGGCCCTCAAAACAACCGTCGCGGCCGCGGCGGTGTAACTGTTGCTCGCGCCCCTGTTCAGGGCGTCGCTGCTGCTGTTGCTGGTACTAGCGGCCGGCCATCCCCTGCTGTTCCCCTTAGGTCTTCTACTTCCCGGCCTGTTGCCAGGGGTGGTGGGAATAGGACGCGGCCCCGCGAGCCAACTGCGGAGGACACATCTGCCAACAAAAGGCAAGCCTTGGCTGACCCTGCTTCTTCTGCTCCCACCCGTGAGACTGTTCAGGTGGAAGATTTGAATGCGGATGCTCCTCCAGAGGTTCACGAGCAGGCTGTCGCGGCTACTAGTCCAGAACATATTAGCAGCGCCTCTTGGCTGTCAGGCTCTTACTCCTCCATCCGTGAGAAGATTCGGGAGCTGATTACCATGCCCAGCTTTCTGTCTAGCTTATCTCCCAGCATCTTCTCTCGGTACCATGAGTGGATCGAGAAGAAAGAGGTACCGCTAAGTGATGCTGTGGTAGCCTCCTTTGCTCGCCGATCCGTAGTTCCCGGCAAGATTTATCAACCTGATTGGGACGTCAGGGAAGATGAGTCGCTGTATGCCAATATTCCCGAGAACGGTGGCATTCTTGCCTACCGCATTCTGAAAGGCATGCAGCTGCCATTAGACAAGCCGGCAGGATCCTTGGTAACTCCTGCTGTAAGGCTGGCTCATGACCAACTTGTGGTGCGTTTTTGTACTTAGTTTTATTATTGTTCACTTATTTTTCCTCTTTTTTTTTTATTATTGTTCCTTCTGACGTTTTCCTTTCCTCTTTGCAGGCCAACAATGCTGCCATTGAACTAATAGAGCAGTATGTTGAATATCAGAAGCTGGCGGACAGCTATAAGCAGTCGTTAGAGACTTGCCAGGACCTGCTGAAGGATGCAGAGGAGAAGTTGGCAGCCCAGGAAGATGAGCTAGTAACGTTGAGGACGCGAGCATCTCTTCTGGAGGAGACTGAAGCTAACGTTCATACGTTAACCAAGGCTCTGGACACGGCTCAAACTGAGAAGGATATTGCCGTCCTGGATGCTGCCGCTGAAGCTGAGATTAGGGGGGCTGCCAAGGCTGTTGCTGAGTTTCAGCAATCTGATGAATATGTGGCGGCTCTCCACAAGAGGTATGATGGGGGATGGGCTGCCGCCATGAGGTGTGTGTGCAAGGCCGTTCCAGGATTTGACTGGAATGTGATCGAGGACGCTCATGCTGCCGGCCAGCATCTTACTCCTATTGAGGGGGATCCGAAGTTTGCTGATGAGGACGCTATAGCGGATGCGGACCCCCGGGAACTAGCGGAGCAGACCAACCAGGACGTCTCCCCCTCTTGAAGTTTTTGGCGGCCTTCTCTCAGCTCTTCCTGTTCTTCTAAAAGTTTATAGTTGTAATTTTTGAATATTTCAACTCTTTATTCGGCCCATGTTGGCATTTGTAAACGCTAACGTTTCTTAATTTTATAAGTACAATTCCAACTAAAAGCCTTTTATTTGGCTGCCATCGTTTTGCCTGTAGTTGGCCGCCAAGCCAGTAGCTTTTATTTTATGGGAAAGTACTTTATATCTTGCGTTTCTGTCGCTTTCATTATCGTCTGATTGTCCGCCAATCTTTTTATTTGCCAACGATAATTATCGTCTGATTATCCGCCAATCTTTTATATGGCTTTTGTAACGTGCTAGGTCTGTCATCTGACCGTTAACGCACCGTGGGCCTGATATGGCTTAATTTGTGCTAGGTCTGTTATATGACCGTTAACGCATTTTGAGCCTCATATGGCTTTTGATTTGTACTAGGTCTGTCATATGACCGTTTATGTACTTTGAGCCTGTCATATGGCTTTTGATTTGTACTAGGTCTGTCATATGACCGTTTATGTACTTTGAGCCTGTCATATGGCTTTTGATTTGTACTAGGTCTGTCATATGACCGTTTATGTACTTTGAGCCTCTCATATGGCTTTTGATTAATGTACATGAAAATAATAAGACAATTGGTGAACTGCTAACAGAAGCTTGCATTATTTAAGTAATTAAGGGTGGTTCTCGACCTATTACATTAAGTAACTCAAACATAGTATTTCTTTAGGACGCTAGCATTCCAACAATTTTTAAGCTCCTTGCCATCCATGTTCTTTAAAATGAAGGAACCGAGAGCAATCTTCTTGGCTATGATGTAGGGACCTTCCCAGTTAGCAGTTAGCTTTCCCTCAATATGCGCCTTGCCAGTGGCGGTTCTGCGAAGGACCGGTGTCGCCAACATCTAATGGCCTTTCCATGACTTTTTATTGTAAGCCTTGCGATCCCGTGTTTGTAAGCGGTTGCTCTCGGTTACTGCCCGTGAGCCTTGTTTCCGGCAAGAAGTCTAGGTCTTCCCTAAGTGCCTGGTCATTCCTTTGCAGGTCTTGGTGCTTGATCCGGTAAGAGGGTAACCCCACCTCTACTGGCAACACCGCCTCTGCACCGAAGGCTAACTTGAATGGGCTCTCTCCCAGTTGCTTCTTTCTCCGTTGTTCGTTTGACCATAGCACTGCCGGTACCATATCAGCCCATCCTGCTTTGAATTCATCTAGTTTTTTCTTCAAGGCGTTTAGGATCTGCTTGTTCGCGGCCTCTGCTTGTCCGTTGCTCTGAGGGTGGAAAACGGCTGAGTATGCAAATTTTACTCGAAATTCCGTTAAGAAGGCTCTGCATGTCGACAATCGAATTGGACGCCATGATCAAAGACGATAGCCATGGGGATCCCAAATCTTGTCATAATATTTTGCCGATGAATTTCTTGACCCGATTTGCCTTGATTTTTGCTTTGTCGCCTGCCTCTATCCACTTGGTGAAGTAATCAATTCCCACTATTAGGAACTTTCTCTCCCCAGGTTCTTTGTAGTGAACGGTCCCAAGATGTCCATTCCCCACCGTGCGAACGGGATCGGGCATAGGATAGGCCGCAAATCGTTGGGCGGCTTGTTAATGACGGGAGCGTATCTCGGCACTTATCACATCTTCTAACGTAGCTCGGGAATCCGCCAAAGATACTTGGCCAATAGAATCCCGCTCTCAATGCCTTAAGTGCCAGAGCCTTTCCGCCAATATGGTTACCGCATATACCTTCATGTATTTCTTCAAGGATCTTCACGGATTCCCATGCGGTTGCGCATTTAAGCAGAGGTAAACTGAATGATTTCTTGTATAGCTCATTTTGGTATATGACATACCAGCTTGCTTGTCGCTTCAATTTCTTGGCAGACGAAGGATTATTCGGAAGCGTCCCAATCAACTTGTACGCCACCCCGCTCACTAAACCATTCTCGCCCGCCGGTTTATACTATTGACGGTCACGACCTTTTCTGTGATGCTCTTTTCCTTCAAGATGTCGACCGTGACGGTTCTTTCAATGCTAAATGAGTCAGAGCGGACAACGCGTCCGCTTTTGTGTTCTCGGCCCTAGGTATCGCTTGAATCTCAAAATGATTCAATTGAGCTATCAATTCCTTGGTCTTTTCAACGTATTTTTGCATGTTGGCCTCTCTGACTTCGAATTCTCCCCTCAGCTGGCCGCTCACCAACTGTGAGTCCGTTTTTAAAAATACTTTCTTAGCACCTGCTGCCAAACACATTCTCAGTCCGGCAATTGCCGCTTCATATTCTGCTTCGTTGTTTGACGCCAGGAACGCAAACTTGATGGCGTACTGGTAAGAATTTCCTTCAGGGCTGGTCATCACTATACCCGCTCCAGATCCACTAACAGCCGACGATCCGTCAACTTCCGGCCGACCGGACTTCCTTTTGCTCCACTTCTTCCTCCTCATATGAGGCTTCCACGATAAAGTCCGCCAGGGCTCGCGCTTTGATAGCGGTCTCGGGCTTGTATCCGTATATCATACTCCGATAGTTCAACGGCCCATTTCAAGAAGCGCCCGAACTATCCATCTTCCGCAATGCTTTTTCTAGCGGTCGGTTGGTTAAAACTTGAATGGGGTGGCGGTCAAAGTATGGTCCGAGCTTCTCGCGGCTATTACCACGGCCAAGGCCATTTTTTCTACCACTGGTAACGGCTCTCCGACCGTTAAGAATGTGGGCGATAAAATAAATTGGTCGCTGCCTCTTCTCCTTTTCTACCAACAACACGGCCGCGACTGTCTTCGACGAGGCCGAGATATATAGTTGTAATACGTCTCCAGTCTCGGGCCTTGTAATGGTAGGTAGCTTCTTTAAATGCTCTTTTACCGCCAGGAATGCTTTGCTTTGCTCCTCTCCCCACTCGAACTTCTTATTCCCCCTTAGTAGGGCAAAGAAAGGCAAAGCTTTGTCTGCTGATTTTGAAATGAATCGAGTGAGGGCCGCCATTCTCCCTGTTAGCCGCTGAATATCCTTGACGCTTCTTGGCTCGGGCGGTCGACAATGGCTTGAACTTTGTCCGGGTTTGCATCAATCCCCCCTTTTGGTTACCAAAAAGCCTAAAAACTTCCCCGCTCTCACCCCAAAGACACATTTCTTTGGGTTGAGCTTCATCTTATACTTCCTCAAAGTTCTGAAGGTCTCTTCCAGATCATCCAAATGTTCACGGTCAGTTTTACTCTTGACGATGGAGTCGTCAACATATGCTTCGATATTCCTCCCCCTCTGATCCACGAACACTTTGTCGACTAGTTTTTGATAGGTCGCCCTCGCATTACGGAGCCCAAACGGCATTGCCTTATAATTATATACTCCATAATCAGTGATGAACGCAGCTTTTTTCCTATCGGCCTCGAGCAAGCTGATCTGATGATAGCCCGAGAAGGCATCCATAAAGCTTAATAATGCATGACCGCTAGTAGAGTCTACTAGTTGGTCTATTCTCGGCAGCGGATAGCAATCCTTTGGGCAAGCTCTGTTGAGGTCTGTGAAGTCCACACACATCCTCCATTGGCCGTTAGCTTTCTTTACCATGACTACATTGGCCAACCACTCTGGGTAGTCGCATGGCTCAATGAAGTCAGCTGCCAATAGCTTATCAACCTCCTCTTTAATGGCCTTGTTCTTTTCGGCCGAAAAATTTCGCTTCTTTTGCTTGACAGGTCGGACAGTGCTGTCAACATTCAGACGATGTACCATCACGGCCGGGTCTATTCCCGGCATCTCATCCGCTGAGAACACGAAGACGTCCGCGTTTTCTCTTAGGAGAGTCACCAGGTTGCAACAGCCACTGTCCTTGTCGGATCATCTGCCAGCATCTCCTGCTTCGTTTCTCCATCCGATTTGGGCCTTGGAGTATCGTCAGGCCTGGATTCCAACTCTTCCATTAGAACATCCATCTCCTCACCCTTTTTCTCGGATCCTTCCTCATTCGCCAGAGCCCTCCTCTGAGCTCGCCTTTGTTTCCGAGTTGGCGGATTTAATTCTTCTACCGGCACTCTCCTTGCCGGTTGCTTCAGTGCTGTTAGATAGCATGACTTTGCCATCTCTTGATTTCCTCTCAGCTTTGCTGTCGTCCCGAGATTGGAAACGTACAACATAGTCAAATGATAAGTCGACACCACTCCTTGGACGTCATGGATGAAAGGGCGACCGATAATTGCATTATAAGCTCCAGGCACGTCAACCACTAGAAACTCCGTCATCACATCCCTGGCGTTCTCATCCTCCCCTACTCTGACCGGTAAGGTTATCAGGCCCTCTGGAATCAATGACGCCCCCGTGAAACCTATCACTGGGTAACGTACTGGCTTCAGGTGTTCCAGGCCAATCATCAATTTTTCAAAGGTTGAGAAGTACAGAATATTTACGGAACTTCCTCCGTCTACCAGGATTCTGTGGATTAAACAGTTTGACACTTTCAGCGTGACCACCAGAGGGTCATCATGAGGGTAGACGACGTGCTTTGCATCTTCAACCGTGAAAGACATGGCGGGCATGACTGGCGGCCTTCTCCACTGCATGCTTTCATTGAAATTGACCTGGTGCCTAAATTCTTTCAGGCTTGCCTTGGCCCCATTGACGCTGCCTCCATGAATTGGACCGCCACTTATAACGTGAATCTCAGCAATCCGCGATTGCACATTTCGGTTATTAGGCTTTACCACGTCTCCGTCCTTTGATTGTGCCTTGTATTGAGTGAAGTTACCCCGTCTTATCAGATCCTCCAGGTTATCCTTCAAGTGCCTGCAATTCTCGGTAGTGTGACCGTGATCACCGTGAAAGTCACACCACTTGCTCTTGTCACGGTTTTTATGAAACATTTGCTTAGGACGTTGCCATTTATCACTGTCCTTGTTCATCTGATATATCTGAGCCCTTGAGGCCGTGAGCTGCGTATATGTATCGAATTTATCTTTGTACTCGAACCTTTCGCGGTCATTCTTCTCGCGGTCATTTCCCTTCTTGACCACATTTGATTCCTGCTTTCTTTCATCCCGACCGCGATCATTTTCGCGACCCTTTTCTCTCTTCTGCTTATCATCCTTCTTCTTTTCCGGCTCACGACTTTGGCTGCTTGCGGCTTTGTCAAACTCTTCCCCCCTGATGAAATCGTTTGCCTTCCTCAAGACTGGCTCAAGGGATGTGAAGGTTTTACGGCCCAGATAACTTCTAAATGCGGACCCTTCCCTCAGCCCGGTCATCAAAGCTAAAACGGCCACGTCCTACTGAAGGCGGGGAATGGTGACCGCCTCAGCATTGAAACGGCCGACGAAATCTCGCAGGCTCTCATTTTCCCTCTGCTTGATAGATAACAACTCGCCAGTTGTGCGCTCGCGGTGCCTATTACTCACGAAGTGAGTGCTGAACATAGATGAAAGCTGAGAAAAACTAGAAACATTACCAGCCCTGATGCTTTTAAACCACGTCTGGACAATGCCAGTCAATGTAGATGGGAAAAATTTACACCAGATAGCGTCCACCTGAGTGTATAAATACATGTGCCCCTCATAAGCGGCCACATGATCGTCTGGGTCTGAGGTGCCATCATTCTTGCAGGACGGTATCTTGATTCGCGGTATGGGGTGGTTCAAGATTTCTGGAATGAAGGGAGACTGCTTAGGCTTGATCAATAAGTGTCCGCCAGCAGAATAATTGCTTGCGCCACTGATGCTGTGTTCCCGGCGAGAACGACTTTGATTCTCATCTTCAGAATTGTTGAGATCCTCAGTTTCTAGAATGACTTCCTCATATTCTGGGTCCTCAATTTGCCTTTCCATCTGGCGTCCCTCCTGATTGAAAGTCCGCATTCTTCTCACGGGGGTGCCATCGACGTTGCGACCATTCACGGTCGACATACGCCTACGAGGCTGACCAACCCTCGCATTGGGAGTGGGTGTGTTGTTAGGCTGAGTACCCGCTTGTAACATTTGGATGAAAGATGCTACCGTTTGTAGCTGCTCAGGGGAGAATTGACTTAATTGAGCCAGGTTAAATGATCCGCTTCCAGTGTTTACCTGAGACACGTTGTTCCCAGGGGTTTGCTGTTCGTTGACGTTCCCAGCGTCTAACTCGGATGGATCACGGCCGTCATTGTTTGCTCTTTCCATGTTGGCGTTCACAAAGATGGAACCCCCCTCCTTCTAGCGCCAAGTTGTTTCGGTGTTGAAACGGTTGGCGGTCTCGAGAGAAGTCCGCCAAAGATTTGGATTAGACTCCGCTAGTGAATAACTGCACAAGAAGCAAACGTGAACTACCCTCGGGGGGGATGCGAGGAAACCCCCTCCGACGCTCAAGTCAGCACGTGTCCAAATAGAATTTAGAGAGAGAAAGTAGAGAGAGAGAGAGATAAGAATTCTGGGTGTGAGAGAATGTACCTGCAGAATAGTACTAGTGGGGTATTTATAGAAGTACTATTCACCTGACAGGGTGCGTAATCCTTTTACACGTGTACAGTCGTGGTGCTCCTGACAGTTGGGAAGATTCCCTTATATTGTCTTGTTGGGCGACCGCTAACGTTGTCGGACCATATTGATGTGCTGACTTGTTAGAGTTGTGGGCGACATTTACAGTGTTCGCGTCCGTTATGGCGTTCGCGGACTTATCACAGGGGTCCGCTAACGTACTTGGGTTATACCCATACACATCTATTCATACAATTTCATTCTAATCAAATAGAACTAGACTCCCGTACTGCTCCTTTGTGCAGTTGTTTAATTTATTTGACTTAATAGGACAAGATTCTAAAACTTTTCCAGATGCAACAAAAAATATAAGAATGATGAAGGCCGACGTGTTCCTTACGTGTTCCTTACAATCAGCTTTCAATCCAAGACATCTGGAATTTTTAAATATTGCGGCTAACGATGAAGAACGAAGAAGGAAGGTCGAGCGAATAACGATGAAGGCCGACGAAGGAGAATACTGGCGAGAATCGATCGACAATGACGATGACGAAGGAGAATCGGCCGGCGAGAATGGAGCTAAGAATGATGAAGGTCGACGAAGGGTGAAGGGTGAGAAAGAGAGGAGTGATAGAGGAGGAAGGAGCAGATTTAGAGAGGAGTGAGAAAGAGGAGGAAGGAGCGTGAAGGGTGAGAGAGAGAGGGGGAACTGATGAAAATGAGGGGTGAAGAAAAACGGCGCATAATAACCCTGATGCTAAAAGGATAAGAAAAACTCTAATGACTCTATTGCTGCGGTTTTTTCTAAAAACTGCAGCAATAAATTAAAATATTATTTAAAAAATATTATTTTAATATATTGCTGCGGTTCTTGCCAGAAACCGCAGCAATATATCTGGTCAAATAGTCAACTTTCTTTCAAAAAATTTCCGTTGAAACCATATTGCTGCGGTTTCCAGCCACAACCGCAGCAATATGTTTAATTCGATTTTTCCTTCTTTTTTTCGTGGTTTATTGATGCGTACGGGTAAAACCGCAGCAATAAGCAAAAAATCTACTAGTGAAAGCTAGAAAAATTTGATTATGTGTCATGAACTCAAGGCCATGAAATCCTATGTGTCATTTAAAAACTAATTTTTTGCTTATGTGTACAAGGTATAAGAAATGGACAAGTGGCACTATGCAAGTGGATTCTCAAAAGATTTCGGCAACTCAGTCCATAATCAATGCAGAATCCCGTTAATTAAGGTTCATAATATTCTAATTAGGCAGTTATTGATATAATATCTTTGATTGATTCAATCACTACAAATCATTGCCATTTTAGATGAAATTGATTGACTTTAAAACGGTATATTATATTATGAGATCCTATTTTGAAATCCACCTTGATTTAAGGTTCAACTTATGGTAATTGCTTCTTTTTTTTCAAAATTAGTGAAAAACCTCTATTGTATGTACATAGTTGCAAATATAAATATAGGCCACTCCATATCTAACACACCACTCTAAAACGTGTATAAATTTTTGTCCATAATGTCAACGTCATCTCCCTCTCAAAAAAATTCATCTTCCTCACAAGAGATTACAGATACACCTAATATCAAAAGAAATTCACCTCCCAAAATGGAATACTCTAATTTTCTTGATGTTGAATTTATGGTTCTAACCCTCTTTCGTTAGGGTCATGTATGTTTCCATGATGTATCTATTATGTTCACTTATCAAAATAATATAAGCAACGAGGTATGGGCTGATGCCGAAGAGGTTAATACTACAATTTATGGTTTTCGACCATATTTTGACGTCTTGAATATGAATTTATATGACGTCCAATGCACTCCTCCAAGGGCTTATGAAGTATGTCATGATGATTTTGAGGATATTGATTTGAACGATGGAGATGTTCTTCGGCTTAAAAACATTGTTTGCTCCGTTATCTAGCAAGTGATGATTAGGTTTAATTTTTTTTTACGTTATATTTAAGTATCCATTTTAGGTATTATCAATTCTATGAACAACTACATATTTTGTGACTGTTTCATTTCATTGATACAAGAAATTGGAAATTAGCCATCTCAATATGTAGTTTTTACAAGTTATGAGTACATTTTATTTGTGTTGTTATTATGGCTTATCAATAATAATAAAATATATTTTTAGTTTAAAACCTTGCTATTATTTAGAACATTCGCGATGATAAATCTATAATTTAAAATCTTGCTATTATACAATATACATATTATGTTAAGTTTTCATAATTGTTTGTTATGCAAATGTTCTTTTTTACAGTATATACACTTGCTATGCGAATGTTCTTTCTTCCCCTTAAACTTAAATCACTCCAATGCTAACAGTACAAATTATTCTTATTTCCAAATTAATCATTATATTATATAAAATATATATATTTTAGTTTAAAACCTTGCTATTATTTAGAACATTCGCGATTGGATAAATCTAGAATTTACAACATTTTTTTTTCAATGGACCTCACAAGCATTCTACAGATTTTGAGTTCTACAATTCTAATTAAGTATAAATCTACAAACCAAGAGGAGCAACATATTTGTAGTGATATTATGTTTTTTGTTAAAATTCTAATAGGACACCCGAAAGCAACGATTTGCAACTATAGTTTAGTTTAAAATTCTAATAGTTTCATTAGGTTCCTACAAACCTTTATGCATGTTACAGGTTCATGGTAAAATTTACAACTATAGTTTAGCTCCTGCCAACACTAATTGACAATGATTATATTGGCCTTAATTAACTTGAAATGGCTATATGAACCTTAGGCCTTGGAGTTAGATAATAGCTAATGATGATTACTATCATGGAATTATAGTTGTGTTGTATCTTAGCTTGCTGCACGTTACAATGATGTTATTGAGGAATTATATTTGTCCATTAATGTATATGTACTTCTTTCTTTTTTATACGCATAAAAAAAACTACGTATGTGAGTTTTTTTTTTCATGTCTTAATTTTCTTTCCTTTTTTGGATACTTAATGAATTTTTTTATTGATATTTAGATATCAATTTATTCTTTTCCTAAGTTTACCTAATATACCTTACTTAATATATGTATATTACATTATAACTTTATATTTTTACAGTAGGTTATTTTCCATAATATGGTTTATTTGCATTTTTTCTAGAATATAATTATGGCCGATTTTTTCATAATGTACATTATGTTAGTTTCCATAATAAATACATTTGCATTTTTTCTAAAATTTAATTATGGCCAATTTTTATACTTACACTATATTAGGATCCATAATATGGTTTATTTGAATTTTTTCTAAACTATAATTATGGACGGTTTTACATAGTGTACATTATGTTAGTGTCTGGGCCTAATATGGTTTATTTGCATTTTCCCTAACCGATTTCAACTAAATTATAAAACCCAAAATTGTATTCTATGAAATCAAACACATAAATTTTGCCACACAATTACTTTGGGAAAAAAAACCTCAGTCATGGAAACCATTCAAGATAGTCCGACCATGAAAATAAGGTGTATAAAAAAAACTTCATTTGATCGTCTCCCTAATGAGATAACAATGACTATACTCGGCAATGTAGCTTCTCAATCCCCACTTGATTTATTTAATTGCGCTGCAAACTAACGTATTTGATAATCACTCACTTTATTAGCTTGCATTCATATGCTTAAATAGATAGGCGATTACTATAATGATTATGTATGTTTGCTTTATAATGATTGCATGCATAATGCTGTAGAATCTTAATGTAAGTTATTGTTTTTGAAGCTAAGATTAACGTTAAAAAATCATGCAATTTAAATTTGCTTCAACAAGTAACTTTAGAATCTTAGTGTTTTAGAGAATTTGACTATGAGAAGTTCACCCAATTTCCCTTGTCAACGTAAGACCTAATATTAACAATGTAACGCAAATAATTTAAGCTTAACTTTAAAAAACTAGGGTTGACTTTGAGAATCTTAGTGTTTTATCTGCTCTTTTTCCTCTTAATTGTTTTTTATAAAGTTAAGCTTAAAATTCTCGAAAGCTATTAATACCTAGGGCTGGCTCAGGTGTCATGATAAGTTTACGTAATGCTCGGGTTCTCGAAATCTATTAAACTAAAACTATGAGTTATTTGTTGCGTAATGATTATTGAATTAGTCTTGACATATCTTACAAATCTTGATTCACAAAAAATTTGTTGCCTCAAATTTGAAATCAGACTCATCCCATTTATGAATCAGACTTTTTTTTTAGCTTTGTTTATGAATTATAGACGATATCACAACATTTCAAATTAAAACGATAACTGCATTTTTTATAATTATATGTGACTTTTTTTGTTTTATGTTTGCCACATTCATACTATTTAAACTTTTTTTTAAAATGAACTCAAACAATTGGCATTCCGTGCATTTTTGCACGGGTTTTAAACTAGTTAATAAAAATAACCATGATAGTTAGGAGGATCAATAACAAAAGTACTAAACAAATGAAAAAGGAAAGAATAATTTTCTTTTTTTCTTGAAGTGAAGAAATCCAGTAATTTGCTATACTTGTACGATTTTTCCTAGTCTTACATTTGCTATAATACGTAGTATAATTTGTTTTTGAGCAATTTTGTATTTTACGAAAACAAACCATCAATTCTAACGAATCAACATTAACTTACAAATAAATGTCAAAAAATAAAACAAACAAAAAACAATCACTAAAAAAGGGGGAAAACCCAGCAGGATTTCAATATTATAAAATATAACAATACTAGAAAAATGAAACTTAAACCTACTAGTAAACTTCTAGCATTAACATAACCTAACTAACATAATGTTTCCTAACTTTTTATTAACAGTAGAGTCATGGTAGCAATTAGGGTGTAATTATAGTGGTATTAGTTGGACAATTCTTAAAATTTGGGTACCAAATGGAATTTGTAAAAACTGAGTGGTACTAGATGGAATTTCCCTAAAATATAACAATACTAGGAAAATTAATGAAACTATAACCTACTAGTAAACTTTTAGCATAAACAACAATAACATTAATGAAGAAAAATATAACCCCATATTAAGCACTCCTATATATTAATTACCCCTCAAAAAAAGTACTCCTACTAATTTATTTATTACTGCTGGTTATTATAACATATTTCTCCTCTTTCTTGTTTCTTCATACTTCCAGGAATACTAAACAGGTACTAATTGTACTTCAGGTTGTGGTGGTACCGCTAATCTCGGCCGTCGATTGCAAAGTTTATTACATACGCAAACTGCTACGACAACCTGTTGAGATAGTATTTAGGTAAAGATAATATTTAGGAAATCTTTTTCCTAATCTTAAGGGATTGAGAATATCTTGTCACTGTATATATGTATGTCGATTTTCATAATGAGAAGATTGAGGATTTGAGTTTATTTTGACATGGTATCAAGAGCCTAGGTTTAGGGTTTCAAAAAGATTTTTTTTTCTTCTAAACCGTGAGAGTGATCAGTTTTTGGCGAAGGGCGATGATGCTGCTTCGTCAACTCCTCCCGTCGACCTTGACTATCATCTGGGATCCAGTGACCATCCCGGAATCGTAATTACACCAATCAAGTTACGTGGGGCGAATTATGATGAATGGGCTAAGGCTATGCGTCGAGCCTTAATTGCTAAATGGAAGTTCGGGTTTTGGATGGCTCGATTACGGAGCCTGCAGCCGAATCTCCAAAGAGGAAGCACTGAATCGCCGTTAATTCCATGCTGGTTTTATGGATTAGTAACACGTTGGACGACTCCTTGCGTTCAACTATAGGAGATTATGATTATGTGCGTCAGTTATGGGTACATCTTCAACAACGATATTGCGTTGTGAGTGGTACTCGAGTGTGTCAACTCAAAAATTCTTTGGGTGAGTGTAAACAACCGTCCTCGGAGTCGGTCACGAAATATTTTGGACGCTTGTCTAAAATATGGACGGAGCTGCTACAATTCTGCCGACTTCCCAAGTGCTCATGTGGGCAATGCACATGCAATATTGCAAAGCAAGTAGGTGAGATCCGTGATGAAGACTACTTGCATTATTTTTTGATCGGCCTTGATGATCCATACGAGGCTATTCGGGCTCAATTATTGGCTCAGACGCCTTTGCCTCTTGTGGACAGTGCCTATCAAGCAGTCATCAATACCGAGCGACTTCGTTCTAGAGATGGTAAACCGAAGGATCGGATAACGTCATGACTTTTAAGGTAGCCTCAAGAGTTAAGTCGACCTCGGGTGATGGTGTAAGACTCGTTTGTTCTCATTGCAATCGGGAAGGTCATGATAAGGAGAGTTGTTACCAGTTGATCGAGTATCCGGATTGGTGGGATGAGAATCGTAGAGGAGGCAGAAGTGCAGGCCGAGGAGGACGTGGGGGACGTGGTGGAAGATACGGTGGTCGTGGTGCCAGTGGGGGTCGAAGTACTGCCTTCCCAAGCACCGCACACCGCGCCAATGCTGTGCAAGGGGGCGTGAATAATGAAGCAAGCAGCAGTAGCTCGTCGTCTCAAGCTACCTCCACACAAGGTCTTCTAGGTGTATCATCTGATCAGGCTCAACAAATCATTGATTTGCTTACTAATAAACCTAAGTCTCGTTTAGAAGGTAAGACAAATGTCCTATGGATCGTGGATACCGGAGCCTCTAATCATGTTACTATTGATCTTTCGATTATGAGAAACATTAATATAATTCAAAATTGTCCAGTAGGATTACCAGATGGTAAGCCAGTGAATGCGAATCAATTGGGTTCGGTTATACTAGAGGGTGGATTTGTTATTCATAATGTTTTGTTTGTACCATCTTTAAATTGCAATTTAATTTCTGTCACTCAACTTAGTGATGAATCGAGATGTACTATATAATTTACTAACAAAATTTGTGTTATTCAGGACCAGTCGACGAGGACGGTGATTGGCGTGGGTGAACGACAAAATGGACTTTATTTTTTCCGGGGTGTGCCGCAAGTGAAGGTGTTGGCAGTAGATTGTGTGGTAGATCTTTGGCATCAACGCATGGGTCATCCGTCGGAGAAAGTTCTAAAGTTACTTCCGCCTGTGAGTAACTCAATTAAGAAAAATAATAATGTGTGTGATGTATGCCCTCGGGCAAAACAATCTAGAGATAGTTTTCCTATTAGCGAGAATAAAGCTAGTAATTTGTTTGATTTAGTTCACATTGACTTGTGGGGTCCTTACAAGGTAGCCTCGTCTTGTGGTGCAAAATTGTTTTTGACAATAGTCGATGATTATTCTAGGGGCGTATGGATTTATTTGATTAGCAATAAAACTGAAGTTGAATTTCATTTTCTCAATTTTATTGCTTTGATAAAACGCCAATTTAATAGAGACATAAAGGTGGTTTGAACTAATAATGGTACCGAATTTAATCATCTTAGGGATTACTTTGTCAAAAATGGGATTATTTTTGAGTCGTCTTGTGTTGGTACTCCTCAACAGAATGGGAGAGTGGAGAGAAAACATCAACATATTCTGAATGTGGCACGGGCTTTGAGATTTCAAGGTAGATTACCAATTAAATTTTGGGGGGGTGTGCTTTGACGGCATGTTATTTGATTAATCGTACCCCGAGTCCTCTGCTTGAACATAAAACCCCGTATGAGATGTTATTTGGTAAAATCCCTGCTTATGACCCTATTCGTGTGTTTGGATGTTTGTGCTACACACATAATCAACGAAGTAAGGGAGACAAGTTTGAGTCTCGGAGTAGAAAATGCATCTTTGTTGGTTACCCTTTCGGAAAGAATGGGTGGCAATTGTTTGATTTGGAGACATGTGAGTTCTTTGTGTCTCGAGATGTTAAATTTCATGAGCGTGTTTTTCCATTTGGTGACTCATTGGGCAAGGTTGGTCAGTCTTCGGAAGACATGGACCAACGTGAGTTTTGCGAAGAAGCTGATGAGTTGGACTTGTGGAGTAAGGGACAGCAAGCAGGTGTGTATGAGCAGGGTGATATTGATGATGAGTATTCTGTGGAGGCTCGAGTGGGTGATGGTTTGAGCCAAGCATCGCCTACGCTACGGCCTGCGAGCATTGACCCAGCGCCAGAACCAGCACTTGCTGGAAGACCTCAACACATAAGGGGCGAGGCTGCTGGTCTAGGCAATGGTGAACCAGCACCCGCTGGTGGACAGCAGCAGTTGAGGGGTGCTGTAGCGTGTTCTCCAGCGCCCACTGGTTCCGCACCAACAGCAGCGTGTGGGACAGCACCACTGCCATTACATGGGTCCGACGATGCTGCGAGGAGTGATTCGGGTGAGTTAGAAATGGGTCGCGGGAAGCGTGTGAAGTATCCTTCGACAAAACTTCGTGATTGTGTCACACATACTATTCGGAAAAATAAAGATCCATTGTTGTCATCCGCGACGTCATCATCCTCAGGTACATGTTATCCTATAACCTATTTTGTTAATTATGATCGTTTTTCCTCGACACATAGAAATTATCTTGCTGCAGTAACAGTGGCTCGAATTCCGAGAACTTTTCAAGAAGCAATGAGATATGAAGGGTTAGACATCCAGTGTTATCATTCCAGTAGCTGCGCCGGGCGTAATTTTTGGAAAAGGATTAGACATAATATTGATCTCTCAAATTACTAGTACAAGACATACGAGAAATTATATTCGAGTAGCAATTAAGAAAAACGGAGGGAGTGGGTAGTAACTAGAGAGGATCTTGTTTCGTTTGTAATTTGAAGTCCCTATCTAGGGCCAAATTTATAGATGTCTTGTTGCATGATGTACATAAAATTTTCCTTATTTGTTCAACGTGTGCATTATATTTTACTGTATTTGGTTTCCATGAGATCTTAATAATTATATATAGTGATTTAGATTGAGATACTCTATTCTATGGAAGATTCTAAATTTAAGTTCCCTTGAGTAATAAACTCTAATTATTTTTACCTAGTTAATGATTATCTTGCCTAATTGCTAACACATACTGAGATCTTAGGTTAGTATACATCTCCCATGCAAAAATATTGAGTTTGGTAAGTGTACGTATAACCCTCTAGAATTTCATTTTTAATTTGAAAAACTTTATTTAGAGGAAAAACCCAAGATTAAATTTAATATGTACCTATATTAAAGATATGAAAGATACTAGAATAATAGTGTATAGTTTTTTTTCCTAATAGGTTAAAGAGAATAATAGTATATTTAGAAAACATAATATATAAGACATATATCTACGAGTTTTTGGGAACCTATTAGGGAGGGATTTCTAGTTGATTTGTAGACACAATGACACAAATATAGTTTCCTAAACCTAAAATAATATCGTCATATTGGGATTTGGGGAAATTAAACACTTGTTACAACTTGCAATATACATGACACAAATTTTAGCATACATCTAAAATTTATTGTATGTATGTTACATCCAAAATTATTTTATTACTTATTTAGCCTTAAATTTAGTATGCACAAAGTACACCTTTAATGTACATGCATCGTATATAGGGCGTTAAGCACAGATGAACAAGACTTAGGTCCTATTCTTTTGAGTTGAACTGAAGTGACCTGAATTGAGCTGAAACTGTGAGAGAAAAAGTAGATACTGTGCCGAAAAGAATAGGGCTTTAGCACCATCTTAGCCCATTTGATCTGAAAGCAAGTGAAGTTTATGACTATGCTTGGGAGGATGATAATTTGTTCAATAACTACACTAGTAGAAAAAGGACGATTTGCGTCCCCCCAAGTGCGTCGCATGAAAGGCAAAACGACGCAAAAACATAATTTGCGTCGCATGCAGTGAAGAGTGCGACGCACAACATGGGTACATAAGCACCAATACGAGCTATATGTGTCGTACCTTGTTGATGTGCGTTGCAAAAGACTAATTTACGTCGGACCCCCTGGCCCATCCGACACAAATCGATTCATCCTGGAACCCAAAATTGTCACACTATCTGTGTCGCACTTGCCTTAGGTGCGTTGCAAAAGCGGTATTTGCGTCGAACCTTTAGGCCCATCCGACGCAAACTACCCTCCCCCAATAGTTCGCCCAGCAGCACTAGTCCCCCAACCTTATTTCGTTTTGGAGCCCTAAGTTACATGCAAAAAAAAAACCGAACTCACTCTCTCTTCTCTCTCACCTGCAAACGACCCTTCACCCTCACACTCTCGCCGGCGCTCCCTCACCCTCGCCGGCGACGTTGCTTCTCCGGCGAACTCAAGACCCCTGTCCGACGGTTTTTGGTTTTCAGATTCGCACTTTCTCTCTCTCATTCTCGGTACGTTTCGCACTTTCTCTCTCTCATTCTCAGAGGTGCTTCTCCACCCCACTTCGCCGGCGAAAACTTGTCGTCTTCTCGCTGCCGGTGCCATTAACGGTCACTCGAAAGGAGTCTCATCCAACACTCTCTCTTTCACTGGATTTTCTCGCACGTCCGAACTCACTCTCTTTCTCTCTCACTTGCCGCCGCTTAGACCGACCCGCCGCCGCCGCTGCGGACTGACTTGCCGCCGTCGGTGCCACTGCCGGCAATGTATGTAATTCTTGTTTTTTTTTAAATTTTTTTGTATTAATTTCCATTAATCATGTATTTTCAAGTTCTCTTAATTTTTTTAGGGGTTGCTTTGAATAATTTTAGTTCTAATTTTTGTTAAGGGGTTAAAATTAGAATTCAAATCATGATAAACATGTGAAATAATTTTGAGATTGAATTTAGGATGTTTGTAGCTTATGAATTTCTATAGTTTGTGTAGTGTTCTAAAATACTTCCTTATATTCATTATGTTTTGTATTGAATCAATTTCTTGCATGTGTTTCTTGAATACTCACTTTAGAATTATGTGTTTCGATTATTAGTTAGAATTCTTGAATGCTCACTTTAGAATTATGTGTTTCGATTATGAGTTAGAATTCTTGAATGCTCACTTTAGAATTTCAAACTTATGTCATTCCTTTACATTGTACTTCGGTTGCCACCTTAGTGCTCGTCGGTTTGCCAGTTCTCCAAGCTCGCGTCGTTGTGCTTGTCTTCGCTGCTCCTTGAGAGCAGAGGTATGTATTATACCTTTTGTTATTTTTTGATGTACGTTAATGTAACCATTAGTTTGGATTTGTGGATTTGTTTGGTTATATGATTGGGAAAGTATATGTGAATTGTTTGGTTATTATGTGATTGGGAAAGTATATGATGAATTATGACCAAACCTATATGGACATACCTTAATGGGGTGGGGAGGGAAATCTAAGGAATGGATTGGTTTGTACTGTTTAATTGCAATGTGTGCATCATTTGTCTAGATACCCGTTCGAGGCTTACTCATTAGGAGTAAGTCTTGAATAGTCCCCGATTTGGGACTTTCTTTGAGTTTCTTATCTCACTTAGGATGTGAATGAATGTTTGGTTTTCGATTCTAAGAAAGATCTAGCTCATTTCCCTAAGCGTTCTCTGGGTACATATGTTGATAGTTTACCTACTATCTTCATCGTGTACTTGGAGAACTGTAGGGAAGTGCTGCCGGATTTTTCTTAGAATTGAAAACCAAACATTCATTCACTAGTGAGATGAGAAACTCAAGGATGGGTTAGGTTGGAGTGATAAGGACTCAAATGTTCATGACTGCATTTGATAAGACACTTCAAATGATGTGATCGATATATTGTGTTCTTGTTTGGTGTCTCTAGTGTATGAATATGGATCGAACCTGGATGTATGGTAATCGGATTTCGGCGACATTTCTACAAGGGGTTGATGAATTTATCAGGGTTGCGTTAGAACATCAATCGCAGAATGGGTCAAAGTCAGTCTTGTGTCCTTGTTGTGATTGCAATAACTCTAGGGGGTATCGTGATGTGGATCAAATTAAGGATCATTTGATTCGTCGTGGGTTTAAGAGCAACTATACTAGGTGGACATGACATGGAGAGTTTTATGATCAGGGTATGAGCTCCACTAGCTTTTGTGATGATTTGAATGTTGATCACATTGATGATGAGGTTGAGGTTGATATCGAAAAAGGAGAGGATAATAATGATAATGATAGGGTAGATGATGAGAATGATAGGGTGGATGATGAGAATGATAGGGTAGATGAGATGTTGCACAATTTGGAGGATGAAGGAACCGATCGTCCGAATATGTATGATAATATTTTAAGTGCAACGGACAAACCTATGTATCCTGGTGTAAGAATTTCACTAAACTTTCGGCATCCTTACATTGTTCAATATGAAATCGAAGCATAGTTGGACAGATAAAAGTCTAAGTGAGTTGTTCACTTTTTTACAAGAATTGCTACCTGATGGGAATGAAATTCCCAACTCTACCTATGAGGCAAAGAAATTGTTGTGTCCATTAGGTATGGAATATGAGAAGATGCATGCATGTCAAAATGATTGTGTGTTTGTATCGAAATGAGTACAAGGATTTGGGTGAGTGTCCAAGGTGTGGAGAGTCTCGTGACAAGACAAAGGAGGATGATGAAGGGGTGAGAAAGAAAGAAACTCCGGCGAAGGTTCTTTTGTATCTTCCAATCATTCCGAGATTTAGGCGTTTATTTTCGGATGAAAATAATGCTAAATTATTAAGGTGGCATGCGGATGAGAGGAAGAAAGATGGGATGCTTAGACATCCCGGGCCGATTCTCCGCAATGGAGAAATATCGACCGAAAGTTTTCCGCTTTTGGTAAAGAACCTCGAAATCTTAGGCTTGGACTTTGTACGGATGGGATGAACCCATTTGGCACCCTAGGTACCCAAAGATAGCACTTGGCCTGGTTCTACCGACCATTTAAAATCGCCCCCCCGGTTATGTATGAAGCGTAAGTTTATTCTGCTATCGCTTCTTATCTCGGGTCCTAAGCAAATCGGAAACGACATAGATGTGTATCTTGACCCACTCATTCAAGATATAAAATTGTTGTGGGATGAAGGTGTTTCGATGTTCGATGCGAATGCGAAAACTGAATTCACATTACGTGCCATGATATTTTGCACGATTAATGATTTCCCGGCTTATGGGAATTTGTCAGGGTATACAGTTAAAGGAGCAAAGGCGTGCCCTATTTGTGATGAGGATATGATTTATGAGCGGTTACATCATTGTGGGAAGAATGTATACCTGCATTATCGTACATGGCTTCCTTTAGATCATCCATTTCGTAAGAAGAAAAAGTTGTTCAACGGAAAAGTGGAGATGAGAGAAGCCCCTGTACCTTTACGTCGCATGCTGGTCAATGTGCGACGCAGATTGTAGGCCATTTGCGTCGTACATTGACCAGCATGCGACGCAAATGGTGTGTCCTGCATCCACAGCAGGTAGCAGCTCAACAGTTATCTGCGTCGCGTGGTAGTCTGGGTCCGACGTAAATAGTGAGCAATCTGCGTCGCGTGCTTGTCCGACGCAGATCATGTATCTTGATTTGCATCGAGAGCTGTGTCGTTGGACCCATGTCCGACGCAAATGAGCGCCTCGCATCCGACGCAAATCGTCAATTCTATACTAGTGCTACTAATCACATTTTACCCCGATTTGTTCATAACCTGAATAGAAAAAAAAAATTGGTTGAAAAGAATGTTCCGAAGTTTTAAATATGAGCATTAATCTTTCAATAGAAAGAATTTTGTTTCTTTAAAAAAAAACAATTTCTTTACGTTGATGATTTTGTTGTTTATCACTTTATCAGTGTCCTACATCTAACAAATCTCAGTTTACCCTCATTTTGCCATAATATGATGATTATGGGCTTATGGCCTATCTAGGCCATTAAAGAGTTCTCCTAGAGCCAGGGTCCCAGGAGGCCCAAAACACATGCTATATGAATATGAAGGAAAGAGTGATGAACTGATGATATCATATTCTCAAAGCGACTCAAACCAAAATTGATCTACCATTTTTATAAAACCAACATATAGAACTATAAGAGGTAGGTCTTTTTTTTTTTTTGGAAAACAGGAGATAGATTGCTCCAAAAGAGGCAGTTTTTTTTATGAGGTTAAAGAGGCAGGGGATCATTAACAAGAATCGTATCATAATTTCTGATAGAATATAATATATTTTAGGATATATTTTGTTCTTAAAAATCTACTATGGATAGGTGTCCTAATATGTATAGGACTATCCTTAGATTGTGAACTATAAATATTGATCAATGGTCATTACTCCAACTGAGGAGTTTTTCCAAATCTAGCATGGTATCCCAACTTTAGGTTTAGACAAAAAAAATCTTTCCTAGACCTGTGCCTATTCTCGTGCGCCACCTAGCTTTCTTGTGCTCCACCTAGCTTCCGCCACCCATGGCACCACCTGAAACACCCGACACCTCAAAAACTGAAACCCCTCAACACAAATTCCACCCTGCACTTTCCGTCCCTAATATCAAAAATTGTATTCCCTTTATTCTTGATCGTGAGAAAGTTCGGTGTTCCAATTGGGTTGAGTTGTTTGAGTGTCATGTTCATGCCTTTAATGTTTTAGATCACATCAATACCGAAGCCACACGCCCCTCTGACATCTCTGATGCGTTATGGTCGCGTCTTGATTCCATTGTCAGACAATGGATATATGGCACAATTTCGTCTGATCTATTACAAATGGTTCTTTGCCGTGGGGATTCAACACAAGCTCTTTGACATAAATTGAAGGCTATTTTTCAAGATAATAAACATACCTAGGCCGTTTATCTTGTAAATCAATTCAATTCCCTTCACTTGACTAATTTTTCTAATGTTTCGTCATATTGCACAATATTAAAGATTTTGAAAGATCAACATGCCAATCTTGACCAACTAGTTTCGGAGTAAAAGTTGGTTCTTCGGCTTGTTTCCGGTCTTAATGGTACTGATTTTGATGTTGTGGCTAGTGGCTACAATGATCCAACAAACGGAGCCTTTGCCTTTGTTTGAATATGCAAGATCCCGTCTTTTACTCGAAGAATCTCGTCGAGCACAAGATTCGGTCCTTAAACTTCATCCTTCGTGGCTCAAGGGCCACCGACAGCAGCAGACGCCACCATCGCACCACCGCGGCAACAACCACAGACAAACCAGTGTGGCGACGGTAGTCGCAGCCGCGACAGGGGGGTCGCCAGGGGAAAGGTCGTGGCCTTGGACGAGGCCCAACCACCCATCAGCAGAATCTGAATGCCCAGGCCACGCCTCTAACGTCTGGTCTGCCATCCCAGTGGGCCAGCCCATCTCCTTCATTCAGCCCGTGGCCTGCTCCAATGCCTTAGGCCCCAAGCTGGCCTGCTGGGCCTTCGCCCTACCCGCAGCACCCAGGACACGCACATCACATGCCTGCCCCAGCTCCATACAGGCCTCCAGCTTAGATCATGCCTTCCTTGGCCCATAAGGCCTCCTATGCTCCTTACCCAGATTACAGGCCCCTTATGACTCCCACTGATTTGGGAAATGCTTTTGTAACGATGACCCTTCCGCAAGATAATTCTTGGTATATGGATTCGGGTGCCACGGCTCATATGACTAACTCGTCAGGTACTCTCATACCCTTTATTAATTTAAGCACTCCTAATCATATTTTAGTTGTTGATGGTCATCGCATTCCAGTTTATGGTTATGGTCAATCCTCCCTCTCCACTCCTCACCCACCCTTAACCCTCCGTGATGTCTTATTTGCCCCACAAATCATCAATAACCTAATCTCCGTCCGAAAATTTACTACTTATAATAATGCCTCCATTGGATTTGATCCTTATGGTTTTTCTGTGAAGGACCTTCGCACGAGGAATATCATAGCGAGGTGCAATAATTCGGGGGAGCTCTATCCTATGACCACTTCTCAACCATCTACATGTCTAACAACCGCCCTCACGGTCACCTTATCAACTACCTGGCATAGTCGCCTTGGACAACCGGGATCTCAAGTTTTAAGTTTTCTTAGGTTTAGAGATTTATAAATTGTCATAAGGAACCTAATTCCGATTTTTGCAATTCTTGTCTGGTAGACAAACATCTTCGTTTACCGTTTCATCAATCTAATAGTACTACTCAATCTGCTTAAAATATTATTCATGCTGATTTATTGACCTCTCCTATTCGTAGTTCTCAAGGTCATAAATATTATTTAGTGCTTTTGTATGATTTTACTCATTTTGTGTGGACTATACCGCTCAAATTTAAATCTGAAGTCATCAAAACTTCCTTCACTTTCGCCAATATGTCCAAACACAATTTGAACTCCCCATTAAAGCTTTCCAATGTGATCATTGTTGGGAATTTGATAATAGCCCTTTTGAATTATTTTGTGTTCAACATATAATTTTTCGGTTCTCTTGTCCTCATACCTCTTCACAAAATGGGAAAGACGAACAAATGATCAAAAAGTTAAACAATATTTCTCGTACCCTCTTATGTCATTTCTCCATTCCACCACAATTTTGGGTAGAATCTATTGAAACCTAACTTGCATTGGCAATCTCTTACCTAGTAAAACACAAAATAATGTCCCTCGTGCGAAAATTTTATTTCTCATCACTCCTTATGACCATATTCGGGTTTGGATGTCTTTGTTTTCCAAATTTGACAGCTACTACTCCACATAAATTAGCACCTCGATCCACTCCTTGTGTTTTCCTAGGTTATCCATCTCATCATCGAGGGGTATAGATGTCTTGACCTTGCCACAAATAAAATTATCATTTCGAGTCATGTCATTTTTGATGAAAACAACTTTCCGTTCAGAAATTTGGAGTCTTTTCAACAAGGTGATTACTCCTTTCTTGAGGGGACTGATATGGCATATCTTCTTCTATATGTTGATGATATTATTTTGTCCACATCTTCTAATGCATTGCGAGACCGTATTATTGTTCATTTGAAATCTGAATATTCTATGTCTGATTTGGGGCCTTTGAGTTATTTTTTAGGAATTTCAATTACTCGTACTCCTTATAGAGTTGATCATGGGCCGGGTTAGGCTTTGGCCAAAAAAAGGTGTCCGTTTCGGGCCAAAGCCTCAGGCCGAAATTCCCGCCCCAAAACCCGTTATTTCGGGCCGGACCATGCGTACTTTTCGGGCCATTTTTGGGTCGGGCCAAAAATTAGCCTACATTTCCATATTTATGTCACCCGTCGCTCGGATTGTTTGCCCAAAAAATCGGGTCCGGCCATACCGCGGGCCGAAAATTCGTACCCAAAACCCGCCCATTTTAGGGTCGGGTCCATGTTGATCATTTCTAACTCCTTCCTACATGCTTCTTTCGCAGAAAAAGTATGCACAAGAAATATTGGAGCGTGCAGGCATGGGAACTTGTAGACCTGCATCGATTCTTGTTGACACTAACTCGAAGCTTAGTGCATATTCGAGTCCCCCAGTGGGCGATCTTACTCATTATCACAGTTTGACAGGTGCTTTGCAGTGTCTCACTTTTACTCATCCAAATATTGCTTATGTTGTACAACAGGTATGCCTTTTATGCATGATCCCCGGGAGACTCATTATAATGCATTAAAACGCATCCTGCATTATATTCAGGGGACCATTGATCATGGATTACATTTATATCCTACTAGTTAGTTGCACTTGATCACTTATACTGATGCTGATTGGGGTGGGTGTCCTGACACTCGTCGTTCTACTTCTAACTATTGTTGTTTTTTGGGATATAACTTGATTTCTTGGCAGTCTAAGCATCATCCTACTCTATCTAGATCAAGTGCCGAGGCAGAATATGGTGGCGTCGCCAATGTTGTCGCGGAAGCTTGTTGGTTATGGAATCTTCTTTTGGAGTTACATTGCCCTCTCCGACAGGCTACTATTATTTATTGTGATAATGTCAGTGCTATTTATTTATATCGCAATCCCGTTCAACACCAACGCACCAAACTTGTTGAGATGTATATTCATATTGTTCGAAAGAAGGTTGCGTTGGGGTCAGGTACGGGTTTTGCATATTCCTACTCGATATCAATTTACCGACATATTCACTTAAGGTCTTCCGTAGCAGTTATTTTTGGAGTTTAAGTCCAGTCTCAGCGTTCGTCCTCCTCCTGCTCCGACTGTGGGGGTGTGCTAGAATATAATTAATATACTTTAGGATATAGTTTGTTCTTAGAATTCTACTATGGATAGGTTTCCTAATATGTGTAGGACTATCCTTAGGTTGTAAACTATAAATATTGATCAATGGTCATCACTTCAATTGAGGAGGTTTCTCAAATCTAGCAATTCCATCAAAATCGAAAATTGTGCAATTCAAATGTAAAGTGAAACTACGGCTTTATATTAGATTTTGCGGTAGCTGTTTGAGATTGTGTGTGTTAAAAACTTAAAAGTTATTTTCAACTTTATGATAATACTATTGCTGATGTCATTGTCCCACATATACTTATATATGAGTTATAATATGAGTAAATGGTATTCCTGGAGATATGTTCTTTCCTTCTAGAGGTATTCATCAGGGAGATCCCCTTTCTCCGTACATTTTTATTTTATGTGCAGAAATTTTAGCTCGTCAATTGTTTCAAGCTAATTCAATAGATTCAAGATTGATAGGGGTCACTCTTGGTCAATCTAGAGTTAACATTCCTTTTTTAACTTTTGTGGATGATACAATGATTTGAAAAAGCTAAAGTAGAAAGCTGTCATGCTATAAAATATATTCTTAACAAGTACTGCTCAATGTCAGACCAACTTGTCAATTTCCATAAGCCTGCTTTTCAATGCACTACTAATACCCCAGCAGAATTATTAAGTATTTTTCATAATATTCTCCAGATGGAAGATTCTCTGTCTCTAGGTAACTATTTGGGTTGCCCAATCATTAGTAGCAAGGTCGCAAATGCAACTTTTAGTTCTATTCAAGAAAAAGTCTCCTCTCAGCTTACCAAGTGGAAAGCCAATTATCTTTCTCAAGCAGGTAGAACTATTTTAATTCAGTCTAACCTGGCTTCTAAAGCTAGTTTCCAAATGCAAAGTTTTACTCTCCCTCCTTATATCCTCTCTTCTATGGATAAAAACTATAGGAATTTTCTTTGGAATAAAGATCCGAAATCTAAAACTCCTAACTTGATAGGTTGGGATAAGATTTGTAAACCTAAAAAATTTGGAGGACTGGGGTTGAGAAAAGCTAAAATTAATAATTTAGCTCTTCAGTTTAAACTTCTTTGGAAAATAATTTGGATGCCTAATAATTTATGGGTCAAACTTGTTAAGCAAAAATATTTAAAACAAGACAATTTATTCTCTTATAAAACTAAAGCTAATGTCTCTTGGGGATGGCGTAAACTAATGACGCTTCGTACGCCTTTTAAGCAAGGTCTTAGATGGGTGGTGGGGAATGGGGAGAAGATCTCGTTTTGGAATGACAACTGGGTGTTTAATTACCCTATTAAAAAGAAGTTCTCGCCTATTATTGGGTCAGAGGAGTTGATGGTTAATTTTTTCATTACAGATGCTGCTCAATGGAATAAATAACTTCTCTTAAATTATGTTCCGTTTAATGTAGTGGATGATATCCTAAAAAATTTTATTCCTTCTAATGAAATGGGAGATAGGATTTTTTGGGATCTTACTGCAAATGGAGAATATTCGGTTAAATCAGGTGCTGCACTGCTGCAAGGGTATGGCTTAGATCCACCCAACCAGGTTAGTTTTGCTTGGATTTGGGGTTTGTCCATTCCACCCAAGATTAAATTCTTTTTGTGGAGAATTTGTCATAATGGTCTTCCTACTAAAAAGAGGTTAGAAATGAGTCATATTTTCCTTCCTTTAGAGTGTGTTTTTTGTAACTTCCATTCTGAGGATGATCATCACTTATTTCTTGACTGTCCTTTTATGCATGATGTTTTAGAGATCGTTAATGTCAATGGGATTTTCCCCCCCTTCCTGTTGATAATAATGATCTCTCTTTCATTGAGTATTTTTGCAATCTTAAGTCTTGTTTGACTCTTAAGAATCTCAATTTCTATGCTATTGTTTGGTGGTTCATATGGTATGCTAGAAATAGTATCACCTTTCGTCAGGAAAGCTTTTCTCCAGCCAAACTAGGGGATATGATTAAAGCTTTTATGCATAATCTAGATTCTTCATATTCTAATTTTTCCAATTTTGGACATAGTCAACAAGTTGTTAAAGAATCTAAAAAGCCTAGGCATAACATTATTTGGTCCCCCCCTCCTCTTGATTTTGTTAAACTTAATTTTGATGGTTCCAAGTTGCGGAATGGTAGCAGACAAACTATGGTTTTGTTATTAGAGATTCCGTGGGAATCTTTTGCTTAGTGGTGCTAACGCCATTGCCGATAATAATTCTATTTTAGTTGTTGAGGCCTGTGGTCTAAGAGAAGGTATTAGGGGAGCTCTCTTCTTGGGGGCTCATATTATTACTATTGAGGGTGATAATCTCTCGATTATTCAAGCTATCAAAAGAATCTGAAAAATTCTCTGGTCTATTAATGCTCTTATTAATGATGCTACGGAGGATCTGAGAAAATTTGATAATTATAATATTCAGCATATTTTTAGAGAAGCTAATTATGTCATTGATTGGCAAATCGTGGCCATTCCACTATTAATCTCTCATTATTGGTTTGAATCTCCCGATATTGCTTTTCCAAGATCATCCGTAAGGATGCTTTTAGGGTGGCACATAATCTCCTCCCTAGTTTCTTTCTTTCTGGCTAAAAAAAATGGTCATATGGACCTATCTATAGTTTATACAAGTAGGCTAAGTTGTGGGGAAAAAAAACTTGTGCGTTATGAGGTACTCTTGTATTTTTTAAAATTCTACGTTCTATTCCTTTTTTTTGGTTCTATATAGTACCCCTCAACCTTTTAAGTTTTTTCTATGGTACCTCTCCGTTGAGTCAAGGTGAAGTTGACAGTTAGTTTTTTTTTTTCCAACATTTGGAGGGAAAATTTCCCACCAAAATAAGACCTACAGGTTCATTGCTCAATCTTTACATCTGAAATTTTCAAAATTTTGTTAGAAGATGAAAGGAATTGGAAGTAGAAGTTTGGCGTAAGAGCAAAGAAGTTCATGGGGGTTCAAATGATGACGGATTTGGTGGACCGTTACGTCTTCATATTAATATCCGTAATAAATAAGAAATAATAGCGATACAACAGAGAAAGCTTAAAAAGTAAAAAAAAAACTCATCAAAGTTAATTTAATCCCCACATCATTCAAATTGAACATATTTAAATTCTAACAGCATCGATTGATCTCTTCCCTGATTGATAGTAATGGAAATAATTATTGGTATAATCCAAGAGAGAAATCCGTTGGTAAAGTTGAGGATGATCAGCAGTAACAAGTTCTTCTAAGGGTCCAATTTCATTATTTCTATCGCTATCCCAAAATGCAGCTATTGAAACCCTCTCTTTTTCTGTATTTGTCACCACTCTATGCACTGCACTCTTGAAAATACCATTGCTCATTATCTGTTTGCCCGATCAAAAAAAACACAAGCAATGTTATAGGTATCAAGATAAAAACTTGTTAGCATTTGAGAATGGCTGAATTAATTTATAATCGATCGTTTTCAAAGAGTCAATCTCATCGGAGCCATCTAATAAGGTGCTCACAAACATAGTTGGTGGAGAGAAGGGTGTTAAGTTGCTCAATGAGGTCAATCTTAGGTCTCGTATTGTTGGCTGTTACTCAGATCTATCTCAGTCTTGTTTTCCAAGTCAATATAATCTCTAACACAACACAACAACATGGGCGAAAGGCCCGAAACCTATAGGACATGTGTAAGTAAGAGAAAAATGAAATAGACATGACACAAAGACGAATACAAGATCAGCACGAACTCGATTCGCTTGACCAATTGGTCATATTAAGTAATAATCATCCTAATTATTACATAATTTTTGATATATTTGAGAATATTTTAAAATTTGTATATACAAGGACAAATACGAAAAACACTCGTTTTCGTGGATTGGCAGCTTTTAGTAGGCTTTTAATATCTTCATGGGTTTTAGGTCGGAAAATTCTTCTCAAAGACTCTATCCTCACACGATTTCATGTTTGTTTTTGTTTTAAATTCTTTTAAACTTCTTTTCAGGAGTATGTTGGGCTATTTTAGGGTTCGTCAATTATAATTTATAGGTCCAATATAAACAAAAGGGTTAAAAAAAAGCGTCAAAGTGACAAAGTGCTCCTACTTTAGGGAATTATGGGGCATGATGTCTTAATTAACGAGAATTAGTAATTACCTCAATTGGATCACCAAGGTTAAGAAATATAGCATGAGGAATGACAGGAACCATGAACCATTGATTATCTTTAAGGACTTGAAGTCCTTCCTCATCTTGCAAGACTAGTGTCATTGCTGAAAAATCTGCATGTGCCTTCAACCCAATAACTTTTTTATTAAGGCCCGGGCATTTTTGATAGAAATTAAATCTTGCATTAATTTCTTTGTTTTTTCCATATTGATTTGCAAATCTTTCTTCATCCACGTTCAACGACTGAATCACCAACTTGAAGAGAACATCAAATATGTCTGTTAACCTCGTTGTGTATTCACACATCACCTTCCTAATGCAAGTAATTACATGTGACAACTGATTATCAAAGACTTCAAATTTCCAAAAGTAGTCAAAACAGAAATGAGATGTTTTATGAAACGTAGAATAATTATGGGAAATTATATATGCAACTCTGAGGATTATATATAAAAGAAGCTAAAAATGGAAAAATCAAGCAATAAATAAGTATTAATTGCATCGGTTGACATGTGATTATGTCATAAATTCTTAAATTAATACTATTACAGAGAATGTATTTAATGCTTATTTGCAACCCTAAAGATTGTTTACTTGTAATGCAGAATAATAATAATAATTAGTGGAAAACTGGAAATCATATAATACCTAAAACATGATTGATATACTTCCTCCATTTTCATTTAGTTGCAACAAAGGAATTTTTTATGTCTCACAAATAATACTTCTTTGTTGCAACTAAATGAAAATGAAGTATGTAGCTTTGCAAGATACTTTATTCCTATATTCCTTTTTGTTTAATATGTTCCATGTATGTATGCTTTTTATTTGTTTCATTGCATTCATGGCAATATGAATCTCAAAATATCAACATTTCGTAATTTTACTAGCACCTAATAAAAGATATTAGATATGGTTAATAGTTAAACACGTGCTTCCGAAATCGTAAAATGCCAAATGCAGCAATCAGGCCAAAATTTGAAGTGAAGAAGTACATTACTTGAAGTGAAGGGGCTTATCAGGCCAAAATTTGAGCTGACGGCGATCTTCAGGGAAAAGTGTGAGATTTAGCCCTTCATTCCAATCAAGAACATGGTTGGTAGGAGTTGGATTAGTAACTATTCCACCTTGATAGCCATTTGTACCTTTTGGTAACATTGCATATTTTTGCTTCTCTTCCATGGGAAGTGCAAAAAATTGCCTTGATATTTCCTTCATCTCATCAAGTAGTGAGATTTGTATACCATGGTTTATGAGCTGATATGTGTATGCATGCCACCAAAAAGAGTATCAAAATCAATTGCTAATGCATCAAGCTAGCTAGATGAGTGAGGACACAAGAAAGTATTCCCTCTATTTATTATTATTATTACTATTATTGTAACATATTGACTTTTACACTATGTTTGGATAGCAAGGGTGGAGAGAAAGAAAGTGAAGGGAGGGAAGAGTGAGTTTTTTTGTTCCTTCCAAATCTTTCCTGTTGGAATCAAGGCTTGAAAAGCCTTTGTCTTCTTTTCTATAGAAGTCCCACATTGCTTATGGGAGGGAATACTTCCTTGTTTTTATATTCCCTTCTTTCTTATTCTCATTGAGTTGGTACTTGAGATGCTTTTGTAGTTGGATATCATGCTTTGGTTTGGGCTTGCTATCACACACGCGCGCACGCCGCCCGCCCGGTCCGGGCCAGGGCCATGGGCCATGGGCCTTGGGCCATGGTGGCAATCCCTTGGTATCCTCCCCAGATTTAATGCCTTCCGTTTTTTGGTCTGATCTCCTCTTATAAGATCAGTACATTATTCTTCAGTTGAAGATACAAAAAATCATTCTCTCTCTTCTTCTCTTTTCTTCCTGGGTACGTGCTAATCTCCATAGCCTACTCTGTTAGTGGTGACAGTTTGGGTTGCTGTGTTAACCTTGGGGAGCTTTCCGGCCAGATCGATTACCACCGTTGTCGGGCCGTAATTGCTTTCAAGTCAGTGGTCTCCTACCACGGCACAGCCTTGAAATCAGTTTCTTCCTTGCCATTGCAATTGTCAGTTTCTAACAATTTGAAAGCAATTATCTATTTGCAATGGCTGACGTTTCGAACAAATCCATGGCTCACCTTTCAAAGCTTGAGTCTCTTGACGGGAATAACTACAAACGCTGGGCTCAAAAACTGCTAATGTTTTTTGAACAGTTGGACATCGACTACGTTCTTTTCAAGGACTGTCCCGCTGCCATTATTTCTACGAGTGATTCATCCTCATCTCCTTCGCTTCGTTATTAAGAAGAATGAGGACGAAATTCTAAAATATGAAAAAGATAATAAGACTGTTCGTTTTCACCTCCTTAATCTGATGACAAACAACCTGTTTGATTTATTCATGGTACATAAATCATCTAAACTGATTTGGGAGGCCCTTGAGAAGAAATATGGGGCTGATGATGCTGGGGGAAACAAAAGTATGTTGTCGGAAAGTGGTCGGCTTTCCGATGGTTGATGACAAACCTCGTTATGGACCAAGTTCATGTCTACGAAAATTTGTGTGCCGATGTCTTAAATGAAGACATGAAGATTTGCGAAGTTTTTCAAGCTAATGTATTCTTTGGAAAAAATTTCCCCCTTCCCGGAGAGAGTTCCAGTAATAATCTGAAACATAGGAAAGAGTTTCGTCTCTTCAGGAACTCATTAGTCATATGAGGATTGAAGAGGCAAACCGAATCAAGGACAATCGGGACTCTGTTGTTGTTAATGTTACCAAAGCTAACCTTGGTGGAATCTGCCTTGCTTCATCGGGATCGATAAGTTTAAGGATAAAAGTAAGAAGGTCAACAACAAAGGTAAGAAGCAAGGGAAATTCAACAAACCCGATGGTAAGATTCGAAAGAGGTCTCGTTCTTTGCTATGTATGTGGCAAGCTCCGATCATAAGGCTTACCAATGTCCTCAACGCCAAGGTTACTGTTCAAAAGCAAGCTCCTCGAGCTAACCTTCGCTGAATCCGATGACATTGTTCTTCCTTGTGGTTGTTGAAGCAAATCGATCGAGAATAGTTCGATTGGATTTTGGATACGGGGCCTCGAGGCATTTCTGTGCAAACAAGGAGCTTCTCCATGACTTCCAGGATGCTACTGAAGGCGAGTGTGTCTACATGGGCAACGCGGCAACTGCTGGAGTGCTTGGACAAGGAAAGGTCACTCTAAAACTTACCTCTGGAAAAACCCTCTCCCTTTCAAATGTTTTGTATGTTCCTACTATGCGTCGCAACCTAGTGTCTGGTGCCTTGTTAAACAAAGTCGGTTTGAAAATTGTTTTTGAGGCCGACAAGGTTGTAATGACTCGTGGTGGGGAGTTTGTGGGGAAAGGGTATTTAAGTGGGGGTTTATTTATTTTGAATGTTGCTTCTTCCGTTGTTCCCGCTATTAATAAAACTATTTCCGGTTCTCGCTTATATTCTTTGAGTCTTTAAATTTATGGCATGGTAGATTAGGGCATGTGAATGTTGCTTCTATTAAGAGACTAAGGACCTTAGCTTTAATTCCTAATCATCCATAACGAAATTTCCCTAATTGTCCAATATGTGTTGAAGCAAAATTTACTAAGAAACCTTGCAAAACCGTGACTCAAAGGACCACACAACTTCTAGAATTGGTTCATACGGACTTAGCTGATTTCCAGAACACTAGAAGTAGAGGAGGAAAATTTTGGTACATTTCCTTTGTTGATGATTATTCGAGGTACACTAAGTTATACCTTCTTAAAGCCAAAAGTGAGGCAGGGGAAGCTTTTATAAAGTATAAGGCCGAAGTAGAAAACCAACTTGATAGGAAAATCAAGAGGGTTAGGTCCGATAGGGGGTAGAGAGTATGAGAACTTCTCTTTGAATGACCACTTGTGAGAAATTGGGGATCATTCATGAACTTAGTGCACCCTATGTACCTCAACAAAATGGTATGGGCGAACGGAAAAACAGGCCTTTGAAAAATATGATGAATGCTATGCTTGTAAGTTACGGGTTGCTCGATGAAATGTGGGGGAAGCAGTCCTTTCACTGCCATGTTCTTAACCGAGTACCTCACAAAAGGTTAGATAAGACTCCTTATGAACCTGTGGAAGGGGTATCCTCCAAACTTGAGCTTTCTTAGAGTGTGGGGGTGTCTAGCTAAAGTTGGGCTGCCTGATTATAAGAAGTCAAACATTGGACCCAAGACTTTTGATGCTGTGTTTATTGGCTATGCTCATGCTGCTTATAGGTTCATGACTTTGAGCGATAGGTCTATTTGTGAATACAGAGATGCTGAGTTTTTTGAACATGTTTTCCCTTTGAAAAAGGGTGTTTGTGCTTCTGTGCCTTCTTGTTCTTCTCCTACTGTTGATTTATCTACTTGTTCTACGCATGATGTTGTTTTATCTACTAGTAATATTCCTACTGATTTGACTTTAAGTAGTACTTCAGTTGACATGCATGCTAGTAGTTCTTCTGTTGTAGATGAGCCTAGGAGAAGTAAAAGACCTAGAGTAGCAAAAGACTTTGGTTCGATTTTGTCACCGTTTCTATCCGAAAGTTCTTGTGTTGACTTGTTGAGTGATGAACTAGTTTATGCTTTCATGATAGAAGAGGATCCAAAGACTTTTGAAGAGGCAATGAGATCTGTGGATGCTAGTTTTTGGAAAGAGGCCATTAAGAGCGAGTTAGATTCCATAGTATCTAACTCTACTGGGGAGTTATCCGACTTACCTAAGGGGTCAAAGACCATAGATAGTAAATGGATCTTTAAAAAGAAGTTGAGACCTGATGGGACTATAGAGAGGTTTAAAGCTAGACTTGTCATTAGGGGCTTTACTCAGAGGAAAGGACTAGATTACTTTGACACTTATTCTCCTGTGACTAAGATAGCCACCATTAGGACCCTGCTAGCTCTTGCTGCTATTCATGACTTAGTTATACATCAGATGGATGTTAAGACTGCTTTCCTGAATGGTGACTTAGAGGAGGAGATTTACATGTCTCAACCTGAGGGTTTCGTGGTGCAAGGTCAAGAAGGTAAAGTGTGTAAGTTGAGGAAGTCCTTATATGGTCTCAAACAAGCTCCGAAACAATGGTACGAAAAATTTGACAGTACTGTTGTGTCACATGGCTTCATTGTCAACAACTCTGACTCCTGTGTATATTCTAAATTGATAGGATCAGATTGTGTTATTATATGTCTTTATGTGGATGACATGTTGATTTTTGGTAGCAACTTAAAGGTTGTTAATGATATTAAACTTTTCTTGTCATCAAAATTTGAGATGAAGGATTTGGGAGAAGCTGATGTGATTTTAGGAGTAAGACTTAAAAAATTCTCCGGTCGCATTTCCCTTAGTTAGTCTCATTATGTGGAAAAGGTGCTTAAAAAGTTTAATTCCTTTGACGTTGTTCCAGTAAGTACTCCCTATGATCCTAGTATTCATTTGACCAAGAACTTAGGTGAAAGTGTCTCTCAAAGTGAATATGCGAAAGTCATAGGTAGTTTGATGTACCTCATGAACTGTACTCGACCTGACATAGCTTATGTAGTGAGTAGACTGGGTCGATATACTCATAACCCTAGTAATGAACACTGGAATGCTCTCCATCGTCTTCTCAGATACCTAAAAGGAACTGTTGATTTTTGTTTGCATTATTCTAAATTTCCTGCTGTTCTTGAAGGATTTTGTGATGCAAATTGGGTTTACGGTAATGATGAGATCGGTTGACTAGTGGTTATGTGTTTACCCTTGGTGGTGGTGCTATATCATGGAAGTCTTCGAAGCGTACTTGTATAGCACGTTCCACTATGGAGTCGAGTTCATTGCCCTCGAGTTGGCAAGGCAAAGGCGAGTGGTTGAGAAATCATTGTCTGATGTTCCCTTTTGGGGAGGACAGGGTGCATCTGTCTCTCTTCATTGTGATTCTCAAGCAGCCATTGGTGTTGCTAAGAACAGTGTCTACAATGGTAAGAGGAGAGACATACGGATCAGACATGGAGTCGTCAAACAACTCCTGAAAAATGGAGTGATTTCTTTGGACTATGTGAGGTCCGAAAGAAATCTTGCTGATCCCTTTACCAAGGGGTTACCTAGGAGAGTTGTCCTAGAGTTGTCGAGGGGGATGGGGCTAAAGCCCATTAGTTGAGATTTTAAGGTGGATACCCTTTTGTGGTCAAACGAAGCCATAAAATCTTAACTTGCACTACATTTCTCATCCCTATGGCGCATGGTAGTGCTTCTTAAATCCATAGCCTATTGGTGGTGCTATTGAGACGCACTTGATGGATTTATATTGCGAGGTTGAGCTTTGCTCTTAATGGTTCCATATCCCTTCGGGGTGGTGTTATTGAAAACACTTGATGGACTACCTACGTAAGTGTGAAGGTTAAGCCGCCTTCTATGAAAGACTGGGCTGTCTTTCTAGAGCACTTATGAGACCCAAGGAATGCGCATGGCTATAAAGCGCTTGTGATGTATCGCGGAGACTGCACGATCTTAAGGTAGGTATGTGTTGTGGGGGTCTCAACGGAACTCTGGTGAGTTCAAGAGAAATTCACTCACTAGAAAGTAAGTTGTTGCCTCATTTCACTATGTATCAATTCAAATCGAAAGATATTGATGCTTAAGTACTTTCCTTTCCTTACCCAGAAATTTCTTTTGCTTTTCAGAGCCTTTGTGGGGGATTGTTGGAATCAAGGCTTGAAAAGCCTTTGTCTTCTTTTCTATAGAAGTCCCACATTGCTTATGGGAGGGAATACTTCCTTGTTTTTATATTCCCTTCTTTCTTATTCTCATTGAGTTGGTACTTGAGATGCTTTTGTAGTTGGATATCATGCTTTGGTTTGGGCTTGCTATCACACACGCGCGCACGCCGTCCGCCCGGTCCGGGCCAGGGCCATGGGCCTTGGGCCTTGGGCCATGGGCCATGGTGGCAATCCCTTGGTATCCTCCCCAGATTTAATGCCTTCCGTTTTTTGGTCTGATCTCCTCTTATAAGATCAGTACATTATTCTTCAGTTGAAGATACAAAAAATCATTCTCTCTCTTCTTCTCTTTTCTTCCTGGGTACGTGCTAATCTCCATAGCCTACTCTGTTAGTGGTGACAGTTTGGGTTGCTGTGTTAACCTTGGGGAGCTTTCCGGCCAGATCGATTACCACCGTTGTCGGGCCGTAATTGCTTTCAAGTCAGTGGTCTCCTACCACGGCACAGCCTTGAAATCAGTTTCTTCCTTGCCATTGCAATTGTCAGTTTCTAACATTTCCAACATTGAAAGGATTTGGTTTATTGAAAGAGGAGGAGAACAATTTCATTCCCTTCTCTTCCTCCATGTTGTATCCAAACAAGAGAAAATATTTCTCTCTTTCCATTCTCTTCCTTTCCCTCCAAACTCCCCTATTCAAACATAGCGTTATAGTGATATTTGTGTAGGAGTTGGGGTTGGCTCGAGTGGTGAGCTTTCCCATCTTACCTAGCAAAGTCTAGAGTTCAATTCCTACGTACCCCAAGCAAATGCTTGGGATTTAATGGGGAGGGGAGGTTGGGGTGTTTGGCTTGTAATGGGCCTCTGGGTAAGGACCATGTGCAAGGACAACCTAGAGAATTTCTTCTTACCTTTTAAAAAAAGTGATATTTGTATCTAACTTCAATTGGGCTATTTTATTTTAAGTTTTAAATCCTTACATCTATATTAAAGTGCGATATTTCTGGTGCAATAGGAATATATATCTTCCGTGTCATACTCCACACAAATCACTTACCAAAATAAGACTAGAGTAATTTATGTAAGTGAAATTGTGAAAAGGCTTATAAATTGAGTCCACATATGAATGCAGTAAAAGATATTTATCCATCATATACATAATTTTAGTGATTTTTATACGAGAAATTTCTAAATCAAAAGCGTTTTAAATATATTTTTTTATTGAGAACAATTTTTAATGGTATATTCAACAAATACTATATTTATTACAAAAGGTAGTATATTTAAAAAAACAAAAGGTAGTATATAAATAAAAATCCAACATATGATTTGATTGTATGTATATGCCATAATGATGTTTTGATGTTTTTGGTTCTAATATACTACTTTATCAATTAATTGTACTAATTTTTTTATACTAAATATACTACCATCTTTGTGATCTAATTATCTAAATAAAAAAAGTGCGTATAACGACTCTGAATTGGACAAATTTCATTCTTATACCTACGAATTATACATAAATGAATCTATCTCCATTAAGATTTTCATTTAACTAAATAGAACCTTGATATCTAGGGGGTTTCATAAATCTCTAACAGTTAGATGTATCTAACACAAATTTCCATGTAACAAATATTATTTGTGTATGTAAAAATATTGTTTGTGTTTCGTATAACAAATAAGGGGAAAGAACAGAAATAATATTTTTACATACACAAACAATATTTGTTACACGAAAACTTGTATTTAACACATCTATCTAGTCTAGTAATCTCTATTATATAAGTGAAGGGGGGAGGAAGATGGTGTCCCCTTATTACAAAAAGTTTGATATACCCTTAATGAATTTAAAGTGCCATATATAAAACACAATATTTTCTTCTTCGTACTTGCCATATATATTGAACAAGTTAATAATGAAATTAAATTTGAAATTTCAATTAAATATTAAATTAAGGAGAATGATTTCCTCTTCTTACATATATGTGAAAAACTCTGATAAAAAATTAAATTGACAATATAACTTGATTGAGACAATCAGAAGAAAAAATTAAAATTAAAATTTCATATTAATAATTATACTAATAATATTTTATAACCTAAACGTCGATTATTATTCGGTAATCTCTATTATATAACAAACTCTTGCACTTTATTAATATTCAACGATTGAACCTGATACACAAATTCTTCCACTTCATCTGAGCACAAGCTTTCTTCTCCTTTATATTATCCGTTTCTCAATACTATATTTGAATAATGATGAACAAATAACTAAAAACAACAAAATATTGATTCAAGAACAACTTATTAAAAATAATTATAAATGACCGTTCGAATCAAATTTTTTGTAACACTAATGAATAACTAATTGAGAAAAAAAAAACTTTAATATGACACGCACGCATAGCGTGCAAAAAATGCTAGTAGTAATAAATGTAAGGTCAGCCCAGCTAAGAAATGACTCGTGACATGTTGTGTTGGCTTGTTGGGTTAAGAAATTGTTTTTTTTTTTACATTCGAGAAACAAGTTTTCTATCTTGCCATATTGGTAACAAATGCAAGGTCGACCTAGCTAAGAAACGACTCGTGACATGTAATTTCACCTTATTTTTACTTATCTGAATTCTGAACTGATTTGAATTTATTTTTGCTGATTTGAATTTATTTATTTTTTATCTGATATGATGATATGAACTTATCGGATCTGAACTTATCTTTCATAAAATATATTATTACTAATATTATTATTACATTGTATTCATTACTATCTTTATTATTATTATTATCATTTCATTACTACCACCACTTTTAATAATAATAATAATAATAATAATAATAATAATAATAATAATAATATCTCCAAGGAAACATAATTATTGTTTGGTTTCCCTTTGTTTAGTTTTCCAAGGAAAATGGAATGGAGGCAAGGGAATGGGTGGGAAGAAAGTCAGCAAGTCAGCGTGTAATACAACAAGTACAATAAATTGTAGTTTACGAACACAACCACAACAAGTCAACAATAGGAGAACAAATACAACAAGTCTTTGGAGTGAATATATATAAAAATGTTGAGCATTTTTGCATTTCAAAAAATTGACTTATCTTTTTGTATTGTATTAATATAATGGATGGTGGTTTCCTAGATAATAACACGTGAATTTTAAATTTCTTTATTTTCTTAACAACAAAATAGCTTAAAATAGTGAAAACAATGACATTTATAATAATAACAAAGGCATTAATAATAATTACCAATATTAATAATTAATAAGTACTACAACAACAACAACAATAATCCTTTTGAACAAATGTACTAGTAAACAGTAGTATTAAATTATTAATAGTAATAGTAAAGTAATACTAATCATAATCATAAGAACAATAATTATTATAATAGTAATCATACTAATAACATTAACAATAGTTATAATAATCATAATAACAATAGTAATAATAATAATCATCATATCAATAATAATAACAACAACAATAATAACAATAATAATAAGTTTTCAAATATAAGCATGATCTGAACTTATCGGATCTGAAATAAGTAGAAAGAAGGTAAAAACATAGCCTAACTCTAAAAGATAAACTAGTTAATTCTATCTTGCCATATTGGTATTAATCTGACCCGTTTAATTCCTCAAAAAAAAAAATTCTGACCTGTTTAATCAATTGAATTATTAAGTTCAAATCATTTAAGTACTTCATATAATTGGATAATGGATATATCAAGTTTCTCAACAATAAACTATTTTCTCTTTTTCAATTTATCAAGAACGAGTTCACATGCTCTCACTTCTTAAAACTATACTCGTTTTTTTTACTTGCTACATTATTTTTGTACTGTATCTAAAACTTTTTTTGACCCTTAATATCTCTTATTCCTTTTAAGTAGAAATTATAAAATTGTGATATTATGAATCTACATATCGAGACGAATCTTACAAGACCACAAATAACTATATTTTTGCTTATAAAAAACAAAATAATCAGTTAAAATTGATAGTTTGATTTTCCAAATAGAAATATAGCAAGTAAAAGAAAAAAACAGAGGGAGTATCATCAGATCCATATACAGACTGACATACTACCAAATTCTGAGTTATTTAGAAAAATATTAATCAAATAATACAATTTGATATCATAATTCTATGCTCTTAGTAAAAGATGCCCAATTAGAATAAGTTACAGATAATTTTTTTTTAAAAAAATACTAACCTGGAAGCAACCATATGAACTAAGAGCTGACTTGAATTTTTCAAGTTCATCTCTTGCTTTTTGGGATGAAGATGAGGAGATAAGGAGAGAATAATCAATGAGTAGAGGTTCCATATATGCAACAGAGTTATCAACTCGTTGATAATAACAACCATCTTTGCAAATGTACTTTTCTCTCACTATATCTTCATTTTGTGCAAATTTTACAGACAATTCTTCCTTTTCCATTGAAGAGAATGGAGGTTCAACCATGTATGTCAACACAAAATTTAAAGTAATTGTTTTTGGGGGTAAGTGATTCAATTATAGTAGTATACAGGTAATGTGTGGACACATATATGATGTAAGTATTCGTCTTGTTGGCTGTTTCTGTCCCACAAATTTTTTGAACAATTTGAAGTGCGAATATTTTATTAAAGGATTATACAGTTATACTACTGTAGACACAAAAAATTTATTAGTGTTCTACATTAAAATAAATTGATTATTATTGAGCTAAAATAAATATAATTAGCTCACTTTAATTAATTTAGCCCACTGATATGCTCAAGTTATACGATGTTTTTGTGGTATTTTAGGTACACTTTGCTAGGGGATTTATTTGTAATTGTTAATGTTGCATGTAAATCGACCTTAGCGGAAGTTCGGAATTTTATATATTAATTATTGTTAAAGTTGTAAGTTCCGAGCTTTTGGAAGCATGAATGGTTCCACAACATCGTCTCACCAACCAAGCTCCGCCACAACCAAGCTCCAAGCAACCACATCGCAAGCATGCCCAGCAGCACCCAGCCCAGCGCGCCCAGCAGCATGCTCGCCCGCATCGCCAGCCCAGCGCGCGCTCGAGCCAAGCTGCCCAGCACAAGAGCTCGCACCTCGCGAGCATGGTCGCACCTCGCGACCTGCCTTGCTCGCACCTCGTGAGATCCCTCGCACGGTGCGACCTCTTGGCTTGGCCCAGTTCTTCAGCTCGTGTTGGAAGGCAGAGTACTCTTCGCACGGTGCGACCAGACTCGCACCTCGCGACCCCTAGGTCGGTCTAATTGTCGGCTGATTTCTGAGCTTTAGTATAAATACTAAACTCTATTTTTGGACCTAGGGGGCAGCAGCCACAAGGAGAGGGAGTCTCCAAAACTCCACTCCTCTCTTGTTGTCTTCTCTTTTTAGTTTTTATTTTCTAGTTTAGTTTTTGTAGATTTCAATTATGGGATTGGCTATTGCTATGCCGATTGTAGCTTGAACCGTTCTTGAACGAGATTAATATGAAGCTTCAAGCATTATTGTGAGATCTTTCCTCTCTATTTAGTTCCTTTGATTATGGTTTAATTTCTATGCTTGCTTTCTATGATTTTTGCATGATTATGCTAGGAACGTTACTAGTTTGATTGTGTAATTAATCTAATGCTAGATTTAAGAATAGAATCGGATTGTTTTATTCTTTTATCAATTGGTAGCAAACTAGGGAGTAACTTAGATGCAGATCGTCTTGGTTATTTCTTGGGGAAATTGAATTAACTGTTGAATGTTTATCGCTTGTATGACGTTAGCAGGTCTGTTGATTCTCTGTGTTTATTGCTGCTATTGGATTAAACTTAGACGCGGTCGGACTAGGTTATCCTTTAGTTAGGGTTTTATAGTCACGCTGATCGTGCTATTCAACTAAGAATAAGGAGAATGCGAGATTAATTCTCAACAATAGATAATCATGGAAATAATTAGAGTGGAGGTTCAAGGATCGATAATGAATTGAAGTGGATGTTAATCGGATTCAAGATCTTCCCATATTGATTTCTCATTTTGTTTATATGCTAGTTAGTTTTAGTTTGTTAGTAAATCTACTTGAAACCCCCCCTTTGTTATTATTATTAGGTTTTTCGGCCCTTAGCTTAATTTAGGTTTCGAATCACGCTGAGTACTAAACTCGTCCCTGTTTCCCTGTGGATACGACCCCTACTTCCATTATACTATCTTAGTGTAAAAGAGAGTAGGAGAAATTTTATCTTTGGCCGGGTGCGGTGCACAACGACACATCCGCGCCCGCCCAAATTTTGGCGCCGTTGCCGGGGAAACGGTGTTACTTGTTTGTATTTAGCGTGATTTTTGGATGGTATTGTTTGTGCTCTTTGTTTTTGGTTGACACTCATAGCGCTAACGATGCATTGCAAGAGTTCTTCTCAATCAATTTTGCAGGTACTTGAAGTGGAGATTGACATGGAACCACCATTGTCACACATGGAGCACAACCCAATGATTAAGCTTAAGGTACTAAGTCGAGCTAACGACTTTAAACAACAGCGCTTCTCGGGAGGCAACCCGAGACCCTTTTTATTTTCTTTCTTTTCCTTTATTTTCTCATCAAATTTCCACCACCACAACAAATTTTCTTTCACCCACCGCCCACCCACTAAAAAGATCCACAACCAATCTTAATCCACTTGGAACCAAAATCCACAAAAGAAAACCCGTTGGGAGGAGTTCAATAGCTAGGAGTTGGTACAACTAGAGGGTTGAGATTGTTAATGTATCTTTTCGATCTCTTAAGCTAGGTGCAAATCTCAAAAATTCAAAACTTTTGAACTTGTCATTTGTTTGAGTTATTCGAGGGAGAGGGTTGTGAGTTGATTTATGAGATTTGAGTTGGTGTTGTTAAGAAATTTGAGTTTGACGGATTGTTTGGTCATGAGTTTTGAGCATTCGATCTTCGATTTACCCGATTTTCGATTTTCTCCCCCCATTTTCAGTTTACTTTTTCTTCTAATTGTCGACACATTGAGGACAATGTGTAGTTTAAGTAGGGGGGAGGGTATTCTCATTCTCATGTATCTATGTTGTATATATTACTTTTAATTTGAAAAAAATGAAAATGAAAAAAAAATGAAAAAAAAAAGAATATAAAAAAAAAAGTGATGAAAAGAATCCCGCTGAGTTGAAAACCCGCAAGGGCGGGCGACTCGGGCAAAATTGGGGGCTCGGATAGGTCGAAAACCCGAAAGGGCGGCCTATGCAAAAAAAGAGCTAGTTGAGCGGGTAAGATGGTGAGATGCAACCAAAAAGAAATGTGTGAAGCTAGGATGAAAACCCGAAAGGGCTCCTAGGCAAAATGAGAGATGAAAGAGAGAATTATATACTTTGAAAACTCATTTGCCGGAGATGGTGTCATAAGGTGGAAAGCGTTTTCGGGTATGGTTGGTGAATTCATCCTTGATTTTGTGAAGATTTGTTTTGGCTTTCACATTCTTTTGGTTGATTGTTTGTTTTTGGGAGTAAGCATGGAATTTATCCCTTTTTGTCTTCATTCCATGGCTTGCTATTTTAAATTAGTTGTTGTAGTAGTAGTTTTAGTTTATCTTTTGAGGTTTTAGGCGAGCTGTCATTTTCATTGTGGCGTTTGAGTGAGTTCAACTCCTTTGAAATCCTTCAGGATTTGAGCTCACATTTTGGTTGTCGTTTGCTGGTTATTGTTGTTGTTACGTCTTTATATATTTCAGGTGAGCTTGAATCTAAGTGTGGGGGAATCATCATCCCTTACGTTTAGGTTTTGAGCGTATTTTGTTAAGATGTGATGATGATGATGTAGTTGATGGGGAGTGTAGGTTGGTGTCGATAACTTAGGCGATGACTTAATTGGTATTTCTCATTTTTGAGTTTACTCGAGGTCGAGTAAAGTTCAAGTGTGGGGGTATTTGATACGCTCAAGTTATACGATGTTTTTGTGGTATTTTAGGTACACTTTGATAGGGGATTTATTTGTAATTGTTAATGTTGCATGTAAATCGACCTTAGCGGAAGTTCGGAATTTTATATATTAATTATTGTTAAAGTTGTAAGTTCCGAGCTTTTGGAAGCATGAATGGTTCCACAACATCGTCTCACCAACCAAGCTCCGCCACAACCAAGCTCCAAGCAACCACATCGCAAGCATGCCCAAAGAAGACCCCGGCCCAAACGCGCCCAGCAAAGATGCTCGCCCGCATCGCCCGGCCCAGCGCGCGCTCGAGGCCGAGCTAAGCCCGGCCTAAGAGTTCGTACCTCGCGAGCATGGTCGCACCTCGCGACTCGCCTTGCTCGCACCTCGCGAGATCCCCTCGCACGGTGCGACCTCTTGGCTTGGCCCGGTTCTTCACTCGTGTTGGAAGGCGAGTACTCTTCGCACGGTGCGACCCGGACTCGCACCTCGCGACCCCTAGGTCGGTCTAATTGTCGGCTGATTTCTGAGCTTTAGTATAAATACTAAACTCTATTTTTGGACCTAGGGGGCAGCAGCCACAAGGAGAGGGAGTCTCCAAAACTCCACTCCTCTCTTGTTGTCTTCTCTTTTTAGTTTTTATTTTCTAGTTTAGTTTTTGTAGATTTCAATTATGGGATTGGCTATTGCTATGCCGATTGTAGCTTGAACCGTTCTTGAACGAGATTAATATGAAGCTTCAAGCATTATTGTGAGATCTTTCCTCTCTATTTAGTTCCTTTGATTATGGTTTAATTTCTATGCTTGCTTTCTATGATTTTTGCATGATTATGCTAGGAACGTTACTAGTTTGATTGTGTAATTAATCTAATGCTAGATTTAAGAATAGAATCGGATTGTTTTATTCTTTTATCAATTGGTAGCAAACTAGGGAGTAACTTAGATGCGAATCGTCTTGGTTATTTCTTGGGGAAATTGAATTAACCGTTGAATGTTTATCGCTTGTATGACGTTAGCGGTGTCCGGTGATTCTCTCGTGTTTATTGCTGCTATTGGATTGAACTTAGACGCGATCGGACTAGGTTATCCTTTAGTTAGGGTTTTATAGTCACGCTGATCGTGCTATTCAACTAAGAATAAGGAGAATGCGAGATTAATTCTCAACAATAGATAATCATGGAAATAATTAGAGTGGAGGTTCAAGGATCGATAATGAATTGAAGTGGATGTTAATCGGATTCAAGATCTTCCCATATTGATTTCTCATTTTGTTTATATGCTAGTTAGTTTTAGTTTGTTAGTAAATCTACTTGAAACCCCCCCCCCTTTGTTATTATTATTAGGTTTCTCGGCCCTTAGCTTAATTTAGGTTTCGAATCACGCTCAGTACTAAACTCGTCCCTGTTTCCCTGTGGATACGACCCCTACTTCCATTATACTATCTTAGTGTAAAAGAGAGTAGGAGAAATTTTATCTTTGGCCGGGTGCGGTGCACAACGACACATCCGCGCCCGACCACTTACCTAAATAAAATATCCAAATTAAATCAATTAAAATATAATTTGGGTTGTCAACTATTTGGGCCAGTCAATATTATTGTCCAAATAAGATGGTCAAATGGCAAAGGTAAAAAAGACTTCCAAGTCATAAACGGGCCCAAGCCCATAAACTACCAAGTCCATGAAGGGATCTCCATTCCCTATATATAGGCTGCTTCTCCTTCAGTTGAGGGGACGAGAAAATCTTTATTCTCAAGAGCTCATAAATTTCTCTTGGAATTCTCTCTGCAAATAGTCAACAAGCACATCAAATCCGTGCCGACTGTTCAGATACATTCAAACAAATTCGATTGAGATTCAAGCCTTTGTCAGCCCTCATTCGAATATATTCAAACAAAACTCAAACTCAAATTGACGTTGACAAAACGTCATCCGACACTCAAACTTAGGTTGACGTTGACAAAACGTCACTTTACACTCAACTCCACGTCGACATCAACACGTGTCACTCTCAAGCTACGAAATAGAATCAGAGGACTTAGTTTATTTTTGTTATAAACTGTTTACAGAGATTGTACTCAATACATTTATTGAAATATAATTTCTTTGTAACTTTGTTTCCTGTCTTATATATTTTTGACTCGAAATTTGTGTATACAAATTTTGGCACGCTCGGTGGGACCATCTCTGCCTCTCATCTCTGTTTCGTCATCATCAACAAAGCTGAGAAATGGCCACAAGCAAGAACATCTCTCAATCTTCTGAAAACTCTGCCGACACCCTACGAAAATCTGTAACGTTGGGTGACTTTATGGATGACATGACTCTTGGTTTTCGCACTAGAGGAATGAAAAAGGCTGCTGTTGCTGCCGCTGCTGCTAAGCTTCGAGCTGCAGATGTTCCTACCAGGCAGAGAAATTCCTGAACATCTCTCAAGCTTCGAGCTGCTAAGCCTTTGACTGGTACACAGATTTACCCTCACAATCCATTGACAGTTGGGATCAAATGGAGGAGGAATTCCTGAACAGGTTCTATAGCACTCGACGTATTGTCAGTATGATGACCGAACCGACTATGACTCACCAAAGGGAAGGATGAGCCGCTCATCGATTACATCAATCGTTGGCGCGCATTGAGTCTAGAGTGTAAAGACCGCCTAACTGAAGTATCTGCTGTTGAGATGTGCATTCAAGGAATGGATTGGGACTTGCTTTATATCTTGCAAGGTATAAAACCTAGGACTTTTCAAGAATTGGCCACGCGAGCTCATGACATGGAGCTTACCATTGCCAACAATAGAGGCAAAAGCAACACTTCTTCAGAATACAAGAAAGAGAAGAAGGATTTTAAAAAAAGACCGACAAGATCGCCAAAAGTCCGACTAAGGAGTCAATGTCAATCACGTCCTCCTCGCCTTGTCAAGATCTCTAGCAAGGCCGGGCACCGAAAAGAATAAGGGTTCATCTTCTCAAGAACCTAGAAAAAATAGGCCAACCTTGAAAGAACTCCAAGCAAAGAAATATCCATTTCCAGACTCGGATTTGTCAGGGATGTTAGATGATTTGCTTGAAAACAAAGTCATTGAGTTGCCCGAAGCTAAGCGTCCCCGCAGAGGCCGGTAAGACTTCCGATCCTAACTATTGTCGGTATCACGGAGTTGATTAGTCATCCCATAGAAAAGTGTATAACACTTAAGGAGAGAATTATGCAACTTGCAAAGGATGGGAAAATTGTACTTGGATTTTGATGAAGTTGTTTGAAGCTAATCACGCCTCCGTGATGTTAAATTCTTATTGGGAGGCTCAAACTCGCGGTTTGGGAGTTTGGAGCCGTAATTGTACATGTGCTGCGACCGGCTCTCCAAGTTGATGATGTGCCATCTGTTGAGCACGGTGTTCCAACTGGCAACCAACATGGAGAGGATGAATACGGGTGGACGTTGGTCACTAGAAGGAGGCCTAGACGACAGTCGAAGCCTCAACCAAAGTCTGTTTGTCGTAAGAAGAAGCATCAAAAAAGAAAGGGCTCAAAACGCTCGAAAGGAAAGAAAAAGTCAAAAAAGCATACTAAACAGCAAGTACTGCCAATTGACTTGCTTGAACAGGATACACTTACCCCTGTAACCTTAGAAGAATCCTTTCCTGAAGATTACTTCACTACGGTTACCGTTAATGCTACTTCATTTGTTGAGGATGAAGAAGGAAAAGAAGAGGAGGAGGATCAAGAGCCTGTTAAAGAAAATGAAATCTCCGTCAAAGTAACTGTCCAACATTCATGGACGGAGATAGATCCAAAGATATTGGCTATCTTAGAAGCTCTTCCTACACGCATGGGATGGAGGCAGATCTTTCATTTACCTCGAGAAATGTGTCGACAAGTGGCTCTTGCACTTCAGCACCCAAAACTATACCTTGACAAAGTGAAGGATGCTGGAGAGCCAATAGAAAGTTCGGCTAAATGCGCGTCATGTAATTTTGCCTTAGCCTTCACTGATGAAGACTTATTGTTGGGCTCAAAACCTCACAACCGACCCTTGTTCGTTTCTGGTTATATTTTCGGCAAGAGAGTGAATCGTCTCTTAGTGGATGGAGGTTCATTGTCAACATCATGCCAAAATCCACCATGATCGATTTAGGGATCACTATGGAAGATCTTTCTGATAGTCGTCTAATGATCCAAGGATTCAACTTGAACAGTCAACGTGCCATAGGCATAATACGTCTTGACCTTGTGATGGGAGAGTTAACATCATCTACTCTCTTCCATGTCATAGATACAAAGACGTCGTATAAAATGTTGCTTGGACGACCTTGGTTGCATGAAAATGGGGTAGTCGCATCAACCCTCCATCAATGTCTGAAATTTTATCGTGGAGGCGAGAAGAAAATAAATGGGGATGTCAAACCCTTTAGCACGGCAGATTCGTACTTTGCCGATGCTAAGTTCTTCGAAGATGGGGAACCCTCAAGCGAGATGTTGCCATCTAAAATTCCTTCAACAGGGAAAAGGGGTACAAATAAAAATGGTGATATTCCCTCGTCTTCAAGCTCTAGCGAGTCGCCCACCACCGAGATGCAACAACAAAAATGCAAGGAAAAGGTAAAAGAAGAAGTTGTTGCTCAACCCATTAAAGCAACGAAGAAGGCGTAACGACTCCGTCTCGCGATACATCCCTAAATCACGTCGTTAGGAAGGGGAGTCACCTTTTGCGGGGTGTCGGGTTATGAAAGTAGAGCCAAAGAAAGAAAAAGGAGTAGATGAGACTACTCTTCAATGTTTAAAGCAAGAAGTGGTTGTTCCTTTATCTAGAGCCAATCACAATCAAATTGCTAAGCCTCCAACCTCACAATATGTTGATCAATCTAGGAGAAAATGGCTTAACAAGGGTAGGTTTGACCCAAATGCTTATAAACTCTTGGCGAAGTCCGGTTATGACTTCGAGAATCCGCGCCCATGGGCAATGTCATTGAGGTTGATCCTCATGGAATTAATGACACACAAAAGAAATTGCAAGAGTATGGCGTTGAGGTACATCCGACTAAAGTAGGTTTGGGATTTGAAACCCCAACACCCATCAAATTTTCCGCACGGCGTATTCTTCGCAAAGATATTACTGCGGAGGAAGTCAAAGAAAATGAAGATGAAAATAATGTGTCTCAACCTAAAAATATCGGTCTTTGATCGATTGCAGGTCTCTGTCGTAAAGGACCATACATCGGTTTTTACGAGACTTGGTGTACACGAGCTTAATGAAGGTGTGAAGTCAAAAATACAAACACCCTTGCAAAATCTTCGATCTTCTAAGAATAAAGCATCCGTCTTTAATTGGTGCATCGACCTCAATTGATAAACAACAAAGACGGTCGAAGACTAAGTCGCATCACAAGAGAGAAAAATGAAGTCAAGCGGGGACGCACCTCAAAGTGTTATCCCATCTCGCATGAGGCGTACACGGTGGTAGACATCATTGGACATGCACCCTTGAAAGCCAAAGGTCGTGTCATAGTGTTAACAAACCAAAGGAGTTCGTCTAGTCAAGAAAAAGAAAAAGATGTTGAATTTGTTTCTTCAAACCATATCACAGGGCATGAGGCTCCTAAAAGTGACGAGGAGATGGAAACGAGATGAGGCTCCTAAAACTCTTGAAGATGGGGGCAAGCCACCGTCGATGAGTTAAAAGAGTTAAACCTTGGAACTCAAGAAGAGCCACGCCCGTCTACGTCGCGCTTTTCTTACCCAACAGGAAGAACAAAAATATTCCAAGTTACTCTCTGACTACAAAGACGTATTTGCATGGAGTTATAAGGAGATGCCAGGACTCGACCCAAAAGTCGTTGTCCATCGCTTAGCCATCAAAAAGGTGTCAATCCAAAGAAGCAATCCCAAAGACGCTTCGAGCCGAAATTAATTCCCGAAATTGAGGCAGTAAGTAGACAAGCTCATTGATGCGGGATTTATTCGCGAAGTCAAGTATCCTACTTGGATAGCAAACATTGTGCCGCATCTGAAAGAAAAATGGACAATTACGAGTTTGTGTGGACTTCTGCGACTTGAACGAGGCGTGTCCGAAGGATGACTTTCCACTCCCAGTTACGGAAATCATGATTGATGCCACCACTGGTCATGAGGCTTTGTCATTCATGGATTGTACCGCTGGATACAACCAAATTCACATGGCTCCTGAAGATCAAGAAGCAACTGCATTTTGTACCCCTAAAGGGATATTTTGTTACAAAGTCATGCCTTTCGGCTTGAAAAATGCCGGAGCTACGTATCAGCGTGCAATGCAGAAATTTTTTGAAGATATGATGCATCAAATTGTGGAGTGCTACGTAGATGACTTGGTGGTAAAGTCTAAGAAGAAGGAGAATCATTTGCATGACCTTCGTAAAGTCTTTCAAAGACTACGAAAATGTCAATTAAAAATGAACCCCCTCAAATGCGCATTTGGCGTCACCTCAGGAAAGTTTCTAGGCTTCATTGTCAGACACAGGGGTATTGAAATTGACCAAGCAAAGATCAAGGCCATCCAAGAGATGCCTGAACCTAAGAACCTTAAGGAGTTACGTGGCCTCCAAGGGCGTCTTGCTTACATTCGAAGGTTTATTTCTAATCTAGCAGGAAGATGTCATCCCTTCAGCCATCTCATGAAAAAGGATGCCCCATTCAAATGGGATGACTCATGTAAAAAAGCCTTCGAAAGTATAAAGAAGTATTTGTCTTCTCCCCCTGTCTTGGGGGCACCAATAAAAGGGAAACCACTCATCCTTTATATCGCAGCACAGGAGCGATCTCCCGGGGCAATGTGCGCTCAAGAGCAAGAAGACCGTAAGGAGACAGACTCTTTACTACTTGAGCCGAACTTTGGTGGGTCTTGAATTGAATTACTCACCTATTGAAAAAATTTACCTTGCTTTGATTTTTGCGATCCAAAAATTAAGACATTACATGCGAGGCTCATACGGTTCATGTCATTTCGAGGTCCGACCCGATAAAATACATTCTCTCAAGACCCGTGTTGTCGCGGACTTGCAAAGTGGGCTATGCTTTTAAAACAATATGACATTGTGTATGTCCCGCAAAAGGTCACAAGGGGCAAGCAATAGCGAGACTTTTTCGCAGACCACCCGGTCCCCGCGAGAATGGGAGCTTTCCGACGATCCCGCAAGTGAAGATGTGTTTTTCATTGAAATACTCCCCCCTTGGAAAATGTACTTTGACGACGTCGCTCGTCATGACGGTGCAGGAGCGGGAGTTGTCTTCATTTCTCCAGAAAAGCATATACTGCCATACTCTTTTGTGCTAACTCAACTATGCTCCAATAATAATATGCCGAGTACCAAGCACTCATAATAGGCCTCCAAATGGCAATTGAAATGGGACTTAGAGACTTAGACATTCACGGGGACTCCCAATTGGTCCTAAAACAACCGTCTGGGTGAATACGAAGTCAAAAAGAATGATTTAATCCCTTATCAAAGGCAAGCATCACAATTGCTTGACAAACTTGATACCATCAAGTTAGAACATGTTCCAAGGAGTGCCAACAAGATGGTCGATGTGCTCGGCTTGGGCTTGCGGCCACTTTGGCACCGGGGCGTAAGAAATAATGTCGGCACTTGTTTGCAAACGATGGGTTGTCACTCCTGATGACGAGGATATTGACGAATATGCTGAAGAAGTCGACATAATCTCTGTCTATCAAATAGACAAGGAAGATTGGCGTCAACCAATTATTGATTATTTGGAACATAAAAAATTACCAAGTGATCCAAAACATAAGACAGAGATTCGTCGTCGAGCCTCGCGGTTTATATATTATAAGGGGACTCTCTATCGACGATCCTTCCATGGTCTTTGGTTAAGATGTCTCGGAGATGAAGAAGCAAAGCAAAGCAAACCATGGAGGAAGCTCACTCTGGAGTCTGTGGCGCTCATCAGTCAGGTCCAAAACTGCATGACCGTATTAAAAGAATGGGTTACTATTGGCCAACCATGGTACAAGATAGCATGGACTATGCAAAGAAATGTGAAGCTTGCCAATTTCATGCTAACTTCATTCATCAACCTCCAGAGCCATTACACCCCACAGTCGCATCCTGGCCATGCGAAGCGTGGGGACTTGACGTAGTTGGCCCAATTACACCAAGCATATATTTTGGCAGCGACTGATTATTTTTCCAAATGGGCAGAAGCCATCCCCCTACGTGAAGTGAAAAAAGAGAATGTTGTTGACTTCATTCGTACTCACATCATCTACAGATATGGTGTACCCCGAAGAATTGTCACTGACAATGGGACACCATTTTACAATAAATTGATGAAAATTTTATGTGAGAAGTTTAAATTCACCCAACATAGATCGTCAATGTACAATGCACCAGCAAACGGTCTAGCTGAAGCGTTCAATAAGACACTTTGTAGTTTGTTGAGCAAAGTGGTTGCCAAGTCCAAACGTGATTGGCATGAAAGAATAGGGGAAGCTCTATGGGCATACAGGACGACATATAAATCAGCAACACAATCAACTCCATACTCGTTGGTGTATGGCGTTGAGGCCGTTCTCCCCTTGGAGCTTCAAATTCCATCATTGCGCATTGCCATACAGGAAGGCTTGACTTCTGAAGAAAATGATAAACTCCGACTTGCTGAGTTGGAGGCGCTTGACGAAAAAAGACTCCAAGCACAACAAAAATCGAGTGCTACCAAGCTCGTCCGCTCACGCGCTTTCAATAAGAAAGTTCGACCTCGCTCCTTTCAAGTTGGAGACATGGTCCTAGCCATTAAAAGACCCATCATTATTTCTCGTAAGACAGGAAGTAAATTCAGTTCTAAATGGGATGGTCCATACGTTGTCAAAGAGGTATACACTAATGGGGCGTATAAAATTGTTGACGCCGAAGGATTACGTATAGGGCCTATCAATGGCAAGTTTGTGAAGCGCTACTACTCATGAAAATTGAGAGCATTGTTCAACTCCTAAGCAAGAGGATAAACTGCATATGTTGAAAGAAGATATATGTAAACTTGAACTACGTTGGCTTGATCTTGTAAAAGTGATTCGATAATTCTTTTGCAAGTACGTAGGCAGCTTGGGTAACAAAAAAAATACTCAAGTGCAGCCACACCAAAAAACAAATATTGCAATCATTGTAATACTCCTGGCCCGCAAGAGTATAAACTGTGAACGGCGAAACACCAAAAAATAAATATTGCAATCATTGTAATACTCCTGGCCCGCAAGAGTATAAACTGTGAACGGCGAAACACCAAAAAATAAATATTGCAATCATTGTAATACTCCTGGCCCGCAAGAGTATAAACTGTGAACGGTTAAAAAATTATAAAACAAAGAGTGTGTCCATCTTATTGCAAATATGAATAAAAAAACATAAATTGTTGGTGCACACTATCTATAAAATTTTAAAAAAAACAAAAAAAAAAACACATGAAAAAAAAGGGAATCATTCTATGTCTATGTATTCTGGGTGGGTGAGTGACGACTGGAGCTCCAATAACCGTCTCTTGCCCTCATCAAGGTCGCGGATCTTATCAGTACTTAAAACAGGGGTAGCTGCTAGCTCACTCAAGGCTTTCTTGTGGTCTTCCACCTTCGCTGCAAGTGATGTTAAAGTGATCCCCTTGGCCTCCAAGCTATTTGTCAAGTGGTTTGCCTTGTCACGCTCTTTCTCCAGTTTAGTTTCAAGTTCCGTGATCCTGAGCTTGTTGGAAGATTGCTCTCTTAGAAGTACCAGACGCTCTGTCTCGATCTCATCATAATCAAGCTCAGCCTTCTTAAGCGCTTCTGTACGGAGAATGATCTTCTCTTTTACTTGTTCGAATCGTTGACACTTTGAGGCAGCCTCTTCTAAAGCAAGATGATCTTTGACCGCACTAACATAGGATTCTATCTTGCACTTCAAGGGATTGGGATTTCCTTTAAGATTTTCAATACCCTCGTATAGCACCAAGGCTTCCTCATGTTTCTTCGCAACCTCGTTAAAGGATGCTGCTCTTAGTGTTTCCAAATATTGCATACCCATGTCTCGAATCGCCTTAGCAAAGATATTTCTCATCAAGGACCCAGATGGGGGCATAGAGGTCGAGGCACTAGAGACATGAACTCCCCGGTGCCTCAATGACAAGAGCTTCGCAACTTTGGCATGAACATCCGACGATCTTGCGGTCCCCTCAACGGATTGATGATTGTGAATAGGAGAGGAACTCTTAGCAGGACCGGTCTATACTCTTGCAAACCAAATTCCTTGCAAATCTCAATTCCTTCCCCCTTCTAGGAGTCGCTTTCGAGGGAAGCACCATTGTGGGATGTCCTGAGTTGTCGGGAATATCCATAATGTCAATTTCAAGGTTGAAGTCATCGCACTAAATAACAAAAGCAATAAAAATTGATTAAAAACAAACAAAAAAAACAAACAAAAAAAAAGTGTAGGGAGAAAAGGTCTACCAAGGGGAGATCCGCAACAGCATGAGATGATTCAGGCACTCCATCAAAAAAAGCATCCTTTATTCAACCCATGCTCCTCAAGCACACAATCGGGAGATTTTCTTTTCCCCAGCGTTGATGTTTGAAGTCCACATCTGACTCTGCGTCGCTGGTGCTCCTCCCATTGCTGGGATTTGGACTCATTGCCTGTCTAGATCCTCCTGCCCTATGTAAGGTATCATTGTCAAGGTAGTCGCAGGTACCTTCAGGATTTGAGTTATTCTTTGAAGTTGGATTTTCTACAAGTTGATGTTCGCTCCTGTTAGGCTTAGAAGAACTAGATCCAACACTCGAACACAATATGTTAACCTTATTCCTTAGGTCTTTGATAGACACCTTGGGCCCCCAATCACAGAATTCTAAGGTCTTCAACTGACGCCAGTCTAATGAGCAGGCAGGGACGAAAAGTCTGGACTGACTACCCTGAAACAATAACAACCTCCAGTATCTCAAAGCTTCATAATAAGTTACGCTTCGAGATTCAACATCGCGACGAGGCGTGCCGGGGACATCTTGAACAAAGCCAAACCGTGTCGCTAAATCGATAGGGGAAATAAGGCTCAACGTGAAAAGAATCACCCTGACGTATGGCTAGATAGGCAGAACGAAGAGAGACCAGGTAGCTGAAACTGGAGACGTCAAGTTCACCATCGTCAAAATATAAGCTATTTTTGTTTTTGTTCAAGATGGTGCATCCCACTTTCGCCTTCCTTCCATCATGGATGAGTTCTCGAGCATCAACTTCTTTGAAACACTTAGCTCCTTGAGTCCCCGAAAATACGGTCATTAAAGGACCTGGTGGGGAAGGGTCTACATCATGGTTGGTGCTGAAGTAGTACGCTAGCCAACTATATAAGTATTGCGCGGGAAGAAAGATCCAGAATAGGCGAGCTTTGAAGATGCGGAAATTGCATTCAAACCTCGCAGATACCGGCAAGTACAAAAAAAGAAGACTAAAAGTCGTACCCCGAGCCATCGCAGTAGCAACTTCAAAGGTATCGGGCCTAATGATTCTATCTTCACTTTTAGGAAGCACAAAAACACACAACCAACAAGCCAAGAAAGCCTGCAAAGATAGGTAGTCCGTCTTCCCGACATCACCGGAGACACCAAGAAAATCAAGCATGGCAGATTCTTCATTGTCCATTCGATCGACCGAGCTCTAAGCTCACCAAGTGGGATTATGAGTAGACTTCGGGCGAGAATCAGAGTATCTGCGTCTCTTCACGGGTGCTGCATAAGTGATTTTTCTCTTGTACCAAAATTGTATCCACTGTTGAGCAGAAACTCTATTCCTTGATTCAAGTTGCTTGTTCAGATGATGATAAGCATTAAGTAGGTGTTCGTAAGCTTTAGAGATAAGACGATCGCCATCCTCGCCTCGCGCCCTTATGATGTTCAGATGAGGGGTGGCTTCATCATAAATCTCTCCGACAATGGGCAATCCACCGAGTCGGTGGAGGTCCCACAAGGAAATAGACAGCTCCACGCCACGGTATGAAGCGTGTTGGTAGTAGGACACCAACTCTCACGAAAAAGCACGCAGGATGCTAGTATCCCCGTCATAGGAGTAGAGTGAAGCGTAGACGGCGTTATAAACGCCGCAATAGTCAAGAGCTTCGCGAAAACGAAATAAGACATCTTCAGTCCATTCCCAATACCCAGGAATGAAAGAGAAATCTCCAATGATTCTAACAACTTGGGATCCCCATTTCACAGAGCCAGAAAGAATAGAGCGACCGAGCAAGGGAAGGCAATCATCAAGAGCGTGGCTTGTCTTTTAAAATGCTATGAAGCTTATAAACAAGTTGACGCGTTGTGTGCACCAAGAGGAAGCTTGACAGACATCTCACTCAGGAAATTATTCTTACACACTAAAGTTTGAATGCCCTCGGGCGACGCAATGAGCGACGGATGACCATATTAGTGCCTGATCTAGGATCATCTCTTTCACGATCAACAAGAGCAATGTAGGAATGTTTATCATCATTGAATTCTTTAGTGAACACCATCCTATAAAAAAAACAAAGGAATGAGTAATAGAGAATACAAAAAAAAAGAGGGGGCAGATGTCTCAGCTACATGATCGTCGCCATTGATTGTCTTCGAACACACTCCAAAAGCGTCATCTTTAGTTGCTAGGATAAGCACAATTAAGCAACTGGCCTAACAACTCCGATGGATCATCAGTGACCCATCGCGATGAACACTCAAGTAGTGGGCTTGATTGTCTTCGAACACACTCCAAAAGCGTTCTTTAGTTGCTAGGATAAGCACAATTAAGCAATGGTGGCCTAACAACTCCGATGGATCATCGCCGACCCATCGCGATGAACACTCAAGTAAGTGGGCTTGATTGTCTTCGAACACACTCCAAAAGCGTCATCTTTAGTTGCTAGGATAAGCACAATTAAGCAGCTGGCCTAACAACTCCGATGGATCATCGCTGACCCATCGCGATGAACACTCAAGTAGTGGGCTTGATTGTCTTCGAACACACTCCAAAAGCGTCATCTTTAGTTGCTAGGATAAGCACAATTAAGCAACTGGCCTAACAACTCCGATGGATCATCGCTGACCCATCGCGATGAACACTCAAGTAGTGGACTTGATTGTCTTCGAACACACTCCAAAAGCGTCATCTTTAGTTGCTAGGATAAGCACAATTAAGCAACTGGCCTAACAACTCCGATGGATCATCACTGACCCATCGCGATGAACACTTAAGTAGTGGACTTGATTGTCTTCCGATGGCAAGTGTCAAAAAAATTGTCACCTGCAAGACATTACAAACAACACGTGCACAACAAAAAAAAAATTGAAAAAAAAAGAGACTCAAGGGGGTGTAGATAAGAATCATCACCTTACTAGTCTAGACCTTCTGCGGTTACTCAAAAGATAGCCTAGCAGTTCAGTATCTCAAAAAATCTGATATACTGTAAGTCAAAAAAAAAAGTGTCAAAGTTCAAATTGTTGGTAAAAAAAAAAGTGAAATAAAAGAGACGAAAAAAATTCAATCCCAGCGCTTGTTTCATTAGCAAATCGATTACTGCATTTAGTTATTAATTGTTGGGCATGAATGATTGATGATAATCAACACGATGAGACAAGCAATAAAAAAAAACATTCAGTCAACAATCACCGCATGGGAATAAGGTATATCATCAAGTTTAATATTCAAAGATGAAGAATCACAAGAATTCAAGCATGTCATAAGACTCATGGCGGTAAAGTAATTAAGAAAACAAGAAGAACAGAGCAATACAGGCGTTGTATGAATATCAAAATTTCACCAAAAAAAAGAAAGAAGAGAAAGCGGGAGGTATATATTAGGGTGTAACTTATGAGAGAACAAAGATAAAGTTAAAGATCAGGCATTGCTGCACCAACATGAATTACACATGGAGTCTGTTATAATTCTACAATAAACATAAAGCATCCATGAATCAGATTAAAAAAAAATATACATAATAAAGTGCAAAGCATGAAGCCTAGCTATTGCAAGGCGTGAATTGATAAAAGGATTTTACCTTTTGATGATTAGTGATGATGACGCTGATCAGGGGGCTTTGGCACTATATGAGTACTTACCTGTACAAACAAACAATCACAGTTATCATCAACTGCACACAAGCAGGGGCGGTTCTTGGCTTCACGCAAAGAATTCGACGGAATAGTGCGTCCCCAAAATACAAGAATTAGAAATATATTTATATCGATTGTTTGAAAGAAAGATAAAAGAAAGATTTGGATCAGTGGTAAGTGGTATGCAAGGGTGACAAAGGACATGGGTTCGATCCTTGGTAGGAAGCAAAATTCATTTGATTTTTGTTGTTTCAACCTTTGGGAAACCCCATATGACGCGATTAGTTTATTTTTTCCAACATTCTCTCCTCCCAACTACCATTAATGGCTACTCGTTTTTCCCAACTCTCTCCCTCCTCTCAACTCCCATTAATGGCTACTCGTTTTTTTCCTCTCTCATTAATTTCTACTCATCCTTCCATATTTGAAAACTGCAATCTCTCAATAATATTTACCCTTAAACTTGAATTGAACAAACTTTGCCGGACAAGTTGAAGAATCAATCAAGCAATCTTGACTCTTGGTGTTTTCTTAGCTATCTCTCTTTTTATTTAATTACTCCTCTTTATTTAAATCTAAATATTTGTTTGTTTATAATTATTTTCAATATCAAAGTAATTTAAAAAAAATTGAGAATCTTATATGAACTACATATGAAGGGCCCAATTTTAAGAGTGTGTATAGGGCCCCCGTTATATTTGCCCCGCCCCTGCACACAAGTGTCGAAAATTTTGAAAAGAAAGGATGATAAACACATGGCAGTAATGAGAAGCCAAATTCATTATTTTGTATGACTTTGAGAGAAGATGTTGATGAGGAATCGTACAGAAGACAAATAATCAAAAGACAAAAAAAAAATCATGCTTCTTACTGCAAATCAACCGAAAGTCAATGGAGAAGAGGAAAAAAAAAATCTATGGCTAATAAACAGATAATATCAACAACCCTATATTCCTATGTGATGAAAAGAATAACGGCTTACTGGTGAATAATCGGTCAGTCTAGTGCTCAAATGCTGTGTGCTTGCGAACGTTAGACCGAGTTGAATACAAAGTCCGGTGAAATTACTTGTAATCTACTAATATGCAGGACGAGGGGAACATTAATTACGTGCATATTTATACACTTTGGTGAAGAAAAAAAACCGAAACCTAATACTTATTTGATTAGGATTATTTTTCCAAGTCCAAGACTTAATAGAGTTATAGGTGGTTCATCACTCTCGGCAACAAATCCTAGCAGCACAGTGATTGTCATGAAGGAATATGTCCTTAGACATCCCGGCAATTACTAAATATAAATAGGAATAATATTATGAAGATAATAAAGTTAATTATTTTAGTAATCTTATTTTCTTGCTAGAGAATAAATATGATTAATAGGACAATATTGATTGGGCCTATAACTAAAATATATTAATCCTATGGTCACACATTGTAGAAGACAAGTTGGACAAAGCAATCCAAATCCATTTAGGATTAGGATTGGGCCGGTCCAAAGGAGAATAGGAGGAGAATTAGTTCTCCTAACTAACCTATGACTCTTCTATTATATATAGGATATAATATTAGGGTTTAGGTAACCAATCCATTAGTCAGTTTCTTTTCACTAGAGAGAGAAAGAGAAACCCTAAATCTATTCTCCCTAACCGGCGCCTATACCACCTAAAAGCAAGAGATTTCTTCTCTTCCGTTCTAGCAAACGTTGGTGTTCAACTGGTGCTCGTGGACTGATTAGAGGAGCAACACTTGGGGCTCTCGGATCTTCAAGGCTTGCATACAACAGGGAAATCACGCTACAAAGGTTTGATAATTAATCCCTATTGAATGATTCATGTGTCTGATTATGTTTGCGATCCTATGATAGATGTTAGGAAATTGTTTCCTGAAATTCCGCTATTTGCATCTATATATTCCTTCAGTGGTATCAGTTTTGCCTAATTCATAATATTCATATGATCATATAATTGTATGCAAAGTTATTATTTTTATTCAATTAAGGGAGGATTTATTATGGCTTGAATTTGCATAATTAATATTTGATATTAATTTATTGGAAATTGTAAATAATTGATTTATTAGTGATTTATGCTCAAATAATTTTCTAAAGGTCCGAATTTTTTATATTATGGACGAAATTCATTGTTTAATTCACTCCAAAATTTTCGGAATTTTATAAATATATTTATTAGATTTAAAATTGTTTAATGTATAATTTGATTAATCATTGAAATAATTTGTTAACAATTAAAAGATTTGATTTTTTCCTTGTTAAATAAATCTAATATTCATCACCAACATAGATCTTGAATAATATGATGGCTGAAAATAATTTGATTATTTTTCCCACTAATTTCGGATTATTATCATATTATTTGTGAATTTTGGTTAAATTTTATGTTTAATTTGATTATTCATAAATTTTAAGGATAACAATTAAAATATTTGATTTTATTTGTTAAGATAATTCAGTAGATCACCCTAAAATTTATTTTCGAATTTTTCGAAATTTAATTGTTAATTTTCTGAATTTTTGGATATAATTTGGTTTTTGCCCTAATTTTGAATTTTTTTGGTAGATTTAATGTTTAATATAGATTAAGCATTGAAATCTAATCTTAACAAATCTAAATTTTGTTTGAGTTTGTTAAGTGATTCAAAATTTTTTGCCATAATTTTCGGATTATAGAGACCTAATTAAAATGGAAATCTTTAAATAAATTGTTTATTGAAGATTTAATGGCAATTTTGTAAATTGTTACAAAATTCAAAAATTTGCCCACCATGGCTGGGTGGCCTCACCTGCGACGGTGGAGCAACGGTGGAGGGCGTTATTGGGTCGGCGGCAAAGGGGCGTTACACGCGGCGCGAGTGGTGGAGACCACAACCAGGCAGCCGTACGTTTGACGTGCGTGGGCTGCCGGGTGCGCGCCGGGCGGCGCTTCGCCGGCCGTGTCTTGCATGTTTTGCCCTGGCCGGCGTCAGCGTGTCTGTCGGAGTCGTCGGTTCGGTATGTGTGGCCATAGGCTTTGTCTTGGTCGTGTGTGGTGATGGTGTTTGTGGGCTCGCTTGTGCGGCGTGCAATGAAGGCTGGTGGTTTTCCAACGTGGAGTTGGTCATTGACCGGCGCCTTGTGCTGCTGGTCAACGGTCAACTCTAATTATAAAAAAAAAAAAAAATTTTTAGAAAATCTGATTTTTCAAAGTTGAGCATAAATCCAAAACTTTCCTATTTTGCAACTTTGTGAATAATCACTAGTGGAAAAAACGCAAGGGCTGCGGTGCAAGGGCTGCGGTTTATTGCAAAACGCAGCCCTTAAGAGTGAAGGGTCTGTTAGCATAAAAACCGCAGCCCTTTAGTAATAAAGGGTCATGCGGTTTTGGGCTTAACCGCGCCCTTTAGTGAAGGGTCAGGTCCATATTAAAACCGCGAGGCCTTTTCACTTACGCGCGTTTCCCCCAAATACTAAAACCCTAACTTTTCCCCTCTCTCTCCCCAGGTCCCCGATTTTTCCCTCCCTCACCTCATCAAACCCCCTCTTTCTTCGCGGCTCATTTCACCAACCCTTCTTCTCTCTTCTTCGCAGCTCTCCTCACCCCTCCGCTGTCGTTCGCCCACTGGAGTGAAAAACATATCACCAGCTGAGGACATAAAAATGGTGGCGGCGTCGTCGGTGGTGGCAGTATACCCATTATCAAACTACACTCTCTTTTTGCCGATCGTCTTGCTCGTATCAAACTACACTCGCAATGGGCTCCCAAGGCGATTTCGGTCAATCGAAAGAAGCTAGATCTAGGGCGGAAGAAGACCGCATCGTTCTTCACGAGATCGAAACCCTAAAACGTCGAATCATCGAACCAGACATACCTAAACGCAAGATGAAGGAGTTTATAATTCGCCTCGTCTACGTTGAGGGATTGGTGATGCAATTCGGAGTGACGAAGCCGATTTTCATGGCGGGACTCCGCTGCTGCCATTTGCGAGAGAACTCGTGAATTGGAGAAGGTTTGGTGTTTTTTTTTTTATTCTTGATCATCTTTTTCAAGTTGCAATTCTCCTTTTTTATACCTTGGTTTAAAGATTGTTGCTTGTTTGATTACCAGTTTTTGGTTGAATCTGCTCTTTATGAAAGCGAAGTATGAAAGCGAAGACGAGGCCGCTAAGAGGGAGGCGGTTTTGGCTCGCCTTAGAGAGGTACATGAATTATCTACTTTGGATTGAAGTTATTTGTTTTTTTTTTTTAACATGAATTGAATGCGCAATTGTGTCCATATTCGAGCTCAGGCTGTGGATTGATTATGTTTTCGCCGTCATATAAAAAGAGGATCTTAAGATTATATGGAAAGAATTGGATTGAGGGGTGTATATGATTGGACATCACTGTATTTGGGTTAAATTGTGCAAATTAAGTTGATACTTTTGTTCTGCTATCATTCAGCCAAGCATCTTTATGATCTGAAGCTTTGTAGATGTTTATCTTGTATTTCGGTCTGCATTGAATTACATGTGGCATTAAAAGTTCAGTATGACTCATGATGATAGTATTCTCCTTAAACGTACTGGTTACTTGGCTGTTACGCTTTTCCTTAATGAAGACCATGATCTTATCATCCTCATTGTTAATACTATTCAAAAGGACTTGAAATCGATAATTATCTTGTGGTTTGTCTTTGCTTTGAATGCTGTTTGCCGGTTGATCAACGAGGAGACGATGCGGGCCGTGTTGCCTTAGGTTGTTGAGTTGCTTAATCATCCTAAAGAAGTTGTTAAGAAGAAGGCGGTTATGGCGTTGCATCGGTTTTATCGGCGATCCACGGTCTTACGTTTCTCATCTTGTCTCCAATTTCCGCAAGGTGCATTTTCTTTTTTTTTGATGTTATTAGGTTTAATTCGGCATTTGTTAAATTATGAAGAATGCAATTTGTTTGAGAATTCTGTAAGTAGATTCAGTGAATTGAAGAGTAATCAGAGAATGTTGAAGTGAAAATGAGCTATATATATTTAGTAGTATATCCATGATTGAGTTTGAGTTATGTCTATTTTTTTGTGTCGATTAACGAACTGCTGATGATTTTTTGTGCTTAATTTTTCCTGATTTTGGTGATGCATTAATGCAAGCTCCATTGGTGACATGGAACATTGTACTCTGCTGTGTTGCCTCTCCTTTTACCTCCATGCTATTGTTTTTTTTTCCTCCATGTTGATGTTTTTAGTTCCCGTTCTTCTTGATTTAGGTACAAAGCATGGGGTTCTCTTCTTGGATTTCAGTTGGCAGAGAGAGACATCATAGTGGCCTGCCTTGACTATAGGTAAGGAGTTTATACATAACCATAAGACATTGATTTATATTGCTGATATGTTTAAAGATCACACTTTTAGTTTATACATTGATTTATATTGCTGATATGTTGATAATGGATATATCTTTCTTACGTGGAAAGTTCATTTGTTAATAGCATGATACATGGTTATAATGCTTTTCAGGTGCGTTGCGATGCGAGTATACCATGGCTAATATTATTATTGGAGATGGTGTGAAGAAACCAAAGGGAGACAGGTTAGAATTCTTTTTCCGATTATGTTTTAGAAATTAGAACCCTTTTATCCGAAGTTGATTGTTCGAGGATGAACCTTATTTATCCCCCTTTTCCCCTTAGTTGAAGATGATTGTTCGAGGAATTAGTATGGGCATTGTAGCCCCTTTGGGATCATGGTGCTGGTTTTATTGAATTGTTTTGACCTTGATTGTTTGCTTCATGCATAAAGTTGGTGAATATTAGTTAGTTATTGATTTTTGTGGGATTTCTTGGCCTAATATGCATCAAAGTGGTTATTTTAGGACTTTAATTGCTTGATCCATGGATAATGAAGTGGTTATAGCTTGATATTTGTGTGATTTATTGGCCTAATAAGCAATTAAGTGAATGTTTTCATGGGTTTTTTGTCCATTGATTCATGCAAAAACATGGTGGTATAATGTAATTGTATGCATTTAGTGTCATCAAATATAATTTGACAAACTATTAAAATCATCTAAGTTTGTTGATTCATTATTTTTAACTACATTTGGGATAAGAAGAGAACATTTTAGGCTATTTTCGACCATTATGAACCTTTTAACACATTTAGGATCATATAATGTAATTTGGCCATATATTTGGCAATAATAATTAGTTTACAAACAATTAGGCTTATATAACATCATTTATTTGTTTCTAAGTACATTTTGAGTAATTAAAAGGCCGTTTTAGGACATTTTCGATTATATAGGAAAAATTTTACGCATTTAGGATCATGTAATATAATTTGATTATACATTTGATAATAATAGTTAGTTTACAAACTATTAGAGTCATTTAACTTTATTTTTTATTATTTATTATTTATGATTAGGTTTACTTGCTTTGGATGTATGTTAGGATCATATAATGTATGTATGGTAGTTGAACTTAGATGTAATCATTTTATACCAAAAAATCAATATAAGAATCACTAAAAGAAAATCTTGACTAGTAATAATTTGGTGGTTGTTGCTGTCAATGGTGAGAATCATGTTATAGCCTTAAAGGTCCTAATAGCTACTTTGGTGGTGGAGAAAGAGGATAATCTAAGGATGCCAGTTCCTCTTGCTCCATATCCTACACCTCCAGTACCTTTTACTCCACCACCCTGCCAGAACCCCACCCCACCCCAGCGCCCCCTGCTACCCCCCTGTTGCCCCCCCTGCTACACCCCTAGCACGGCCCGGCACCCCTGCTTCCCCTCCCCCGCCCCCACCCCCTGTCGGCTCCCTGCCAGACCCCCGCCGCCCATTGCCCGCAACCCCCCCGCCCCCCCCCCCCCCCCGGCGCCCCCTCGCTACCCCCCGTCGCCCCCTGCTACACCCCTAGCACAGCCCAAACCCCCTCGCTTCCCCTCCCCCGCCCCCCACCCCCGCGCACCCCCCCGCCGCCCCAAGCCCCGCAACCCCCCTGCTAGCCATTTGTTTAGCCATTTGTTGTTGTATTGTAAGTCGCCATGTACTTACAACATCAACAAATTGAAAGTTGTTCTTGTGGAGTGGGTCTCGTCCGCTTTCTGCTTTGTAGTACTTGCATAGATATAGTTTCAACTCCAAATTATAGCGGTTTTGGTTTTATTTGCCAGGTTCTATCATCTCTAGAAAATTTGCTTTTGAGGGATTCGGATGCTGATCTTGGTGGAGTTGTTGTAATGTCTTCATGGCTGTTCTTTGGTTGGTTATTTTTTGATGGTTGTGATCCCGCTCATATATTGCAATTCGAACATTCGGGCGGCCTCGAACTAATGTAATTTAGTTATTATTTTCTCTATATTCGTGTAAAAAACATAATTTATAATGAAAAATGATACTTTAAATATATATATAACTGTTTGGGAACATTTAGGACAAAAAAATAAAAAAATAAAAAATTTTTTATTTTTTATTTTTTTTGGGTCATAAGGTTGCGGTTTTTGGAAAACCGCGGCCCTTAGTGGGTTAAGGGGTGTGGTTAAGGGCTAAAACCGCGGCCCTTAACTCACCAAGGGCTGCGGTTTGGGCCCTTAACCGCAGCCCTTAACCCACTAAGGGCTGCGGTTTTTCCTTGACCACGGCCCCTTAACGCGCTAAGGGCTGCGGTTAAAAACCGCAGCCCTTCCTAAATGTCAAGGGCTGCTAGTCTAATGGCTGCGGTCAAAAAACGCAGCCCTTGGGCCCTTTTTGACCGCAGCCCTTGGGCTTTTTTCCTCTAGTGAATAATGATTATTGCCATGTTTAAATGAATAATTGAATGAAAATAATAAAGTTTCCTAAATAATTTCTAGCTTAAATTTGTTAAGTTTTATAATTATTATGGAAAAGTTGATTTGCTTATTAATTGTTAATAAGTAAATAGTTTGTGTTTGTTTTATTTGATATTATAAATGCGTGGATGTTTAATGTAATATGTATGATATTATATTTTGCATGTTATGACTAGTATGGCCCAAATTAGGATAGTAATTACGATCTGCGAATCGTTATATTTGAATGTAAATTAAATACGATCTGCGAATCGTTTGTATTTTTGTAACTTTAAATTTTCGTTATTATTTAATTCAAATTATGTAATCAAGCATGAGGATCCAAGGAGTTTCAAGGATGGTGATCCATGGAGATTCAAGGGAGGATTCATGAAGATTAGTTATTTTCCTAAGTATAGGGGCCATATTAGATCATTTTATTATTGCTTTTATAATGTTCTTGCATTTATTTTGTTTAAATGCTTGCTTCTAAGTTTGTTTGTGGTTAATTGATTCATGTGTTCACTATTGATTGACCATATTAGTAAACTTAGGTCCCCAAAAGTAATATTGAGTTCAATTGCTTTTCCAAACAACACCTATAAAGCCTTAGATCATGAGTAATAGGTTCTGCCAAAGCAGGGTGTTGCTCATAGTTCCGGGGATAGTAGGGTATGTTTTTGAAACTTACATGTTAATGTTTGGTTTAACTCAACAAAATCATCAAAAGACAAAGTTTTGGGTTTTGAAGCTAAGAGATAGGAGTAACAAGGAGTTGTTAACCTGTCTACCAGGAATTATAATTAGTTATAATTAGTAAAGTGTTTACTTACCTCAACTACTATAAATTGAAGGCAGGGCCAAAGTCCGTTTGATTGTAGTGGGAGGGGATCTTGGTTATTTCTTTATTCAATAGGGGACTTTCATTTTGAATAAAGGGTAGTCGTAATTAAAATTTGTTTAATTATTGCTTTCTTGATAAACATTGATTGAATCTTGCTTTATTATTTGTTGTAGTAATTATGTCTAGTAACAACAATATCAACACCAACAATTCTACTTGTAATTTGCGCTCCGTCCTTTCGAAGGACAAATTGAATGCTAAACGTTTCATTGCAATTGAAAGGGATATGGGAATCGTTACACCAAAACCAAAAGTTGCTGATGAGCACTATTGTTACACCTGTAACAAGGTTGGTCATTGGAAAAGTAGTTGCCCCAAGTATCTGAAGGATCAAAAGAAAGGAGTTTCTAGTTCAGATATGTATGTTATAGAAGTTAACTTAGCAACTTCTGCTTCTTGGGTATTTGATACCGCTTGTGGTTCGCACATTATTTGTAATATGCAAGGCCTCAAAAGAAGTAGAACGTAACATTGGGAAAGGGTGAAGTAGATCTTCGCGTTGGCAATGGAGCACGAGTTGCTACATTGGCAGTGGGAGTATATACTCTACTTTTACTTTCAGGATTAGTTTTAGAACTTAATAATTGTTATTATGTTCTGCTATCACAAAGAACATTATTTCGATTCTCGTTTTGGATTCCGAAGGTTATTCATTTACAATAAAGAACAATTGTTGTTACGCGTATTTGAATGATATGTTCTATGTCTCCGCTAAGTTATCAAATGGTTTATATGTGCTAGACTTAGAAACCCACATCTATAACATAGACAGCAAGAAACATAAAGCAAATGATTCAAACCCTACATACCTATGGCATTGTCGATTAGGCCACATAAGCTCAAAGCGCATTGAGAAACTTCATAAAGATGGAATTCTCAAATCATTTGATTTCGAATCATTTGATACTTGTGAGTTTTGCTTGATGGGGAAAATGACAAAGTCTCCTTTCACAGGTTCAAGTGAAAGGGCCAATGACCTTTTAGCCCTCATACATACGGATGTGTGTGGACCTATGAGTACGTTGGCTAGGGGAGGGTACAGTTACTTCATTACTTTTACCGATGATGTGAGCAGATTTGGATATGTTTACCTCATGCGGCATAAGTCGGAATCCTTTGAAAAATTTAAGGAATTCCAGAATGAAGTACAAAACCAACTTGGGAAGAAAATTAAGGCATTACGATCCGATCGTGGTGGTGAATATTTATCTCAAGAATTTGGTGATCATTTGAAGGATTGTGGAATACTTTCACAATGGACTCCACCGGGAACACCACAGTTAAATGATGTTTCTGAAAGAAGGAATCGAACTCTACTTGATATGGTTCGATCCATGATGAGTCTTGCTGATCTCCCTATCTCATTCTGGGGATTTGCGCTTGAAACAGCGGCATTCACACTTAACAGAGCACCATCCAAAGTAGTGGAAAATACACCATATGAAATGTGGACAGGAAACGTTCCAAAATTGTCTTTTCTAAGGATATGGGGTTGTGAAGCTTATGTAAAACGTTTATTTTCTGATAAGCTTTCACCCAAATCCGATAAATGTCTTTTTGTGGGTTACCCAAAAGAGACTATGGGATACTACTTCTACAACCAAAGCGAAAACAAAGTGTTTGTTGCTCGTAATGGTGTCTTTTACGGAAAAGGAGTTTATTTCCAAGAAAAACAAGTGGGAGAAATGTATATCTCGAAGAAGTTCGAGATGAGCAACAAATGGATGAGGTTAACACCTCATCAGAGGCGGCCCGGCATGAAAATGCTCAGGAGGTGGTGCATTCAATTCACGTACCTCCTACCGTCCCACTTGGAGATACTCCATGCGAAGTCACTCAACCTAGTGAGGTAGAAACTTCTTCTGTTGTTCCCCAACGTAGGTCTAGTAGGACCATCATTCCGTCAAAGAGATATATTGATTTCCTTTTGACCGAAAGTTCCGAAATAACGATTTTAGAATCGGGAAGAGCCTACTAGCTACAAAGATGCTTTGGATAGTCAAGACTCGAAAGATGGCTTGAGGCCATGAAATACGAAATGGATTCCATGTCCGAAAATCAAGTATGGGACTTGGTTGATTTGCTCGATGGGGTAAAACCCATTGGATGCAAATGGATTTTCAAGTTGAAAAAAGACAAGGATGGAAACATTAGTGTTTTCAAAGCAAGGTTGGTGGCGAAAGGTTTCAAACAAATTCATGGTATTGACTATGATGAAACCTTCTCACCAGTAGCCATGCTGAAGTCCATTAGGATAATCCTTGCGATTGCTGCCTTTCATGACTATGAAATATGGCAGATGGATGTCAAAACCGCTTTCTTGAATGGGTTCTTGAAAGAGGATGTGTACATGACAAAACCTCAAGGTTTTGAAGATCTACAAAATCCAGGGAGGGTATGCAAGCTTAAGAAGTCCATTTATGGACTAAAGCAAGCATCAAGGAGTTGGAACCTCGCATTTGATGAGGCGATCAAGAAATTTGGCTTTCTCAGAAATGAAGAGGAATCTTGTGTATACAAGAAGTTAAGTGGGAGTAGTATTACTTTTCTGGTCTTGTATGTGGATGACATACTTCTCATAGGAAATGATAAGACCATGCTTGAATCAGTCAAGGAATGGCTTAAAAATTGTTTCTCTATGAAAGACCTAGGAGAGGCTGAGTACATATTGGGAATAAATATCTATAGAGATAGGTCGAAAAGGCTGATTGGACTTAGTCAAGAGACTTATATTGATAAGGTTCTTGCAAGGTTCAAGCTGGAAAACTCCAAGAGAGGTTTCATTCCCATGCAACATGGCATAACACTTGGCAAGACTCAGTGTCCTTCGAGTCCTGATGAGGTCAAGCGTATGAGTAATGTTCCCTATGCTTAAGCGTAGGATCCATTATGTATGCCATGATATGCACTCGACCCGATGTTGCATATGCTTTGAGTATATGCAACAGATACCAGTCAAATCCAGGAGATGCGCACTGGATTGCAGCGAAAAACATCCTTAAGTACTTGCGAAGGACTAAGGATAATTTTTTGGTATATGGTGGAGATGAGGAGTTAGTTGTTACTAGATACACAGATGTAATCAAGATTCATAATGAGGATAACATAGCAGATCCTCTGGCTAAACCGCTTGCTCAACCTAAGCATGAGTGTCATACTAGGTCTATGGGGCTTAGGCATATGGGAGGATGGCTTTAGGTTGTTTACTTCATGTTTACAATTGTAAAGACATTTATTATGCTTTGAATGTTTATCAATAAAAATTATTTTCTTATTTAATTGTTTGGTTTAGTATTAAATAAAATGTCCAAATAATTTGTGTTTTCAAATAGGATTATCGAAAACGTTTTGATAATGGAACCCTATAAAGTGAACTGAAATCACAATTTATTTAAAGTCCCTAGTCTAAATCACTAAATTGGACATAAGTGATTTATTTAAAAGACTAGTATATAATTAATTAATAGCGCAGTTATATGGGCTATGGAGACATAGAGATGTCTAATTGATTATATGGATGTATAGTTGATACATTGAGACTTGACCTAATTAGATTCTAAAAGTAGTATCAAACTACTATATTTAGTGGATTCCTTAGACATGAGTATGTCTTAATAACCACAATATAATTAGTTTAACTTTGACACTGTTAAACGCCGCGCTGTAAAAGGAGGTTATAAAGGCAGTGATCAGGTGGGCTAAGAATTGAGTGGGAGTTATGGTCATACAAGAGTGGATAAGTCCTCCTATTAAATAGGAATGGTGTCTGGGCCTCTTGATGAGCGAGAACTGGAAAATTGTATGGCCATGCGGAATAGGATTAAAGAGTTAATCCTCATTTGAGCAGTTCGAACTCAGCGATCAAGGAACATAAATTTGAGAATAACATTGTGTTATCAAATTTGACATTAAGTGACTTAAGGAATTTAACATTGCGCTCTTGTCTTCGGACAAGTGGGAGATTGAAGGAATATGTCCTTAGACATCCCGGCAATTACTAAATATAAATAGGAATAATATTATGAAGATAATAAAGTTAATTATTTTAGTAATCTTATTTTCTTGCTAGAGAATAAATATGATTAATAGGACAATATTGATTGGGCCTATAACTAAAATATATTAATCCTATGAGGTCACACATTGTAGCACAAGTTGGACAAAGCAATCCAAATCCATTTAGGATTAGGATTGGGCCGGTCCAAAGGAGAATAGGAGGAGAATTAGTTCTCCTAACTAACCTATGACTCTTCTATTATATATAGGATATAATATTAGGGTTTAGGTAACCAATCCATTAGTCAGTTTTTTTTCACTAGAGAGAGAAAGAGAAACCCTAAATCTATTCTCCCTAACCGGCGCCTATACCACCTAAAAGCAAGAGATTTCTTCTCTTCCGTTCTAGCAAACGTTGGTGTTCAACTGGTGCTCGTGGACTGATTAGAGGAGCAACACTTGGGGCTCTCGGATCTTCAAGGCTTGCATACAACAGGGAAATCACGCTACAAAGGTTTGATAATTAATCCCTATTGAATGATTCATGTGTCTGATTATGTTTGCGATCCTATGATAGATGTTAGGAAATTGTTTCCTGAAATTCCGCTATTTGCAGCTATATATTCCTTCATGTCACCCAATTGCTAAACCAAACTTAAATTCGAGACCTTGTCACGATTAAACACTTCAAATCGTGTCCATGACATAGTCTCGAGGGGGCAATTTGTAGACACAAAAAATTTATTAGTGTTCTACATTAAAATAAATTGATTATTATTGAGCTAAAATAATTATAATTAGCTCACTTTAATTAATTTAGCCCACCTAAATAAAATATCCAAATTAAATCAATTAAAATATAATTTGGGTTGTCAACTATTTGGGCCAGTCAATATTATAGTCCAAATAAGATGGTCAAATGGCAAAGGTAAAAAAGACTTCCAAGTCATAAACGGGTCCAAGCCCATAAACTACCAAGTCCATGAAGGGATCTCCATTCCCTATAAATAGGCTTCTTCTCCTTCAGTTGAGAGGACGAGAAAATCATTATTCTCAAGAGCTCATAAATTTCTCTTGGAATTCTCTCTGCAAATAGTCAACAAGCACATCAAATCCGTGCCGACTGTTCAGATACATTCAAACAAATTCGATTGAGATTCAAGCTTTTGTCAGCCCTCATTCGAATATATTCAAACAAAACTCAAACTCAAATTGACGTTGACAAAACGTCATCCGACACTCAAACTTAGGTTGACGTTGACAAAACGTCACTTTACACTCAACTCCACGTCGACATCAACACGTGTCACTCTCAAGCTCCGAAACAGAATCAGAGGACTTAGTTTATTTTTGTTATAAACTGTTTACAGAGATTGTACTCAATACATTTATTGAAATATAATTTCTTTGTAACTTTGTTTCCTGTCTTATATATTTTTGACTCGAAATTTGTGTATACAACTACATAACTACGTAAAATATTGAAGACCTATAAGTTTTCTGGCTCCTGCTCATTTGAGAGTTAAAACTGCAAAAGAGAATATAGGAGAGTTTCATAATACTTATCAGTTATCACTATATAGAGAACAAGTTTATGGTGGCATTCCACCCTTATAAAGCATATCTATGCTTTTATTTTTTTTTGACATCAAGTGAACTTGCGAAAACAAAACACAACAACCGAAAATAAAAACTAAAACAAAATAAAAGGAATTAATATGAATCCATATGATTCCTTCTACACCAGCGAGCTATGTGATGAGCCGAATCCACCTGTGTACGCGAGACCTTGACCACTTGGCATGACGTAAGCTGTTTTGCTAGATTACGAATCCGAACAATGGTCCAGTTGATACTAATATCCATAGGTGTCTTCAATCTCAACAGCTGCACGAGTACCTGTGAATCCGTTAAGACCTTTATCTGCATGTGACGTTGATTCCTAGCCCATGAGACAGCGCTAAGGCAAGGCATGGCTTCCGTGAAAATGGCAAAAGACGCATAACAAAAACAACCTTGTTGGACTTGATTACCCGAGGTATTCATACTAGCCACCCATGCCATGCCACCCATGTTAGTAGCTTTATCCCATGATCCATCTATTTGGATTGTTATTGATGGAGCGTTACAAACCTGAATGCCAATATTCGCAACATGAAACCCGGGAGGAGTGGAGGGATCCAAGGGGTTCCGAGTTGGATCACGTTGCTGTTGAGAAAAAGTGGAGTGATGACGAGCACTATCCTGGAGCTGGAAAGAAAGAGACGGTATTGTTGGACGATGATTACGGAAAACTTGATCATTACGCAACTTCCAAAAAGCCCAGAGGGTTCCCACAAATTTAGGTAGACGTGAGCCATTATTACCATCTTCTTGGTTGAAGTGTAAAATCCAGTGTCTAAACCAATATCTGAAATTATCATATGCCACAGTGTTGGAATTAACTCCTAGTTGGCTTTGCTCCCAGGCTTCCAGAGCTAACGGACAACTTCGGAAAAGATGTTGTACATCCTCTGTGTCATACAAGCATATAGGGCAATCACTATAAAGACTAATGGCTCGCTTGTATAGGTTGTATTTGGTCGCTAATCCATTGTGCCAAAGTTTCCATATGAAAAGCTTCCATTTAGGCATGATGTTCGATCTCCAAAGGATGCGAAAAAACTTCGTATCTAAGGTAGATGTCATGCTACATATTTCATTTTGTTGTTGGAGTAGTATTCCATACCCCGATTTGGTAGAATACTCCCCAGATTTAGTAAACGGCCAATATTGAACATCTCGCACATTTAGGGAAGTATGTAACTCAATACCTTTAATTTGACGTGCTCTGGCTGGATCAAAGAGCTTGTTAATTTTGCGAATGTCCCACCCTTGCTGATTTGGAAGAATTAACTGAGCTACCTTAAGATTTGTTGCTTCGACCAAGGGAATATCATCATGAAAAAGAGGATGACTACCATTCATCCATTTATGAGTAGTAACTCCAAGGCTAAGACCATCCCCCACCTTCCAATGGCAATGCTCATGAAGCAATTTGTCAGCTAGCATAATACCCTTGTAACCCCAAGAATGTTGACGAATGCTGCGCAAGTGTGGATGACAAGGAAGCCGCAAACGATGATACATCTTTGAGATTAATAATTGCGGATTCTGTTTGATGCGCCATGCTTTTTTCATAAGTAAAGCAGTATTTAAAACACCAACGTTACGAATGCCCAAACCCCCTAAACCTCTAGGGCGATGAATGATTGCTCGCTTTTTCCAGTGAATCCCTTTACCTTGGTTATCTTTCCAGAAAAACATAGCCAGCATGCTATCAATTTTGTTGACAATTGTTGTTGGAATTCTGAACACTGAGAGGTGATGCAGAATAGCACCAATAAGAATAGAGTTGATGATAATGATTTTGGCTGGTTGTGAGATGTTGATGTGGTTCCAGCGAGATAGCCTCATAGCGATCTTATCTAGCAGTGGAGTGAAATGTCGCACTTTATAATCCTGGATATCAATGGGGACCCCGAGATAAGTGCCAAGAGAAGAGTGCGACTCCATTCTCAAAAGTGATTTGTACTCCCGTTGTTGCTCTACTGGAATGTTCGAACTGAAATTGACAAATGATTTTTGTAGATTGAGAATTTACCCCGAAATAGCACAAAACTTGTTAATTACAGTAGAAACTGCCTGACAAAAATTTGTGGAAACTTTGAAGAAAAATATTGAATCATCGGCAAAGAACAGGTGAGAGATAGATGGCCCTTGATTGTCAATGCGTATTCCTTGAAACTAGTGAATATCTGTAGCCAGTGTTGTCATTCGGACAAGATATCCATACAGAATAAGAACAGGTAGGGCGAAAGCGGATCACCCTGGCGAAGTTCACAGGTAGGTAAAAAGGTAGGAGTAGCAGCTCCATTAATAAGAATCCTGTATGAAACTGTTGATATGCATTCATGTATCAACCGAACCCAATGAGCTGGAAATCCATAAGTTGTAAGAACTTTCAATAAAAACAACCAATTGACCCTATCATATGCTTTGTTCATATCCAATTTGAGAGTTGCCAAATATTTCATACCCCTGCGTTGTTTGTTGATAAAATGAGTAATCTCATGCGAGATTAGAATATTGTCCTCCATATGACGTCCCGGGACGAAGGCATTTTGGAAATCAGCAATTAGTGTAGGAAGAAACTGCTTCATCCTATTAAACATGCATTTTGCAATACATTTATATAAAACATTGCAAAGACTAATGGGGCGGAGATTGTTTACCTCTTCTGGAGGAGTCACTTTTGGGATAAGAACTAGTAACGTACGATTCCATTCCTTGAGTAAATGACCAGTAGTGAAGAAACGTTGCACCGCTTCGGTAATACAATTACCAACAGTCAACCAATAAATTTTAAAAAATTCCACATTATAACCATCAAGCCCCGGATATTTGTCGTCAGCGATAGAAAAAAGAGCTTCTTTGATTTCCTGAGGAGAAAAAGGTTGAAGCAATGAATTGCACTCACGATCAGTAAGCGAGGAAAGATGAAGTTCTCTCAGAGCAAGGTCTATAGCCTCGGCAGAATGCTCAAAATGCTCAGAAGAAGCCACAACTGAGCCATTAGAAGTTAAGATACTAAGAAAATGATCATGAATGAGACCCTCTAAATCGTGTTGTTGACTCACCCACATTTGAGCAGCATTCTTCAACATGTGAAGATAATTCCGTTGTTGTTTTTGACGAAGGCGGCGAAAAAGGAGTTTAGATGGGAGATCCCCAACTTGGAGTAGAGTAGATTTCATCCTTTGACGCTAATAAGTAAAAGCCAACGAAGCCTCGTTGAGTAATAAGTGATGCTGTCGCATATAATCCGTACCTTGCGCACAATCCGTCACTTGATTTCCATGAAATTGCAATTGCTCAAAAATATGCTTCCAAATCACACCCCAAAATAGTTTTTTATCAAGGCACCAGGACTTTAAACGATTTCGAAGCAAATCCAATCGACGAGCTAGAATATATGCTGGGGAACCAACAATATGCATTCGCCAAATTTCATAAAACATAAGTTTTACCTCGTCATGATGCAGACTCCAATTCTCGATTTGATATGGACGTCTTGCAATACGATTGTCTATTGTTGATTGTAATAAAATGGGACCATGATCTGAGTGAATGATAGGAAAGTTTCGAATGTGAGTTTGCGGATATTCATTCATCCAATCGATTGAAGCGTAACCACGATCCAATCGTTCCATAATTAAAGCATCATCCTCTTTGTTATTTGTCCACGTGAAGTGAGGACCCGAAAAAGGAATATCTTGCAATTGTAGATTTAATTTCCAATTTACTACATCTTCTCATCCACGAATAAAAGCATTGCCGCCTATCTTATCAGATTATTGATCCAGTTGATTGATATCACCAATAATCAGGTATTTGTTGTAAGAGTGAAGAAGTTGATGGAGTGTTTGCCAGAGAGGGAGTCGGTTTTGTTGTTGGGAAGCTCCATACAAGAACAGGCAGTGCCACTCATTTCCATTTATTGCAGTTATCTTACAAAACAAAAAGTTGCTAGACCTTTCTACTACATCCACGGCATAGGGACCCCAACAAAAAAGATCTAAACCCCCCCGTGTTTCATCTGCATCGACTCCATAACAACAAGTTGGACTAGTAGACCTTAACAACCTATTTACATCACTGACACTAGACTTACTTTCTTGTAAAAACAAAAAAGAATGTTTAAACTGCGACAAAAGCCAGAAAAGGTAAGGAATTGTCGGACTATCACTGTCATTTAATCCTCGACAATTCCAAGAGATGATGTTCATTGAAGGGGTTGTGGTTGAGTAGGGTCAATCACATCCGTAATGTCACTCGACTCCTCAATGGACATCACCATCGAAAAGTGTAATTCCATCTCATTAACATCGCTTGCACTCTGTAACCTCATCTTGAGTAGTTGGGCTTGAAGTTACTGCTGCGTTTTAGGCTCCAGGTCGCCCTTAGGATCGGGAGGAGAAACAACAAAGAATACGTTTTTTGTTATCCCTAGAGGTAGGCGTAAAACTCCGGGTTCAACTCCCAACACTCGAGCATTGACACATCCGTTATTGGCTTTGCTTGAACTATATTGGTGGCGGGATTTGGTTTGATGTTAAACCCTCCTTTTGAATCCCATTCCTCGTATCTTTTCTTTCTTTTCTTGAATTTAATTTGGTTGTCATCACCTGAAAACATGAAAACACTTTCCACAGATTGACTACGATCAAGATTACCATCTCGTCGCCTCTTACCAGTGAACATTGCTGAAGTACACTGCAACCCCAAAATAATTTGTCTACCATTGTGCTGAACAGATGCAGTATACTCATGATCATCTTCAGAATCAGAAGAATTAAAACTTAGCTGCAAAGGAGATGTGGGAGAATATAGTTCTTCATTGGATGGAAAGTCACATTATGTACCTTGAGTTTGATTGTCCTGCGATAAAGGGTTAAAAACATATGCAAACACAGGTGGAGAAATATAATACGAAACCTGTCAGTGATAAGGTTGGAAATGTTGCGAAGTTCAATTGGAGATTCCTGTGGATTTTCATCCGTAATAGACACAAATTCATGCTGAGGAACCACTCTTCAATTAGCCTGCAAGTCATTAATTTTTCGTTCAACCCAATTGCTAGGCCCACTTCATCCGGGTCCGGTGGTTGCACGGCCCAACCTTGGGCTACCAAACGGCCAAAGTGCCGACCCCGGGCGAATACCGGTCCGGATGGGGGGATTGTATTGGATTTGTCGAGTGGACCGGGCCTCTTGAAACACAAAAATTATTAATGATGCGGTAAGAGCACTGGGCCCAATTTGACAAACTTAAGTGATGGAGTAAGGAACTACGGGTACTATGAGGAGTGGGTGTAGGCTCATTTTGATTTGGAGGGGAGTCAGGAGGTACTGGAGGGTTAATTGGGCTTGTTTGGCGTGGAGGCAAATTCAGGTCCAATTGAGTATTAGGCTCTGAAGTGGGAGTTTGGTGTGGTGCTATGGAGGCCCGTGTATCCGAAGACACACCAAATCTACGCCCTGGGGATGGGCTAGCATTGAGGCGAGAACGCAACCACGGGGGTGTATGGTGGCGCATGGAATGGTTCGAAAAATCAGTAGGAGGGTTCGTATGATTTTGGTAGTTCTCGTCTGAGTAATATTGATAATTGTTGAGATTATGGTGTGGGGGAAAATCAGGAGACGTGTCATAGAATTCATCCGAAGATGAGTCAGACATCACTTGATCTTGCATGTAAAGATGAGGGAAAAGGTAAGGGTCCTGACTAGGGGCAGCCATTTGAGGACGAATACGTAGTAAGTTTATTCTAGGATTTCGATTAATAAACCTGTTAATATATAAGCCCTCTAACAATATTAGTATAGAGGGGGATACCCTCATGAGTTTGTAGAATAAACATCCCACTTTCCTCAAACCCTTGTAACCTTCGTTGAATCAAACATTGGGCTTCGTAAGCGGATAAAGGACACCTTCCAGTATTGTGACCAACACAACCACATTCTTTACAAAATTTAATAATACCCTCATAACGAAAGTAAATACATGCAACACGTTCTTCATCTAAGGGTACGAAACAACCAGGGATAAGCGGTTTTGTAATATCAAAGACTAACCTGGCGCGAAGAAAGGGTTGGTGAGGAATACCTGGTCCCTCGCTGTCAATTGCTTCAACCAGTCCTACATGACTTAAGATCCGCACCGTCCACTCCGTATTAAGGTATCCCCATGGCAGATCTTGAATACGAACCCAGATCCGAGCCATATTAAAATTGACGCTTGATGGTATTTGATTTTCCGAACTCGGCCGAAACATTATAGGCTTACCATCAATAAAAGTAGTGTTGAGAGTGAGGATTGAGTCTCTATCAAGCAAATTTTGACATTCGAAGATAAAGTACAGTCCCGTACAATGAATGCGGATTGGTTCGCGCACATCCCAATGGTTGTTAACTATATTAAACACACAACTCGTATTGGGAGGTGTGTGGTCGAAGAACATACCAACAACAGCATGTGACCAACGTATGTAAGACATCGATTGGTTGGTGGGGGGAGGGTGAATGAGTATCCCCATCCTTTGAGTGAAGTTTACTTGCTGTTGTGGTAAATTTCGGGAACGTTGTTGGTTAGGGGTAGAAGAGTTTTGATTATTCATTGTAGTAGGTTTAGAGTAAATGTAAAGAAAAAGTTGGCTTTTGATTTTTGTGTGTAAAGGCTTCTGGATGAAAAGGTGATGAGTAAAGATTGATAAGGATAGTGAAGTTAACCGAAAATTATAGCGGTAAAGATTACCAACGAAAAAGATGCATGCGAGCCATCTGTCATTGGAAAAGGCATGTAGCAGGAGAAGTGCAGGATTTTGCAGGAGAACAAGAATATGGTGTGAGTCCTTCTCAACTATGGCTGCTTTTTAAACTATTAAGATATAAATTGTAATTGTAGAAGACAATTTTATGTAATGTAGGGTATCCAATCACCCAATAGTCATTCTACGGCCCATGAGAAGATCCTGAAAAAAAAAGTTTATTAGGCTAGGAGAAGTTTGGAAATCGTCTCAAAATGACTAAATTTGAAAGTTATGCACGATTTAGGACATTGTCGAGGCCTGGGCAATGGGCTTCATGAAATTTTTTCTAGGGTCATACGAGTCCATTTGAAAGCATAAAATATCTAAAAACCTGCATGTGGCGGCCTTTAGAACTATTTTTCCATTTTATGAATTATTAACACATTTTATAAATACTCCCTCTATCCCGACCCCCAAACATTTTTCCATTTCTAATTTTGACACTATTCATAAGTAAAGAGAATTCTCTAATTTCTTTCCAATATATAAGAAAAAATATTTATTGATTCGGCTCAATAAGTGCATTACGAAAATCAGACTTCTACAATTTTTACTAATATATATTTACAGAGATTAATAATACAAAAATGTGCATTGATAAACGTGAAAAGGAGAAATGAAAAATCTTTTGGCAAAAGAAGGGAGTAATATTTTGTGTACAAGCACATTTATGTAGCTTTATTTATGCTCTTAAAAATTTGAAAAAGATTTGGCAACAAAGGTATTTTGGTAATTTTATAGGTTGGAGGTACCAAAGTAAATGTAAATTGGTACCAAATGACAATCAAATTGGTACCAGAAGTTTCACTCTGCTACCAAGTTAGAGTTTTGGTAGCAAGTAAGAGTCAATTTAATATTAATATTAAAGTGAAAATTTTGATGCCAACTTAATTGTAATTTAGCACTAATTTACCTTTATTTTGTTACCTCCAGCCTATCAAATTACGACAATACTCTTATAAAGTTCAAATGGACTCCAACAATGAGACCCATATGGGCCATAACTCATTTGCTAATTGACGCCCTAAAATTTCTTACTAACGCCCTAGATACGTATTGTATATTGTATTTGTATAATCTTTTCTACTCTTTCCCTCACTTTTCCTTCCCCTTCCCTTTCCTTCTTTCACTACCACTATGAATTGCACCACTGAAGCCACCACCACCACCAATTTTCCGGCGAGCTTCACATAATCGCCGACCAGTCCACAAATTATTATTTTTTTCAAAAGCAACTCCACTTTCACAAATCAAACCACAAGTTGATTCGCATATACCCATTTTCCCTCTAGAAGTAGTAAGAAATTTCGCAACTCAGTTTATGATGGTGGTGGAGTTGTAATTTTGAAATTTCTTACTATTTTGAAATCAACTTGTGGGAATCAACTTGAAATTTCGCAACTCACAAATCAACTACTTCACAACTCCACCGCGCGCCCTCAAATTCTGGGGAAAAGAACTGAAATTTCTTACCAAATCAAACCATGGATTATTTTGAAGATAACAGCAATCTAAATCAAAGTCCACCATGGACGCTCCTTGAATTAGCTGAAGGTAATAGAAAGAAGCTCGTTGATTTTTTTTTTTTAAATATGGTGAGGCGTCCACCATGGACGCCCCACCACAGGCACAGGCGTCCATGGGAGGCGCCTGCACCAGTGGTGGGCGCGTCCACCATGGATGCCCCACCACAGGTGTAGGCGCCTACCATGGACGCCTATGCCTGTGGTGGGGCGTCCATGGTGGACGCCTCACCATATTTTTTTCCAAAAAAAAGCAGAAGAAGAATAGGAGAGAGATTACAAAACACTCCAAAGTATGATGATGATGATGGTGGTGGTGGTACGGCGGCGGCGGCGTCCGTGATGTTGTGGTGGCGGCAACACCAGTGGTGGTGTGGCAGTGGTGGTGTGGCAGACTGACAGTGCCAGAGTGCCAGTGGTTGTGTGGAAGAAGAAGGGGAAGGTGAAGGGGAGGTGAGGGAAGGGGAGGTGAGGGAAAAGGATGGAAGTATACATATACTGTATAAAAATACTGTATTTAGGGCGTTAATAAGAAATTTTATGGCGTTAATAAGAAATTTTAGGGCGTCAAATAGCAAGGCCCAACAAACCACTCTAAAAAGTTCAGGTAGATAATTTAACCCACACGAATACGTACGAACAAGTACAACCCAAACTCTCTCTATCTCAGTATCTCTCCTAAACTTTTAACCCTTTTCTTGATTGCAATTTCAGCCCTCAATTTTGTTCTTCCTTTGAGATTATTTGTACTCTGCCTTTTTTTTTTCTGGTTTGTAATTTCCTTGCAATAGAATAATCTATTTATGTTTTCTGGGTGATCATTCCTGCACTTCATGCTTAATCATAAAGTTCAATTCTTTTCCCAGATAAACAAAACCCCCTAAAAATTGAAAGTTTCCCAGTTAGATTTTGCTGGAAAAAGAGAAGAAAATGAAGTTCAAATATGCAATGGTTTGTTCTTCGAATCAGAATAGAAGCATGGAAGCTCATTTCTTGTTGAAGAAACAACGGTATGATATCCTTCAATTGATTTGGAAGTTCAAGTTTTACATCATTTGAAATGGGTTTTAAATTTTGTTGTATGTTACACCCATTTTTTATTTTTTTAATACTTGCAACGTTTCCTATAGTACATGGTGACATGATTTTTCTTTTTGTAATTTTCTCTAACCCTCTTCTCTACTTGGTCCTTGTGTACATCTTAACGTTGCGAGTAGAGCTGAGAAAAACTGACCAACCCGTTTATCGAACCCGAACCCAACCTGAAATAAGCGGGTTTGGGTAGAGATTTTTGACCCATTTAAGTAAATGGGTTGACACGACTTAACCAATTAATTAAATGGGTTAGGTTAAGGTTGACATTTTCAACCCGAAATTAACCTGCTTTGACGTGTTTAACTCATTAAAATATAAATTTCCTAAAAAGTTGTGTTAAAGTTGGTGAAGATTTTAAAAATACTAATTGTAGAACACAAATACTGAAAAGAAAATTTAATCATGCATACTTTATGTGAATTTATTGTTGAAAACTAATAAGTTTTAATAAAAATTTAATAGTATAAATATGTAAATGGGTTAAACAAGTCGGGTCAAGGTTGAGTTTTTTAGGTTTGGGTTGAGACATGTTCAACCCGTTTATTATTAACCCGAACACGACCTGATCTGATCTGTTAATCAGTCCTAGTTGCAAGTATCAAAAAAACGAACAGAGTATTATATTAATCTTTTTGGTAATTTTTGATGTTAAATGTGTAGTAGTTTTAATGTATTTCGGTATTTCTCTTCTTGAAGGTTAGTTATGTGCTTAATTTTATAGTCAATAGTCTTAATACTTTGTTTAAATTGAATGCAGCTGTAGTTTTTGAAGTTTTCAATGTGGGTGTATCACTTCCCTACACTTTTTGAACTTTTTTTCCCCGAGGTACTATGCTCTTTAACTGTTGTTCATGTTCCAGCGTCAGTAGCAATTCTTAAGGCAACCATTGAATGATTGATCGTTGTTTTTGCTCTAGAGCAGTTGTTTCCTTGATAGAGGACTAGGAATCAGAATATGTCGACCGCGTCTTATACAGTTATACTTCCTTGGAGTGAAAGCATGTAAGTTGGAGAGTTGCAGTGAAGTGTAGCTTTGAAATTGGAGTGAGGATATGGTGAGAGCTAGTATCTTGATTAAGCAGGGATATCATCTTAAGCATATTTTATACGACCTAGTGACTCTTTAGTAATCTTTGAGACTTTGACATCTGAGTTAGCTTGTTCTTGAGATAGTTGTGTGGATTGAGACTGAACTCATGTCCTACTATTTTTTTCAGCTGATATATATCGTTACATTTGCCTTTGTACAAGTGTAATGGTATATTGCCAATGCATCTCTTAAGCTTGCTCGTCAAATCTGGCAATATCGCACTTGATGGTGCATCTGATATGGTGTTCACATTCGAAGAAAAGGTCTTAGATATGGTTGCTGAAGGTAAGTTTATTTGGAGTATGTTGACAAAGTTCTTGTGGTTCCTGTTTATTATATTCAGATATTGGAATTGAAGAAATGACTTAAAATCAAGCATAATGATCTCAATCTTCTGTGACCTTGATCATTAGTATTTTCTTTTTTATACTTTTCAAGATGTTTCCATCTGAATTTTTGGTTTGGGATATTGCTCCAAGAAGAAGGAATGGTGTTTTCTTTAATATGAGCTGTAAGATTGATCAGTAATCTTCCTTATTGATTTCCATAAGAATTTTGAGCTATGAGAGGTTTAGCATGAAAATTTGACATACTATAGCACTTGTTTATGACAATTAACATAGTTTATCTAAGCTCTTCTTAATCTAGAATTATTGCCTCCTTTCAGTGTATTTAAGATCATATAGGGTTGATGATAGAGGCAGTGCTTGGTGTCTTCCTAGTTTCTACCACCTTTAGCAAAAAAAGAAAAAAACTTGGGAAGAACCAACTTTTGGACATTCCAACTATCACAATCATCAAACCACACAATCATCAAACCACGTAAATTTGTGATACCATCACAATACCTTGGAACACTACCATAAAACATAAGCCACCACATCATCAAATATATAACCACATAATATGCACCACCATAACCATAGAGTTAATCGTTATAATTTGAGTTGGTAGGGAGTAGCTGGTAATATTCTCCAGGCCTTATTAATGTTCGAGTTTTGACAAAGACTTGAATGATAGCAGTGATTCTTTGTTCATTACTACTTAGGAGTTGTTTATGGGAAGTAGAACTTCTTAGGAAGTAAGATAAGATGAAGTTGTTTGATTGACAAAAATGTAGGAAGTTCTACTTCCCATAAAATGGAGGAAGTTACTTACCTAGGTCCCCCTAGGTAAGTAGAACTTCCCATGGGAAGTTTTTCTTCCCATGATCAGCCAAACAACTTTTATCACTTCCTAGGAAATCAAACTTCAAGGGAAATACCACTTCCTAAGAAGTACTAATTCCTACATGCAACCAAACAAGCCCTTAGACTTGGTTATTGTTGTTGGTATATGTAAACACGTGCCAAACTTGGCGACTTCATGTAAATTTAAATGCATTCACAAATCAAAGTGTCTAGTGTCCATATCCAATTTGATATGAAGTATCGAGTATCCATAATCTCCATATCAAAATGTGGATGTTGATAAAAGACACATACATACAAAATGTAATGACCTGAATTAGATCTTTGAATATCTTTAACTTCATTGATGATATAAGATGCCTAATTCAATTTAAAGTTCTGTAAGAATTGCTCCCCTCTCTAGATACACTCGTGAAAATTGATTGAAGAAGTTTCACTCTGAGAACATAGGACACGCTAAAGCTTCAGCGCATCAATTGTCCTACGCCCTTGTGCATAACTCTCAAAGAACATCCGCCTAAATTCATGGATGTTGAACCTCTTGTACAGTTGTGGCTGATGAATGCCTACTAATTCACTGACTGCTCCAATTTCCTTTTCGTCTGCTGGTGTGCAGAACGCGGCCACTGATATCCTGTCCTTTGTAGCATTTGTTACTACCCTATGCATCACGCTCTTGAACTCCCCGTTAGTCATCACCTGAAAGGTAAATCAATTATTGGCTTTGGATAGAAATTTTAGATATATTTCATCCTTTGGTCTCATGTAGAGGTCACCGTTTGGTGGGCTGAGCTGGGTCAAGAGCCGAGCTGGGTTGGCAAGATAGAATTAATTTATTAAAAACTTGACCCATCCTGATCTAGCTCTATCAACCCGGGCTGTTTGGGGCCTATCCCAGATAACCCTATTATGGACCAAGCACGCTCTGGCCAACCTGACCCAGTTGGCTATATCTAGTCTCATGATTAGAAACTTTTGAATTGGGAAAAACAATTTTGGCTCGCTTTTATTTATATGGGGATTATTGTCAAATTTGGAAAGAATAAAATTAGCTCTCCTAACTCCTAAGTAGCAAGTCCTATGTCATTCAAATTGACAAACAAGGCATTGAAGTATTATGTATTTGCATGACGTATCACAAGTTTATTGATGGGGTTGGCTGGGCTGAGTTTAGAAACAAGACTGACCCACTAAGCTATGTAGGTGGGCTGAATCAAGAGTTGGGCCAAATGGGTAAAAACTTGTTAATTTTGATTGGCTTAAATGTAACCGGATTAATAGAGCTACGTTAGAATGGGTCAGGTTAAACAGAGTTGGTGAGTTAGAAGTTCGGCCCATGACTCACCCAATAAATTCCCTGGAGTCTAGACTGGGCTGGGTGTGCTCGAGTTGACCAAGACGAGTGACCACATCTAACTCTCGTGTATGCTAGAACTCTAATGTTAATTGGCGAAAAAAATTTCGGCTGGTTATTTATAAGATTAATGTCAAATGTGAAAAATATAATTACCTCTCCTAAGTCACCAAAGTTGACAAACAAGGCACCTGGGATATCCGGGACCTTGTACCAGCAATCATCTTTCAGAACTTGTAAACCATCGACCTCTTTCTCCGGCAAAAGAAACGTCATTGTTGTGCCATCTGAATGTGGCTTAACCCCAAGAACACGTTCAGGGCATGGGCAGCGAGGATACAGGCTAAACCTTCCTGTTATTGGTCCTTGTTTCCCTTGATGTTTTAAGAAGCAGTCTTCGTCTAAGTTCAGTGATCTTGCCATTGCCTTATATATAGCTTCTACAATGGTTGCTAACTTCTTCGAGTACTCGTCTATCATGCCCCTGTCAATTTCATAATCACATTTAGAGTCTTTTGAGAGTTTGACTTTTTACTACTACATAGTATGTTCATTTTTGTTCTACTCATGTACCCTTTTTAGTAATTTACTTCCTCCAGCTTTTTAAAAACTGCAACAGATTTTTATAACAGGTTTTAAAGTTAATTTATCTGTAAGATTTAAAAAGTATCATGCATGTAAGGTCCTTCTGTACTATGTATGTATATTTCCAAAATATTATCATAATTTTGCTATCATGTAAGTTAAAATATTAATGATAAAAAAAAGTTGTATAGGAACAAAAAGTAACAGTTAGAGTTAAAAGAAATTTTGTGGATTTACCCGAATTTGGCAGGCTTTGTTGGCCAAAACTGGAGCTGACGTTTATTATCTGGGTAAAGTGTAAGAAAGAGCCTATCATTCCAATTGACAGTTTGATCCCCTGCATAAACCATATCATTTCCATACCCTTGGAAGATGTCATCTGCTGCAGAGCATTTTAGCTTCTCTTCTAACGGAAGCGCGAAGAATTGTTTAGAAACTTCAATCAATTCTTCAAGGAATGTGCTCTCTATCCCATGATTTATTACCTAATCAACACAATTTGCTAATCTGCATCATTAACTCTTGTGTTTTGTAAAATGTTTGCCTTATGATTCAAATCATCATTTGTTTACTACACTATATTATTAACTATTATATTTGTGATAATTTTTCGTGTTTTACTTTCCGACTAATATTAACTCTGAAGTGTTAAATTGGTTTCCTCGGACTTTTTAATTTACCTTATGTATCCTGTATCTGGTCATCACTCATTTGGTATGGATATGGATACTTCAACACAGTATTTTAGACCAAAATCATGAACTATATTTCTTCAGAAAAACAGCCATTAGGTCACTTAGACACGTACTTGTGCCTGACATGAGTACTTGAGTCCAAGCAACATAAATTTAGAGTGGTAAAAGAGGAGTGCAAGTAGCATAAATCATGAACAGCAATGACAACGTATGTTGAACAAATTTTGCTACTCATATCAGACACAAGTATATATTACTGAGACTGTTTTTAAAACTTCCCATGATTTTGTCACAAAATGCATGTTTTGGTGAGTCAACACTCAACAGTTATGTCAAGTTGTCGAGGATCCAATATGGATATCTAATGTAAATGAATCTTCGGGGTAACATAGCCTACAACGAGTCATGCAAGTGATATACAGATGATTATGATCATACCCAAAAGAAAAAGAATGATTGCAAAGATTGTTAAAACTTCAAATTTTTTCTTACATGATTTTGGATCTTTTTCTAGTCATAGTAGAAGTTTACCTGAAAACAACCCCATTCAGAAAGTGCTGATCGGAGCTTCTCTAGTTCCGACGCTGAAGAAGAAAGGAGAGAAAAATCAATAAGCAAGTTGTTCCTCCACAAGTCAGGGGCTTCAATGGCTTCAGGAAATCCATTTTTATGGAGGTATTTATCTGGTATTTCGTCACCTTTTTTAGCTATTTCTTGAACTAACTTTGATGCTAATTCTTGTTTTGGTATTGGAACTGGTTCTGCCATTGTAGAAGTAGTATTACCAGCTTAAAAGTTTATGGTTGAGGAGCTTTTTTCTGTGTTTTGGAGAAAATGGTGATGCAATAGAAATTATTTTAGTTGGGTAGTCTATTTAAAACTTAATTAATAGCAGCAGGTAAGGCAATGACAAAGATGGGCTGTTTTTATCTAAAATTTTGAGTGACCTTTGTTATATCCTAGCTATTAGATGGAGCTAGTTTACCCTTTTTAAAGGTATAGTATATATTAGCCTTTTGACTTTGGTTTTTTGACACTACCTTCACAGCTTGCAAGAAATAGTTAAAATATTAAGAAATTTGGATAACTTTGTTAGTATATGAGTGAAATGTGTTAATACAACATATTTTTCATCCTTTTTCTTTTATGACAGTTGGAGAACAAATAAAATAGGCAGAAATCCATTACTCTCTTCTTGCTTTGGTAGCAAGAACATGAGTTTGTTGGACTTCTTCTTCCCTTGAAACTTTATTAGAGCAAAAGAACTCTAGCTAGTTGCTAGGAATCTAATTTCTTCAATATATTTTTCATCCTTAGAAATATCTTAATCCTTGAGTAATGTATATAAGTTTGTTTTTTCAATGGGTTGTTGAAAAACGACCGTGTAAGATAAACTCTACTAGACTCTGACTAATCTAGATTGCATTTTAACTTCTTATATCCGACTAAACTACTGCTTATAAATTATAATGTGAAATTTGGTTTACTAAAAGCTTGACAAGTAGGTGTGTGGACCTCTCCTTTTTTAACCAAATCTGTAGTTACATACAATTTTTCTCAATGAAATTAGAGTTCCATTTTGGGTATACAGTTATAGAGAAGCAAGTCTAAGTAGTTCATTTTATGCCTAAATAGTCTAGTTACTTGATGCACATTTTAATTTGTCTTTCCTCTTAAGAAAAGAGGTTGAACCTACCCCAGTGAAATGATCCTACTGTTAGTTTTCTATCTTACTCTACTGAGAAAGCAATAATAACAAGTATGAATATCTATTTGTCCGATTCTCCTTTTAATTTTATTATTTCTAAAAGTCAACGGCAACATATAGAATATCTTGTAAATTGTGAGCATAGTTTAGAATCTTTAGAGATCAATTCTTCCCTAAGTTGTTAAAAAATCAAAATTTATAAAGAAGAAAGTCCAGTGTATTAATCCAAACTTTCTTATTAAATGAGATTGGAAAAAGTTTTAACTGGATTGGCACTTCAATCTTTTTTAGTTCAAAATATAGAACTTGGACTCCATCTATTGGAGTCCAAAGTCCTATATTAAAATTTTGGAGTTCAAAATATATTCTCATGAGAACAATCCTTATAATGGTAACGTGGAAGCCGTTTATAATGTTCCTTTTAACCATTACGTAATCTATTTTGGCTGAGTTGTAATTATTTTGTTCCTGCGGAGCCAATCTTCCTGGAGAATTACTACATGTTTAAGAAAAAAGATTACTATGTGAAATCTAAAAAAAAGGATTAGTGTTTATTTGTGATACTTATAATTTATGTTATAATCTTAATAATATGCATAAACTGTGTCCATTATTTGTTATAAGAAATAATCGAGGAAAAAAAAAGGTTTTTTCCCATTAAAAATGGATGAATTGGGCCTGAGGGGAGGACAACATTTTAATTTGAATTTTTCGGATTACTTTTTGGAAATTTGTAATATTTGTTTGGGCTAGTCTAAATTGAAATGATAAGAAGTTGGATTGAATACGGACTCAAATTTTTGCATTCAAAACAGGTCAAAATCTGATTTAATCAGTTATCACCACTGTTCACAGCTCACAATTGAGTGACACTCATCAAAATTTAAGTAATTATAGTTTGCTCAAAATGAGGAACTGGCCTGTAGCCAACGAAGCAAGCATCTTGGTCTGCAAAATTGCCACTATGTATGATAATATTACATGTGCATTTAATATAGTTGCACAAGCCAACACATGCTTTTCTTTGCTTCTATCCTCTGTCAATGTTTACTGCTGCTTCCTCTTCCTTAACTCACTGCATTCAATTTTTAGTTTCGATCTGCAAAAACAAGTTTAAGTATATAGTATATACATACACTCATATTATATTACTTAGTTTGCACGTTATTGATTAGTACTAATATTTTTCCTCGTTTTCCATACAAATCCAAAATGTTTAATGTTAAAGTTATACTAGTCTTAGTAATAACTTATACAACACTTTTTTTTTGTCTTTGACGTCTTACCATCTGAAATGTTTTGAATTTCACGTAATACCTCTCAATTAGGAACAATTTTATCTAGTATGATCTCAATTTTCAAAGAATAATACCACTTCTCGCCAGTCTAATTGTTCGCCAACCATCCTTTCATAGCCCCTACCACCACTATCCCCATGACCCGAATCCACAAGTGGTGCATCAAGCCTCAATGGCAGCGCCACCAATAGTAAAGATAGGTCAAATGGTTACAATAAGGCCAGGCCCGGCCCTGAGGGGTGTTTGGAGGGGCAATGGCCCAGGGCCCAAGCTTAAAAGGGGCCCAATCCTCTAGATTTCTCTCCGTACTAGGAAAAAAATAAAAAATTCGCTGGCAAATGAAGACGCGTGATGGAAGACAGAAGAACACACGCTTCACCACACCAAACCGCCTTCTCATTTTCTTTCATCATTCTCTCTCTTACTCTCTTTCCAAGATCCAAATTTAATTTTCTTTTAATTCCCAAAATTTTATCTAACTGTTATCCAAAATTAAACTCATGGAAAATTTCCATATTTCCTAAATTATAGTTGTTATCCTTCTCTCTTAAATATGGCAGCAGGAATTTTTTTCTGCAATTTAAATAGGGGAAAATTGCATTTGTATAATGCATTACTCATAACTTTTACTCTCAATCAATTGATGTTATTAAGAAATTTCGAAATTAAGAACTTTTTTTTGGAATTTTTGCTGCCGTCTGCGATGCTGTTGACGATGTGCGAAGATTGTCGACTGGTGTTTTTGTTGGAGTTCCTCTGCCTCACCGACGGTGTCTTTTGTGTGAAGTATATGTGAGAAAATGACACTTGAGGAGCTATAGGAAGAGGAAGAAATTTTAAGTGAGAGGAACTCCCTTTTTTTGGACGTGGGGAGATGGAGAATTGGAGATAATAAAGGAAAAGTTAATTCAAGTTTTAATAAAGAGGCTTTTGTCCAATTTTACTACTATCCCCTTTTCTTTTCTTTTCTCTTCTCTTTCATTCTTTCTTCTTCTTGTCTTTGGGAGGTAGAAGACGTGTGCCTTTGTCCCTCAACATTCTATATTTGCCACCTTGTTGCCGCCTTGCCGGAGCTCCGCAATTCGCTACTGCCTGCCGGATTTCTTAGCACATTGTTCAAGGTGTTGTCATTTCATTCTCTAATTTTTTATTTTTCTTGTAATATGATTTGAGTGTTTGATTTATTTTTTATGTGCAAATATGTTGCCTAAAAAACATTTATATGGGAGTGAAAAGAAGAAAAAGAGAATTTGTTGAAGGGTTACTAAAATTGCATTTTTTTAAAGGGCCCCAATCTACCATTTTGCCATGGGCCCCAAAAAGATCGGGGCCGGGCACGAATAAGGCGGACCTAATAGACTTGTTGTTGGAAATCAGTGGTATTGGTGCTGCAGGGAAGGTGGTTGGCGTGTGGTTAGGGCGGTAGAAGAGAATATTATTGTTTGAAGGGGTACCGAGTAGAATTTTCAATTAAGGGGTATTCATGTGAAATATAAAATTTTGGGCGAAACCGAGGGGTAGGAAGAACTTTTTTTTCATAAAGTGGAAGACTATATTTTAATTAATACTACATCCGTTTACAATATATCTGCGCCATTTTCATTTGGGCATTATTAAATTAACCGGCTTTGACAATTTTTCAAAAACCATTGTGTAAGAAAAACAAGTGGGATTTTATTAAATTCGTGCTTAATGCGAGGATACCAAATATTAACTTTTTATAATTTTTGTTTATATGCAAATTAGATATATTAATGTCCAAAGAAGTGTTTTGGAATACATGAAAAAGTAAATGGTGCATGTATTGTGAAACGGATGTAGTAATTCATTGGATGTAGTAATTCATTGTATTAAAAAATTGTGTCAATTTATTGATAAACAAATACAATCATATTAAGATTGGATTAATTAATTAAATATTGTTTGGTTTAGGTAGGAGCATGATGTGAGGATGGGCAACAAGGTCCTAGATTTACGGCCCAATTTGAGCTGCACCAGAAGTTATTCAGACCCTACTAAGACGGACAGAGCTTTGGGAGAATAGCCGAAATGCATATGTTGGATTCACTGTTCTCCATTCTCCGGTCAATATTGAAGTCACCATGGATATGGACTTGATCTTTTAGAACAATGAGATTAAAGTCCTGTTTGGATTGAACTAAAATTAGATTTTCTATATTGAGACCTAGTGAAGCTTAATTGAGCGAAGTTGTTTGAGCCGAATTTCCATTAATTTAGTTCAAAAGAAAAGGCTCTAATTACTTTTGATTCAAACCAAAAGTCTAGAGTCAATTGTCAAACCTTATGATTTCCATGATTGTTAGTTTGTTACTAGGATAAGAACGAGTGGATCAGAGTGCGAATTTGGAGTTTGCCCGCCTCCTTACACTTAAATTCGAGGTTTTAGCTGTTTCGAGTTCAATCTTTTAAGTTGAAATTATACAAAAATAATGCAATTTGAACTTGGAAACTGTAACCAAATAAATACCCTTTCAATGTTAGACATACTACCTTTATTTTTTTAAATTAGTTGTACAATATTTTACTGTAAGGTGTTTTGAATTAATTGTACCATTTCTCCTTGGGAGAGACTTTCTCCTTACATGTGACTTATTTAATATTTTAACTATAGCCAAATTAGTCAACATTTATGCAACAACAGGATGTTATTTGTAACAAGTAGTTTTGTTGGTTTACTCTAGTCACTAGCTCTGCTCTCGACATCCTCCTTCTTGCGGTTAAGGTAAGGACTTCGGACATGGCATGCTCCTATCAAGTGAAAGTGTTGTGTTCAAGGCTCTAGAACGAATTAACCACCGTATGGCTGACAGGTGATAACTAGCGATTACGGCTTCATGTAGACGAGTTGCAATCCGCAATCCCGAACCGAGGATTAGTTTTGGGGTTAGCTCACGCTCGAGGGATGGCGACCCTTTGTCTCCCCTTACTAGTATAGAAGTAACCTTATTTTGCGTGTCATTTTTTGAATACAACTATTAAAAATAGAGGAAATATATTGTAAGGAAGTTTTTTAGAACTTAAAGACTCTCATAGCTCATATGCGTTGTGCATATTTTTAGTACTGTATTAATTACAATACAAAATTTAAAATACGTAAAAAAAAGTAATAATAATGTATTTGACTATTTTAAGTCTATTCATTAGTCTCTAGAGTCAAGCTAAGATGTTCGGCTCATAACAAGTCGAGTTTGAGTAATTTGTGAGGCAGTTAAACTCATAGTTATCCCAATTGTGACAAGATGTTAAGATTTGTTTTGCTCTTTATATCACTTAAAGTTGATGAGCGTATCATAGTATCATGTACTCAACTCGTTCTTTCAACCTTTTAGGGGGCGTTCGATTAGGGGGTTATAAGAAAGGGAAAGGGAAAGGAAAAGGGAAAGGTTAAAGATTGGTTCCATTCCCTTAAAAGTTGTTTGGTTGGAGGATTTTGTTTCCCCTTCCACACTTCCATTACCCCCAAATCCTCTATTTTGATTCCCCACCCTCCTCCACTGAAACAGGGGTAGGGAAACCCCTTTGACCACCCATCTCACTCCACAACCACCCTATAACAACCACCTCCATCCACAAGAACCCGACCAAAACCACCCACAACCTCCCTTAATCCACCACCAACCTCTGGCGACCATCGAAAGTGATAAAGTTTAATATCAAATTATCTGGGACATGACATCCGGCAACAACTAGTTCAATACAAAAAAAAAATGTGTCACTTTCTCTCTCGTGATTGGCCTTATAAAAAAGTTCTTGATTCCTATTGCTTCAAGCTAGTAGTTGTAACTTTTGAAGTATCTTCTTAAATCTTTCTCGTATGACTTATACATAAGATGAACATAGAATTACAGAATTTTTTTTATACAGCTACTCATCTATTGTAGGTGGATTTGCATGATTTATACCTTTTTAAACATGAAAATATACTCTTTTAATGTGAAATTTATTCGAGGTCAAAGAAAAAAAAAATTGAAATTTGTTGCTTTTCCCTCCTTTTCTTCTCTTTTGACCATTGCTATCTCCCCCATCATTACTCGTTAAACAAGTTATAAATCATATGAAACTAGTTTAGAAAGACATCTCTCAAAGTTGAGATTAAGTATTCCAATTCGAATAAATTAATAGTTGAGATTGTTTAATAAAGAGAGAATAGTTATTATGATTCTACTTTAAAGTTGTAAACTTATGGTGGTAATTTTTAATGAAGCACTTTTAGTTTTTTCTTTTTATAGGAAAATTAAAAGGATCGTGATATAATTTCAACTTTCACAATTTCTTGATTCAGTATTTGCAAATCGGGCACTTAAAATAGTAGAAAGGCAAGGGGATCTCTATCTCAAGCACCATCACTTGATACGATAATAAAAGGCCTTGTGAGGGTACTTCTTGCCTTCTTGCCTTCTTGGTGAGGTACTTGTACTTCTGAGCTAATAAAAGGCTTTGTGATGTAGCATCGTGAAATGATATTTTTCACTAATACTATCATGATTTTCCAACACTGTATCCTTGATATTTTAACATAGAACATGTATAGGTACATGATATGTCACTTTATGTTGAGCCAATAACATCAAAGTAATACATTGTAGCCAAATTCGACAATTGGACAAGTCTTTGTGTCTGATACGACTCAGAAGCAAATATTCAAATCTGAATACCATAGAGTACAATATATTAAACTCATATATGCAAGTAGAAATTAGAATGCACCTCTCTTTACAAACACCCATAACAATAGATGCAAACAATTTTTTATTCTTATAGATATCTAGACTTTAAATGCTTCAACTGCTCTTTTCCCTAGCTTAAAGCACTCCTTAAATTTCTTTTGATACTCAGACATGTTGAATTTCTTATAGACCGGAGGTTGATGGGCATTAACCAGTTCACATCGTGGTCATAAGTCCTCTTCCTTGATGGACATTAGTCATGACCTGCAATTGCAAAGTTCAAAAATATTGTTACAATCAGGTGGTCTAATTGTATGCTACCAACCTGACCAATCTTACCTTATTATCTAAATAGCGAATTATGTTATGATACCCATTTTTGTATGATGAATTGGGTAAACCTAAACTTGATCGTTAAGAAAGAATTGATTTTTTTGAGTTACCTCTCCCAAGTCACCATGGTTGACAAAGAGCGCGTTTGGGATGGCTAGGACGTTGTACCATTGATCATCTTTCATGACATGGATACGTTTAACATCTTTCTCTGGGTATACATATGTCAGTAATGTACCATCCGCATGAGGTTTGGCACCAAGAATACGTTCAGGGTACGGGCAACGAGGATAAAGACTGAATCTAATTCCCATTGTTGGTCCTTGTGTCCCATAATAAAAGTAATTTCCTTCTATATTAAGTGATTTTACCATTGCCTTACACATTACCTCATTCACTGTTGTTAACTTCTTTGAGTACTCCGCTATCATTTCCCTATATTAATATTGATGTTGAAACAACAACTTTGTTAGAATATTATTAACATTTGTACGTGTAAGAAATCTTGTAGTATATATTTACCTGTAAATGGAGCTTAACTTTATGTTTACGGTTGATTGAAAGAAATAGCCTATCATTCCAATTAAGAGTTTCGGACCTTGCAAGACCTTCATCACTTCCATAACCTTGTATTATTTCATCTTCTGAATGATACTTGAGCTTCTCCTCTAAGGGGAGTGCAAAGAATTGCTTGGCAACTTCAATCAGCTCTTTAAGGAATGAGTTATCTATACCATGATTTATTAGCTATTCATGAATGAAGTAAATTTTTTATTTTATCACGTTAAATAATGGCAAAAAATGTTGATCACACATAAAAATAATGTAGGGAGATAAGAGAAAAAAGATAGATTGGGCCATGTAATGGGCTTCTTCATGTTATTTCTAGGATCGGGTGAATATAATTATAGTCATTATATTTATAAACTCTAATCAGGTTTAGCCCTCCAATTGTCATTGTCATTGTCATTTGTCATTTTCACCTTAAAGAAAAATTGATGTCTTTTTTAATAATTGTTGTTAATCAAGCATTGCTAAATTTAGTGAAACTGTTTTGTAAAATTTTATCTTTGTGATCTTATTAAGTGATAACATAGTTTGAATCCGGCTCAAGTCGGGCACACACCGTAAGAATTAGAGTTAAAATAACCTTGCCTGCTAATATATGGACTTAGCTTGGTTCGAAAGCTTATGATTTGTTTTTTTTAGCTAGTGTTTTTCCTAGTTTGTTGGATTTTTATGCTGGGGTTTGGTTTGCTTGTAGCAAAACTTGTGTTTGAAGTGTGGCTATCTCGGACTTTGACCTTGTACACATTTCTTAAATGTCTTTTAGGCTTCATAGTGTAGAATACTTACGCTTTAGGCATTCCTTAAATATCATTGGTGAATTCAGCATTTTAAAATAAATAGCGAGACGGTCTCATTTGAAGGTTATTGTCTTTGGATTTGATTTCGCTTTGTCACGTCAAGCATTCAAGTTAATTTTTTAAATGCATGAAACCAAAGTTCTTGATAGTACATAAATCAGCATAGATCAATAACCGGTTATTGGATCTATGTTGATGTATTATAGTGTACCTGAAAGCAACCCCATTCGGAGAGAGGCTGATCGGAGTTTTCGAGTTCGGATGGTGTGAATGAAGAGAGGAGAGAGAAAAATCAATTAGCAGATCATTCTTCCACAAATCAGGGGCATCAATGGCTTTGGGAAATCCATCTTTGACAAAGTATCCTTCTGGTATGTCATCACCTTTTTTGGCTATCTCTTGAACTAGCTTTGATACTAATGCTTCTTTTGGTCCAAGGACCAAGTTCTCCCATTTTTAAAGCAGTAATAATATTATTAGGGTGATAAAGCAAACATGAAAGTTAAATAAAATGGAAGGGAACAACTATGGTATATATAGAATAATGTTTACCGAAATGTTGCAGTTCACATCACAAGAGGTAGTACATTGATATTCATATCCTTTGTTTTGTAAACCATGGCATTACAAGTAACGGTAAGAATGTCAGAATATCTCTTGCTCTCTGTAGAGAACTGTTAGCTAAATGAGTATTGAGACCAAATCCTCGGTCCCATAATTTATGCCACTTTATCCTATCGGGCCACGTGTTTTTATCTTACTTTATGTCTCCCTTCAAGGATTTGGAGTATTAGACTTGTGGTGGAGTTGCTATAAAAGCAAGAATAAAATAGTCATTTATTCTTTTTAAAATAGAACAATAACCTTCATCATGCGATAAGATATTGAAAGTCCACCTTATATATTCCCCGCTCTTTTAGTAGTGCGCATTGACATTTCGACACTATTTACATATATTATTTTGACTTTATTTAATTATTTATAAAAAAGAAAAAATAATCATGTGGAATTTTGCGGTTCCGGTTCCAAAATCCAATACCGGCGGTCCGGGATTCGGTCCCGGATCCAATGAAATTAACCGGTACTCTAGTCTTGCTCACCCCTAATTATGATCTACCTTAACTTCCATGATAATATATATAAAGCTTGAGCGAGACAAAGGACCGAGTGAGACGGACCAAACTTTACTTTTTATCTAATGGCCCAATATGCAAAATCCACTCTTTGTACAAGTTTGACATGTTTTCCATACCTTCTCTATTAAACTGGCTCGACTAGCTCAGTGCTCACATGGGTGTTAAAAATCTTTGAAAATAAAGTTAAATTACTTCATTATTAAGCATTAACAACATGTTTTTTTTAGTGGAATACTCTATATACTTTTTGGTATAGATCTTTAGGGAAGTGTTACTATTGTCCACAACTTTATTTTGGTGGTTACGTTTCATCATTCTCATGAATATAAGTGGATGTACCTTGGGTGGATTATGAATTCCTTTACCTTTTATACTAATCGTACAGCACAAGGCTCCCTAGATTTGGCTGGTGGTGGTGTTACTATTGATGGTGCTTGGGATCGTAAAACCAATAGAGGAGCAAGTGCTTGGGTTGCGTCTCGCATCCGCTTCTCATCTTAATTCGAGCCTAGGTCAAAAGATTTTTGCGTCCTCCGCTCTCCAAGCCGAAGCAAGAGCCTACGTGCTGGCTTTGACGTTGGCCAGGTCTATGTCCGTGGAATTGCATTTTGGTGTATACGAACTCAACGCAATTGGTAACTATTTTACTCTCCTCTAAACAACAGTCTATCGACATCTCTCACACAATCAAAGATATCTTCACCACGGGCAGCTCAATTCCATTGGTGTCGCATCATGAAAGTGGGTAGGCGGAGGTTGCACCAAAGACACGAACCGGCCAAAATCTGCCGTACTTCTATTTTCCCGTTTATTTCTCGTTAAGTTTTATTTCATGTACGCTTTCCGTTTGTCAAAAAAAAAAAAAAAAAAAAACGTAGAGTTTATCTCAGCTTTCGCAGCCCATTTGGCAACTATTCATATCACTTCGGGATGAACTCATGGCCCTTGCAAGGGGCTTGGACCTTGCCTATGATCTCCAGATTTTAAAACTTATCATTCGAATGGATAATGTAAGTTGTGTTGGTTTTATTAAAGGTGATTCTTCTTACTCAGGTAATTGTATCCGTCTAGTCAACTACATACATACTGTCGGTCTCATGTGCAATAATCTAATTGGGAAATTATCATAATGTATTGCTAGTGTGAAGTTAATCGGGCTGTAGATTGGTTAGTAAATAAAAGAAATTGAGCAAAGCTAATAGGATCACAATCCGTTAGCATATTCCATTAGACTTGGGGTGTTATTTTAGATTATAATTAGTGGTTTTAATCATTCCTTTAAAGAACTAACCTTAATATGCGTGTCATTTCCTTTGGATACAACTATTAATAAAATGAAAAGTTCTATAGGAAACACATATCCTTTTGTGTGAGTTCGTATCTCACATCTCTTTCACTATTTTTGTATGGCGAACTCATGTCTCACCGCTTTTATGTAGGGAGTGTATAAGTCTAGCTAAGCTCATGGCTTGAGCCCATGCCTTCGGTGAGTGTCCGTGTCTCTTCACACCTTTGTATAACACTTTGTTTCTACACCTAAAGATTACTTCTTTGCACCTATTTATACTTGAAGTATGTCGGTTACTCATACTCTTTGATATATTATTCCAAGCTTCTAAGATCATCTTGTCACATGTCTTGGTCCCACGTAGTCTAACATCATCCCAGAATTTCCTTCCCACTTTTTACATTTCCTCCACCACCTCATTATAAAATATCTTTATGATCTTTTCTTCTCCCAAATTTTACTTGTGACATCTTCTTGCAACTTATATATATATTATTTTTTCTAAAATTATCTCCAACAATAATATTATTGTCTTCTCATGCTCTTACTACTCCATATTAGTACAACTGTAGAAGTATGATCGAAAACAGTGACCATAATTTTTCCTACTTCAGAAAATGTGAGAACTTTTTCCATACATCACAGAATACTAGGATAGTACACAACGAGCATTCCCGAATGGAATAGCAGTTTTATGTATACAGTACTACAACGCTAATTATCAAACTCAGAAACATTGTGTTTTACTTAATGAAAAGTTCTATAGGGAGACACCAGAGGCAGACACCTCTTCTTATAAACACCATTTATTACACCAATGAAAAAACATTTTAAGCTATATTTTACTCGAAAATGGGAACATATACTAAATCTTAAATGCATCAAGTGGGTGATGGCCTAGTGCATAGCTCTTGAAGAATATCTGTCGATACTCGTTGACGCTGAACTTCCTGTAGAGCTGAGGCTGATCGGCACTGATAAGTTGACTTACTGGTGCAATTTCTTTACCCTCTTCTGGGTGGTAGAATGCACCTACTGATATTCTGTCCTTAATAGAACTTGTGACAACCCTATGCATCGCACTCTTGAATACTCCATTAGTCATTACCTGCATAAGCCAAGAGTATTACTTACAATATTGATTTTTGCATATAAATCATCATATTTGATCTAATGAAAACTAGCTAGGTATGCAAAGAATCATTCATTTTTCTTGATATAGAATCTTAAATGAAACGTTGTATTATTAGTTGATGGTCTAATAGGGATTACCGATGATGCTTATATATTAAGGTTACAATGAGTCGTTATTTCATATATGGATTAACAACTAGAATCATGGTTACGATAATATATATATGGAGACCTTAGGAATTCGTAATGTCACCTATCAAACATGCGACGTGTCACACAAAAGACGAGCTATTTGTCTATTTGCATTTCATATGAACATCAATTGGTCTCCTCTTTGACTGATTGACATAGTTAGACCAATATTTTTTTATGTATATTGCTTAAATCATAAGTACTTTCGTATACTTGTTTGAAAATAGTTTTCTCTTAAATTTTTTTTTATGATCTTGTGATTAGGGCGCGTAGAAACATTTATCAACTTTTATTTGTAACTATTATTGTATTGTTTAACTTACAGTGATGTGACTAAGTCATACCGCCTAATCTATAGAAAAGAAGTGTATAAGCATCAAATACCTCTCCAAGATCACCAAGGTTGATAAACAAGGCTCCAGGAGTGGGCGGAACCTTATACCAAAGATCATCCTTCTTAATATGGAGGCCTTCTACACCTTTCTCTGGCAAGATAATCGACATTGTTGTTCCATCTGTATGTGGTCCGAACCCAAGAACATTCTTAGGGCTTGAGCAACGAGGGTACAAGCTTAACTTTCCTATTATAAGTCCTTTTCCTTGAGTATTTAAGAATGTACCCTCTTCTAAGGTCAATGATCTCGCCATTGCCTTATAAAGTGCCTCACAAATGCTCACTATTTTTCTCGAGGTACTCTTCGAGGCATTCCCCTGCGAAGTTATGAACCATATAATGTAAAATTATGAGAATGAGGGATAGATATTTGGTTAAAGCTTCTGCCGATTTCGGAAGATCCCGGGATCGATTAAATCTATCACCCCTTGCGTTTCTTTAAACACCCAAAAACATATAATGTAAAATTGTAAAGGAATTGCATTTTCACGTGGGGATGAGGGTGTATTACGCTGCCCGAATTTGGCTACTGGATTGGAAATCAGATATGTCAATTAAGAAAATAGAGGACATGTACAGTGTACGGTAAAATAAATTAGTTCGTTTTCAGTTAGACATTGGACTATATTTTTGGGTATTTTATTTTTATGTAAACTTGCGCCTTAATTGCCTCAAGGTAGTAATTTTTTGGGTGTAAATGAGCGATTAAGCGTAACGATGTAGATGGGATTCGATCCCAGTGCTTGAGATCGCCCCTCACAAGCTTTGTCACAACTGTTTTGATAGACCCACACCTTAAGGTAGTTATCTTACAAAGTTAAGTATATATTAAAAGAATTTTCTAATTGCTTTTGATTTTAGGCGTGTGTTTCTCCTTGTGCATGGAATAGGTTTCCGTTGTGGTATTGTATATATGTACATTATTAGATGAATGAGAAGGCAAGTACATTGTGGTGAATCTTGACATGGTACACGCAGCACGTAAATTTCTCGATATGTATATTTCTCGATATGATAAAGTAAATTAGTTCATTTCAAATGTATCATACCTTAATATGTACATGGAGTATTCTTTCTTAATAGAATACAAAATTGTAATTTTAATATACTTATTGTATTAGTACTCATGTCTACCAAAATCATCACCCTATGTTATTAAATTACCTCATATTCTCAGGTTTCGTTGGCCAAAATTGGAGTTTGCAACATTCCTTAGGATGAAGTGTGAGAAATAACCTATCATTCCAGTTGGCATTTTTTTTGACTTCTGCGTAAATCGAATCATTGCCATAACCTTCAAATATGTCAACTGATCCAGAGCACTTGAACTTCTCATCGAGTGGAAGCGCAAAGAATTGCTTAGAATCTTCAATCAATTCTTCTAAGAATGAGCTCTCCATCCCATGATTTACGACCTGTTGAATAAATTGAAATTTCAATTTGTTTGTTCCTCATTGATAAACGACGATATCCAATATTTATATAGCAAAATGGTAGTCACTTTGTCCATCCCTAAAATATCCCTTATTCGCAATATTAATGGCAACAGCTTTTCATATTCGATAGTGCTCGTATTAATTCTGTGACGCTTCATTTTAGGCGTGGGAACCAGTGACCCTAGTTTATTATTTCTCACTATACAACTATATCCTACATCTTTTTATTGAAAAAGATAAAACAATAATAAAATGATAACCCCTTACGCACACCCAACCCCGATGAAAGAACCCATACAATTTACCCATAACGCAACATTGCATAAAGCTGAACAAGATTGATGCAAGATTAGCATACCTGAAAGCAACCCCATTGACAAAGAGCTGATCGGAGTTTTGCGAGTTCCGATGTCGAGGTTGAAGAGAAGAGAAAAATTAATGAGGAGCTCATTTCTCCACAAATCAAGGTCATCAATGGCTTCAGGAAACCATCTTTTTGACGGTATCTCTCTGGAATTTCATCACCTTTTCAGCTATCTCTTGAACTAGCTTTGATGCTAGTTCTTGTTTGGTTAAATGAGAAAGTTTTGCCATTGTTATATCTATGTTTTGTGAGATTATCAGTGTTCTTATTGCAGAATGTATTAATAATACTAGAGCATGGAGTAAGTAGGAGCTATGAAAATGATGGATTATATGGTAATAATTACATGTTAGCAGATTGCGAAAGACAATGATGTAAGACCAAAATTTCTCCTAAATTAGTACTTCCTTTTATGGCACTTTTGAGTTGGAACATTTCTCCATTATTGTTTTATGACTAGAATATATCACGTGAACCTTTTATTGCACGAAAAATTAACATGAATAATCTCAATTTTTATCGGTATTTTCAAAATAATCCCAGTTTTAGATTATTTGAGAATAATCCCAACTTGGGGGATATTTTTCAATATATTCTTTGCTATTAATTTTCTATATATTATAGACATAAAATGGATTAGTGTAGAAAAGAAAAGTGACAATCAATCAATATATATAAATAACCATAAATTATTATATTATGTAAATTGTGTATAAGCTTTTCTTACGTAATTCGGAATATTATAATTTTTGTATAATTGGATAGTGCTTGAATATGCTCCGAAATAAAATCAATTTACGATATAGTTTTACAACTTATGAAATAGAGAGTGCCATGTAGGATTGCCATAGAATTTCGCTTAAAATAAACAACCTAAATTATTATATTATGTAAATTGAATATAACTTTCTGCTACCTAATTCAAAACATTATAATTGTTTACTATTGAAAAGTGCTTGAAATATGCTTCAAAATAAGATCCATTTACGATATAGTTTTATACTAATGAAAATATATTTAATTAGATGAATGGTAACGCATTATTTAGTCTTTC